>JAPZEB010000013.1:24225696-24245717 GCA_029783705.1 Chaetodon striatus | reverse complement strand
TGTCTTACTTGTTGTGAACTATTGGTTTGAAGCTCTATTTTAACACCCTGAGAAATACATTTCAATGCCCAGTCAGATGGTGGGACGCCGTATTAATGAGGAGCAAACTTGGCTCTCATCACTTTTATCATTCAAATCATTTTGAGTAAAAATAAAACTCTTCAGCTATCATCTAGTGTGACCTTCTCCATGCTCCACTCCCACTTCAGACCAACTCTGTTTGCCACAGTCTAGTGATGCAATTGTAGCATAAACAAGACTTCAAGTTAGAGAGACTCAGACATAGAGTTGCACATTTGAGAGTCTTTTAATCTTGCAGGAAAGCCAAAGAATTGGTACATCATGACAATTCATAGCGTCAAACAAACAATCACTGTAGGTAGTGTAGGAACTTCCTGTCACGTAAGCTGCTGTTTCCTGTTATTCAGACAATCAATTCTGGTAACAACCGCTTCTCCTCACAAAACCAAATTTAGTCAGTTACATCAGGCCATCTGGCTGAAGTCAAGTCAGGTCATCTATACTATAATGCCAACCTGGGTGTGACCATTTTCAGGTTGGATACATTTTGGATGGATTTTTATATTTGACTTACACTTATTGCTGTTTCTATATCACCATATTCAGACATGCTAAAACCAGAGTAATACGGACCTTCGCTGCAAACTCTAAGCTTCTAAGCTTCTCAGGACATAACATGGCATTTAAAAGACCACATGATTTGGTTCCAGACAAAACAGGTGTAACTAATCTTAAAACTTAAAGTGCAGCAAAGCCAATGATGAAGCAACACCCCACTAATGTGATTACTATTCTAAAGGTTTTACTAATAATGACAAAGCCACTGATAAACATCACTTAAAGCTACCTCACCTCTACAGGTCATTCAAGCATCTTTAAATCGACTGTTTTGGTTTTCCATCCTGCAACTTCATGTTCTGAGTTAGCATCACTGATCTTATTAGCTACATTTCTAGACGGAGCATGCAGCTGTTTTCAGCAAAAATGATGAACCCACGTCATGCTCCATGTCCACCAACCTGGCAAAGTATACATTAGCTGGTAAGGGTAGTGGTACAAATGAAAATATGCTACACACTCTCACAAACAGAAGCACTTGGCTAACTATGCATAAAGATGTAATCTGACCTTTCTGTTATAGATAGGGCAGGGCCCACTCTTCTCTGCCTCTGATTGGCTTACCCTGATATTCTTACTCTAACATAACCAATCTTTCTCCTCATGCGTTAATCTATTCAACCCAACGAACAAAGGAAACACGTACTCGCCAATCAGAGGCAGATTAGGGTGAGTCATTCCTTTGCCATATTCGGAAGATCTGGTTGTAGTCCAAATTATAATGTTTATTTACAATAAATCTTGGGTAGAAAACCCCTGCAGACTTTGCCCTAGATGGTTAGTTTTCAGCCTTGACCGGTTGGTGTGTAAGGTAAAGGAGAAAACATTCAAATATAGTGTACAGACAGATATAATTTTTTTTAGATGGCTAAAATATTTATTTGCTGTTGCCCCGTCCACAGCAGTACATTATTTAGCTTCTGTACCAGTATATTTGGTTTATCAAAGATGACAGCAAAGCAACACAGCACATAAAATGAGCACAGCAGATATGTCAGATAAGTCAAACCATTGTGTTTCACTATATGATTTTTAAACATTACAGTTATGACTAAAAATAAAACCACAAATCATCAAGTCTGCCAGTTTTACATATCTTCACAATTTAAATCAACTGCCAGTGTCTACTTGCAAGTGATTGTAGTTGTTAGCTCGACATCATGGTAATTCGGTCTGTGGTGACTCATACAAATGGCTTTCTGTCCAGTGGAAAGTTTTTCTGGCTGTTAGGTCTTGGACATTATGAGCCATCAGAATAATGGGCAGTCCCCTCTTTGACTACCTCAGGAGGCATTACACAGAGTGGCTTCTCACCAGCAGCGACCACCATTCCCTGACATCCTCCTTGATCAAGGGGCCTTTACCTCACCATGCTATGTGAACTCCTTGACCTTTTGCCAACAGAATTGTGATCCATCTTCTTCCATCACCCTCAAAAAGATTACTTAACCACTGACCTCACAGAAAAGCTGCATGGGAATGACATGCCCAGTCCTATCTGCCTAAGCCAACCCCTAGTTTAGGCTTACTGGGTGCTCATTTCTGCCAGCATTTACAAAAAAAGACATAAAGAAGATTTTCCTACCTACATGCGCAGCATGTCCCTAGTTCTTGGTTCACTAAGTTCCAATGGAGATGAGAAAACATTGTACCAGCTGATTCATGACCATAAAATCATAGCCTGTCAGATCGCTATACAGGTATCTCATTGTACTGGACTCACACACAGATGTTGCATCTAGGTAACTTGTATTTGTCTCTTCTGTCTTTCTTGCAGCAGCAGAAATATGCACTATTAATTGAGGTGCTGTCAGCCAGCCTTCAGTCAGGATAAAGAGTATTGAATGCTGAATTTTTCAGCACCTGAAATTTATTCATCCCCAAAAACCATCATCTCTCATCTCTTTTTAGCTCCCGAAACACTTTTTAAAAATGTATGTAAGGACTGGAAAATGTGACTCTTCTTGAGAGGAGTCCTTGATAATGGGAGCCTGGCATGTAGCATGGAAGTGACTATTAACATGTCACAACATCCACTGTCTTGTGACATCAGTTGTGGCCCAGACGCGGTCAGAAGAGGACAAACCATTTTTATGTACTAACAGAATGGTAAAGACAGCAGTCTCCATTTCTGTCCTCCACTTACTGATATCTGCTGTGTTAGTGATGTTGCAGGGATGCCAGTCACCATAGGTTGGAAACGTGTTATGCCCTTATTACACATTGTGCGTTGTATAATTCTGGGGTTAGCTGCCGTGGGTGTTCTAATACAAAAAGGCTCAGAGTTCAGTTTAGACAGGCAGGAACTTAAGTAGCTGGTGACAGAGGCATGTCGCTGCTATTGATTAACACCCACAGATGTGCTCATTTTCAGTTATCATAGGGGGCCTTTTCAAATATGAAAACTGTTGAAAGCAGAATCCAGAACTGTCTTGTGGTTTGGTGGCCCACACAGCGTCCATCATGAGGGATATGGGAGCACGGATGGTGCCTTTGCAGAGACACCTTAAAGTACCATTCTGAAGTTCTCACTGGGCCATGGGGACCTAGTCATAGTTAAAGTAAGGATTCAAGATTAGTGACAGACGGGCAGAGGTTGTACATGTTTTTTTTTGTTTTTTTAACCTTTATTTAACCCGGAAGTCCCATTGAGATTGAAAATTTATTTTACATGAAAGAGCCAATGAAAACAAAATGCAACCAATGCAACATATATACAAAAATCCACAATAAAACAACAGCTATTCAAATACAGTGGCCTCAAGAAAAACAAGCACGTCTCTGTCACCACATTCTTTATGATGCCCCTAAATCCATCACTCATTATAAATATTTCTAATTTTAGATCTTTTTTAAAGACTGTTCCATGTCCAAGGTGCACTGTGGGAGAATGCAGATTTCCCCAGATCTGTGACAACCTTGGGTACATTAAAAAGCAACCACCTGGAGGAGCGTAGCTGGTAACTACCAGAGCTGACACACAGAGGGGAGCAGACAGAGGATGGAAGTTTGCCCAATATTGCTTTATACATAAAAATATACCAGTGTGGTCTGCAATTGAGTCTGCAACACACCAAATCATAAAGAATGCAGTGATGAGTAGGTGACTTTGCACTTGTAATAAAATGTGGAGAAGCATGGTACACTGAATCAAGGCTACATGGCCATACAGATACAATATGTCACCATAATCAGTCACAAACAGAAAAGTAGCTTCCACATGTTTTCTTTTGTTTGTTTTTTTTTCTCAGCACTGAAAGTAATATTTACTTCTAAAATAAAAGCCAATCTTCATTTCAAGCTTCCTAACTAGAATAGCAATATGTGTAAATGAAAGCTTGTCATCTGTCTCTGTGCCCAGGTAGTTGCAGAGAAAGTGAAAGATGCTAAAATCATCAAGCAACTCTGTGCGAGCTTTTGAAAAGACCATAAACTTTGTTTCCTGAGCACTCCTGCCACCTTAAAAGAGGAGAACATTGTGTGATGTTACTATTTTTAAGTTACATAATATGTAAGGTAGAAATCTGGCACAAACAGTGTTGCTAATAGAGACATATTATAACTTTGGCTGCACTGATTTGACGGCCCAGTCAGAGAAACTGAAGGGAAATGACCCGTAGTTGAAGGAATTCTTAAAACTTTAAAGATTCAGGGCTTTTGAGAAAACATTTTGGGCTGGAACAGCAGCTGCAACCCCCCCACCCCCCTTTTGAAACCTGATTAAACCAGAGCTGCTCTTGAATTCACCAACACTTTGTAGTAACCTTTGTATGTACTGTACGTATTGATGTTATTTTTTTAATGAAGATTTATATAGTTTATATTGACTTGTATTGAAGCTCTTCTGAGTGCTAATCTTGCAGTCCATACTGTAGCAGCATTGTTTCTAACAAATTGCTTTTCTTTTGAAAAACTTGAAAACTCTCCCCACAAAGATTCCTGCTGCTGTGGCGGCTGAATGTTCAGCATGCTGCCGCTCAGCTGAGATTGGTGCATGAAAAAAAAGAATACTTAATGAAAACACTGAATGGCCTTTATTATCCAACAAGGGAGCAGACAACCAGGCAAACCAATTTATTCTGTTTGTGCTCAGCACATATAACGCAAAATCAATATTCTCCAAACAAAGTACCGCACACACTATCCCTGTTGTGCAATTATGTAAGTCAAATGCAATTATTGGGCAATTACCTGTGTCCACCTTTCCTACATGAACTCCAGTTTGAGTTTGACTGTTAGTTTTTACACTCGTACAGCACATATGGGTAACGACAACACAGTTACAACACATTAAAGTAAAGTACAGGGATGAGCACAGTTAAATCAACTGTACAGTACAATCCAATAACAATTACTATCCACCTAACAAATTCTGCCCCTGTGAAGCCAATTATGTTGAGTTTTTCTTTTTGTTGAGGCTGGCAGAGCTTTGTAGAGTCAGCTGGATAGTTACTTGTGAGGCTGTAGTTAGTGGTGTTGCTGTACTGAATTGGATTACATGTTCAAATGTTTGTGTTCTTTGTGCAGGAGATTAAATGGTTAGGTAAATAACTGTTTTAAGAATACCTGTGGTATTTTGCTGTTTGAGTTCATCCTCCTGAAAAAGTAGACACAGGTGTCCATGTGTATGTTGAGTAATGGCTTTGTTCAGACATGACAGAAAAGGTCAAAGTCAACTTTGTTGTCACTTATGTCATATGTATAGGGGAACAAAATGGTGCTCCTTTCAAACCGTAGTGGCATATACAAGTATTAAAACAAAAGGGTTTAAAAATACTGGGATAAGTGCAGATGACTATTACTGTACAGATTGGCGGTTTGGTGCAGTGTCCACAGTGATGTGGGTGTTGTGCCTGACCATCGTGGTGAAGAGGGAGCTGAGCTGGAAGGCAAAGCTTTCGATTTACTGATTTACGTCCCAACCATCACCTGAGGTCATGAGCTCTGGGTAATGACTGAAAGAATGAGGTCGCAGATACAAGCAGCTGAGAAGAGTTTCCTCAGAAGGGTGTCTGGGTTCAGCCTTAGAGATAGGGTGAGGAGCTCAGACATCCGGAGGGAGCTCGGAGTAGAGCTGCTGCTCCTTTGCATCGAAAGGGGTCACAACATAATGTAAAGAGCAGGGAAGTCCCTGTGGAATGGACGGCAGGGGTGGTGCATGGGTCCAACAAGTCCCGAACTTTCACCCTGGAGGCCAGTGTTAGCTTCCTGTATGAATGTCGAGCCAAACCATGATTTCTTTTTTATTTTTTTTAACCCTAATCACATGCCTTCGTTTTAGAAGGAAATAAACATATATATGAGGTGTGTTATAGATGTGTGTATTTTTAAAAAAGACAGTATGCATGTATCGAGTAGAAACTGTAAATTTCCTGTGAAAACAGAAGTGTATTTTAAAAAGACACAATGCCATTCTGGAATGACAACAACAGATGCAGGAGGATACCTCGTGCATCATATTTAGATGTGAGAGTCCACTGACAAAGTGGCAGTAATTGATGAGTTGGGATGAGATATGTGGAATAACATCATGTTACACTGTGGCTCCAAAATGAACTAAAACTGTGAACCAATAAGTCATTTTATGAAAGAGAAAGACAGACAGACAGAAAAATAAACAGTAGATAATGTGTGTGTGTGTGTGTGTGTGTGTGTGTGTGTGTGTGTGTGTGAGTGACAGAGTAAAGAAAAGCTTTTAATATTCTAATAAGATACATGTTTTTCTCACTCCAGTAAATAAATATTTAAGGATAGCAGTTGAGAAGTATTTTGTTTCTACTCAACAACTAATTAGCAACAACTATATTTTTAACATTACGATCTATAATTAATCTTGAAAGTAAACAACAGTTTGTGAGGAACACATTTCAATTTTTACATGATTAAAACATTTACTTTGAATGTAAATAGTTGCCAGAGTGTCTAAAAACCATCAAAGTCAGGTGTTTATCAAACCTAATTTTCGGGGTAAGGTTCCCCCTGCAGGTGTCCAGAGTAAAGGCCCTGACACACCAAGCTTGTTGGGCCATCAGTGAGCATCTGTCGCACCAGTGTTTGTGGTGTGTCCCACATGGTTGGCACCAGTTGGCTTTTTTTCTAGCTGATTCAGCATGTTGAATCAGCTTTGAAGAGGGCAAAGCCTGTTGGGAAATGAAATCACTCTGATTGGCAATTTAGCTCAGTGCACAAGAAAAGAAACGTAAAGGAAAGTAAACTAATAAATTCAAGAAGGAGTGAGATCCAAAGCTAATTCATTACATAAGGTCAGGCCATTGAGCTCTTCAGTAGTCTCCTGATTGTTTATGTCATTGTTCAGTGGCACACAGTAATGTGCACTGTTCTTTCAATATCAGTTTGGGCTAACTGGCTAACTAGCATCACGACAGTCTTCAGGTTTCCCTAATTGAATACAGACTACTGCCGTTTGCTGGTATGGAGAGTTATTTCTTCTCATGCAGGTGTCACATTTACATGCTAGTTGCCTGTTGACTGGAGTCTTTGCTTCGTGTTCATGTGCAACTTTTGGCTGAGCCACAGGCAACATGAAGTGATGCAACAGTTGGCTTTGGGATGAATGTCTAAAAGGGACTTATGTCTTTCTCTGAAAACCCAACCAGACAGAATGATACAAAACAGTACAGGACCACATTAAATGAGCAAAGACTCCATGCAGGCTGGGAGTGCCCTTAACAAGCCACACTAGATTTAGTGGTTGTGAGTCATTATGTTTCTATATGCAACAACTACACACGTACATCTAAGAATCGTCTGCATGTATTCCATTAAAATAACTCCTCGCTCTCTCTTGACAGATGGAAATTCTCCAAATGACTTAAAAGCCTGTAGTGTGTCCTTAGCTTCACCCACCTGACAGTATGTTACATCTCACCTTGACAGACACAGTAGACAGGGCCTTCTTCCACTGGCAGGTGAACTTAAAACCTGTCCTCTGAGACTTCCTTCTTTTCCTCTCTTTCCGCACTTCTACCTTTTATTACATATTTTATCATATAGCCTCACAAAGCTGTCTTTTTCAAAAGGTTTGACTCCAAAAAAATGTATCCTACTGACAAAGAAAGTGCATAATAACAAGACTCAAAAGTCTAAAGCCCTACTTGCCCCTAAATGCTGCAATGCTCATTACAACTCACACCGTGAGGAGCTGGGGATTGGATAAAACACACTGTAACTCTCAAGTAAAATTCTGTATTCAGATAATGACTGGATCTAAAGCAGTGGCTGTCATTAACAAATAATCCCAGTCCTTCCTGTAGACACGTGAAAACCAATGTCAATTAAAGTCAACACCTCCTGCAGGTGTGTCACAGTGAAAGCCTACTAGACCAAGCCATTAATTACAGATAGATTTAGGATCCCAAACTAAATTTTGTCTGGAATTGTTTCATTTTATAAATAAAATCCAACAATAATAAGCCCCTCAGGAGAGACCGAGGGATCATTGCACAATGGGATTCATTCTGTCGGGACAATGACGATCCATAGCACATTTCCTCGCCAAAATTAATCTTGTGCACAAAAGAACAGAAGGTACAGATGAGGACTAACGCGAGTCTTAGAATAAAACACATTTTCCATGTTGTTAGATGACCAATAAACATATAAACCACAATGGTGAGTGGACAGTAATAGTAAGTGTGGTAAACTGGTTCCAATAGGCTTCAGTGTACAAGCAACATTTCCCCCTAATCCCCCCATGAATAAGACTGGATTATACTTTTTTTGTGTGTTTAGCTGTATTATGGCAAAGCTTAGAGTTTTTGGAACATACTGAGTGTATGGATGAGCAGTGGAGAAAGGGATTATGTTGCCAGAGTGGTTTGAGGAGTGGATACTCGTCACGTATGGAATGAAGTGTAACCAACTGAATTCAGGCTGACCACTCAGGCTGACCACAGCCACTCAGCACAAGCTTTTTTTTCTGTTTATTTTTTTATTTTTTATTTTTTTCATTCTCCTATGGTGAGCCTGAAAGGCCTTTTTTTTTTTAAAAAAAAATCACGCTTCCCTGTCTAGAATATTTCTTCTACTATGCCGATGACACAACTTCCTTGTCGAACCCACTAACCTTGGCATGCTGAGTTCTCTACGGCATTGTCTATGTTCTGTTTTTATGCTTTAAAATGTCCCTCTACTTTACTTTAGTAAAACAGAAAACCTCAATATTGAGTCTCAGTATATCACTGGACAAATGCTGCCGAATACTTAATCTACCTTTTCAGAGTGATGATCAGTGTTGATGGGGTTTTCATTCATGTTTTAATATAATTTTGCTGTGTGTTTTAGACCATTTATTTATTGTGTTTTTAGTCGCAGTGTTGTTTTATTTGGTTGTGTTTTTATAATAGTATAGAGTAATTATTTTGCATGTGGGGCTGTTTGTTCTCACTGCCCCTGAAAGCAGCAGACTCTCACCAAACCTCAGGCAGCAATGAGGGCTATGAGCAACAGATGTGGTGCACAGGAAGTATAAAGGAGAAAAGTGGAGGCACATAACAGGGGAGACGACACAGCAACCATGACAGCAGGCCCTCGACATAGCAACGCAGCCGAATCATCAGCCCGGATGACTAAGACATCGGAACCTGAAGCACATCAGCATGTACCCGTTTGGTGAGAATACTCCAGCCTGGGTTGGTGATTTGGTGATGAGGAGGTGGAGGCTGCCAAAACTGCCGCATGAAAGAACTATGAAATATTCCCCTTATTTTGCTGGGAAGAAAAGATGCCAAGACAACAGTTGTTCCAGGTAGTGTTACTAAGACTCCGGTGTGAATCAGCTACTACGACAGCACAACAACATGCAGCTCAAGGAAATACACCCCAGCAAAGGTGAGCCCTGCTCGGCCTCAGAGGTTTGCTGTAGCCCTGCAAAGGCTAAACAACCAAAACTGGATTTTAATCGTGGGCAGCTGCAGGCTACAAAGAACTAATGAAGCTTGTGTTTGGATAGTGGTGGATGAAATGTTGTGTATCTTCACAATTGACTCCGTCTTTCAGACAGATTCTTGGGAAGATACCAGTCACAGACAACAGAAGACCCCCAGGTCAAAAGTCATTTGCAAGCTAACTAACCTTAGCTGTGCTTACAGGAGATGACTCTTACATTAACACAGAGGGCACATGAGAAGTCTGAATTTTGAGGAGACAGGGTGTAATTGCCAATTTTGTGGGATGTAGTAGAAATGTAATATAATGAGCAGTGTAAGAAGTTACTGTTGGCAAGGAGTGATAAGTAAGGTAAAGCTACTTTTAAAAGAGTAACAAATAATGAGTAATACATTACAGTTTTGAGAAATGAGCCCAACACTGGTAACAACATTAAACTGAAAATTGAAACATAAAGAAATGTAAAGTTTCAACATATCCACTACAAATGAAATGTACAAATTCATTAATTCACTCATTCATTTTCCGTAACAACTTCTCCTGTTAGGTGTCGCAGGGGGTGCTGGAGCCTATCCCAGCTGACATTGGGTGAGAAGCAGGGTACACCCTGGACAGGTCACCAGACTATCACACTGCTGACACATAGAGACAGACAACCATTCACACTCACATTCACACCTACGGACAATTAAGAGTCACCAATTAACCTAGTCTGCATGTGGGAACCTGGAGAAAACCCATGATGACAAGGGGAGAACATGCAAACTCCACACAGAGGAGCTCCCCCATCCTGGGATTCAAACCCCCCACCCTAGGTTTGAACCAGAAACGCTCTTGCTGTGAGGCAACAATGCTAACTACTGCACCACCGTGCCGTCCATCTAACATACAGAATGTACAAATATAACATACCTGTGGTTTGCAGAAATGTATAATGGCAACTTTCACTCTGGTGAGTGGATTAGGCAATTTCCTGTTACAACATATGAGGCCTGCTGCAAGAAATCTTTATGTTTGATAGCTTAGCATGTAGCTTGTTCAGTCATAGTTTACCACCTTAGAAATAAGTTAAATCAGTTTTATCTGTTCAAGACACAGACGCCATTTTACATGCCTTAGTTTCCTCGTGCCTTGATTATTGCAACAACCGATTGACAAGAAATGTATTGATTGACTAAAGAGTGTACAGAACTCAGCTGCCAGGCCTGTAACCAAGACAGTTGGCCAGATTACAATGCTTTAACCTCCTTACACCAGCTCCCACTATGTTTTGGAATTGATTTTAAGACCTTATTGATTACTTTCAAGGCTCTCCGTGGCCTTGCTCTTTGCAGTTTTCGGCTAAAAACCAGGAGGACAGTCTTTTTTGGTCCGGGCCCCAAATCCAAAACAATCACTTTTTATTTTCCTGTTGTACATCGTACTCCTTCGGGATCTCTGAGATCAGTGTTTGGCCAAAGGAAATTTTAGAAATTCTTGCAGAGAGTTTTATTATTTTTATTTCCTTTACTGCACATCAGCATTGCATCATTCATAAACTCTTTAATAATGCACCATAACTTTCCTTTGATGATGATTGTCATTCATTTTTTTCTTTTCTGTTTTACATTTTGCCTTTGTTTTGCACTTTTATGGCCAAAATTGAAGCTGGGAACATGGGAGAGTGGGGTGGAGGGATGTCACATGCAACAAAGTTATCTGACCACAATCAAATCATTCCCCACCCTTTTCTGTGTACTTGAATCCATGCACATCAAGGAAAACTTCTAAGATATCCAGGCAATGATTTATGTGCTGTACGTGTCTTCCCTCAGGAAATGACTGTCATGGGGAACCCCCCCCCTTCTCTTTCTCTTTCTCTCTCTCCGTCATGTTGTGACCACCTCGCCCACATCTTAGCACAGGGATGAGCACCGCGTTCAGCCTTGATTTGAACAATACCGAAGGGATTACCGTGCGGCTGAGAGCTGCCTGACTCAGCTCAATCCCCATGTGAGGGAGCTTGGCTGGACTCATAATACTAAAGTGCTGTCATGCCCATTTCTCAGTCTGAGGTACGGTTTTATTATTTTATCAATATTTAATGATATAAACGCTCTCAAAAGACTACACTGTCATTCTCTAGAGGCTTAGCTGGATGTGCGGAGACATTTGAGGTTTAAAGGCAAAGCGGGAGCATGAGCTGCCATTTTTTTTTAATTCTACATCTGCACAGAGGATCGTTGGTTCTTCAAACAAAACAAATTTGATGCACTTTCATATATATCTGTAAATGTGTTTTTGCAGTTGGAATGTGGGAAAGAGAAAAGCTTTGACAGATAAACACATCAGGCCTGGAGTAGATGCGCCATCTCTGCATTAATGCTGTCCTAATAAAAAGCATAAGCAGTGCACACTGAATGTACAGTTTAACCATATCCTTCAGCGCTTCCTGGATTATTCAGTGCAGTCAAACTTGTTGCCAATGGCCACATCATTCATGGTAATGTGAAGTGACTCCAGGTCACTCCAGCCATGGCTGCAGGCTCTGTGGTTGCTGAAAGCCTCTCCAACCCTTAAGGAATCCTCCTGCACTAGTTCCTCACTGTCAATCCATCAGTGCACGTTGGGGTTTAAGATGGATGAGGAAATAAGCAATGAAAATGTCACCACTAGAAGTCAGGGTGGATTATATGTTAGTTAAAAGTGATTTTCTCCCATATTTTTCACAGTTAAAGGCAGTATGGATGTTCCATGTTAACTAAGGCTCTACCACATTAACGTCAAAAATCAGTGCATATTGAGTTATTTTAGAGAACAGGTGCTGGTTTACTTTGCAAAAACTTGCAAAGAAATCTGTCATAATGGAGCAAATGTCCTTGTGAGGAGTATGTTAATTTTAAAAGATGCTGCATGTACACTTACAAAATAATGTAGGCTCAAGGACTAACATTTCCAGGATGCTCCATGGATAAGATGCTTTTTTTTTTGTATTGACTGATTTATACTGAAAAAGAATCCCTAGATTGTTACTCATATGAGGTTTACACACATCATACATCCCTTCAGCTTGTTTTTTTTTTACACTACAAAATACAAAATTTACCACAGTTAAGGTCCTCTAGCAACATATCCACAGACAGTGGCTGCCCTAGCACTTTTGGTGACCTAGGCGAGCCCCTCCACCCAAAGTACTGTACGTTTATTACCAAGATGCAAATAAACAAACTAGCTAACAAGACAAAAAAATATATTAAAAAAATATGTGCTGCATACATCAATAATCAATTTCTAAAAATTACAAGTTCAAGTATCTCAAGGTCTTGTTGACAAGTGAAGGTAAAGTGGGGCGTGAGATGGATCGGCAGTTTGGTGCGGCATCTGCGGTGATGCAGGCGCGATGCAGGATTGTCGTGGTGAAGAGAGAGCTGAGCCAGAAGATGAAGCTTTCAATTTACTGGTCTGTCTACGTCCCAACCCTCAACTATGGTCATGAGCTCTGGTTAGTGACCGAAAGAATGAGATTGCAGATACCAGCAGCTGAAATGGTTTTCCTCCGTGGGTTGGCAGGGCTCAGTCTTAAAGACCTTGGACATTTGGAGGGTCAGTTGAGGTTCAGGTATCTGATCAGGATCCTCCTGTGCGCCTCCCGTTAGAGGTGTTCCGGGTACGTCCCGCTGGTAGGAGGCCCTGGGGAAGATCCAGAACACACTGGAGGGGCTACATATCTCATCTGGCCTGGGAACACATCTGGGTGCCCTAGGAGGAGCTGGAAAGCCCAGGGGGGTCTGGGGTGTATCTGGCCTGCTGCCCCATGATAAGCTGGGGAAAAAAGATGGATGGATGGATGTAGTAGTAGCCGGCTGCCATTTTGTTTCCTGTGGAAAAATGGCCCTGATGTTATTACTTATTGGGCTGGTGCGGCACTGTGCATTCTGGTAGTTGTAGGTTTTCTACCTCTTGAGCAAAACTGAATGCCATGGTCCTTCCTCTCTGTTTTTTTCTGGTCATGTAGCACCTATTTCAAATATATGTACATCTTTCCACTGCATAGACAGTCCAGTTTTATGAAAAGACCATCTTTCCAGCAGTGAAATACTTCTCTGAGGACAACACAACAGCTGTACCATAGCTGGGCCCATGGGTAGAGCTCATTTGATTTTAGTATAGGTCAGTGTGTCAAAGCAGATATGTTACTGCTGAGGTAAACCCACAAAGAGCACTGGAACAATGATTTTCTGTCTTCACTGTGAGTTTGTTTATTTGGTCTTTAACCTGATGATTTATAGACAGTTTAAAAATGTGCTGGAGGATGCGTACACAGAAACTGAACACTTGCCAAGAAAATGTTACAGACAGCAGTGAAAACCAGCAGCCTGGATACATTTTCTTTCTGAAAGTTTCCTTAAGCCATATGCACTCAGCTTCAAGATGCTCTATAGTCCAGCACCCTGCTCACCCTGTACTGGGCCTCTGTTTCATGACAAAGCAAAGTAGTATTAACAAAATGGTAGTGTTATTTATTGGCCTTGAACTAATAAGGCTAAACAGGTTGTATAAATTTGAGTCAAATTGACCAAAATCTCAAAAGTTGTTGACCTAACATGAAAAAAATATGTCAAGCTCACAAGGGTTGAGTTTTTGTGTTAAGTGAACAAAACGTTTTAATGTCAGTTGAGGATATCTGTTTACACTTTACAATAAAACTTTGTATCATGGATGGATTGGTGTTTACAGTGCAGTGCGAGATATTCCAAAATAAATTATTACAAACTTCAGAGATACTAGTTATGAAATATCAGACAGAAGTAGACAGAAAGGACTACAGCATTGCAATATGGGTTAAAATAGGTAACAGTGACGCATTGCTTGTTAAAGGACTTGAATATTCCTTAAAAGACAGCAGAACTTTACCTAAATTACAAACCTTGGGTCACCCTTGAAGTGACAGAACTGCTTTATCAAAAAAAAAGTTATTCAGATCAGGGAGCAGGGGAAAGAAAGTTGAACAGAATATAATGAGAAAGAAAATAACAAAATGTAAAGCTGCCTATAATGATAAAATGCTATCATTTTTAACTACAATGCCAAGAAAGTGTGGCAGGGACTACAAATGATCACAGGTTATAAACTTAAAATGCAGTCCATGAATGCTGCTAATGATTCTGTCTTTGCCAATTACCTCAATTCTTTTTTATTGTGGATTTGACACCGTTGATTATGTGTCACAGCAGGCGGAGGCTGTTGGAAAAGCTTAGCAGTAAGTGACACCAGGATTACCCTGGCTGAGGTTAAGAAACAGTTTTTACATGTTGCACTGACAAATCTCAGAGTCCAGATGGCATTGACTGTAAGGTCTTGCGGTCATGTGCTGATTCACTAGCATCTCCTTTCCAAAGGCTGTTTCAGCACGCACTGGACAAGGACAATCCCTGACCAGTGGAAGCTCTCTCTGACTGTATCTGTGCCAAAACAACAGTAGGCCCAAAGAGATCAGTGATCTGCAGCCAATTAACCTCAGTACCTATGAAGTGCGTTAACAAGACAGTGTTAAAACAAATCCTCACTGAGGTCTCAATATTCTTGAACCAGTTTGCATACCAGCTAAAGCAGGAGGTTAAGGATACACTGCTGACAATCACCATTGTATGTACAAACACCTTGAACTCAAAGTCTTGTGAAGATTGTGTTCACTGATTTTAGCAGTGTGTTTAACACCACCCAGCCCCATCTGCTGGTAAACAAACTGCCGGATCTTGGGGTTAATCCAAGGCTCGTTCTATGGATCGATGATTTTTTTCCTGAATCATACCCAACAGGTTTGATTCAACACAGCTGTTCCCTCCCCTAAGTCTTTATTTACAGCGTGCCCACAGGGCTGTGATCTGTCTCCCAAACTATACACACTGTATACCAATGAGTGTTGAGCTTTAGTCTTTGCAAACACCTTTTTAAATATTCAGATGATGCAGCCTTGGTGTGGCTACTAAAATCTGACAACTCCTCTTTGAGTAGTTTTGATGAAAAGGTAGGGAACTTGATTAAATCAATGCATCCTCATACAGCTGTTTTTATGGTATCAAACAAATTAGCTCCCCACAAATGAAGTTATGTACTTAGCATAAGGTTATGTAGATTAGCTTTAGGCAGATAAAGTTACGTAGGTTAAGTGTGGGAAAAGAAACATGGAGGTGACATACCTTAAAATAAGTCAAAGTTCACTTGGTTTCACATGGTTCTAAACACCTGGTGACACCTATGTTTGTGATGCATCCACCGCCCCAACCAGCCTCCTCACTGCCTTCGTTACTCCTGTTAGTGCATTGATCACATGATCTCAACCTTATACAGGAATAACTGCTCGTGATTGCATGGGTTATACTCAAATTGTGGTGCTTTCCTTTTCATAGGTATACATACAAACAGTGGATGAGAACAGCCTGATTAAATGGTGTACTGGTGTACTGAATTTCCACGAAGTCAGTGTGACTAAAACAAAGGGACTGTGCATAGACCTCAGATGTACTGGAAGAGGAATCCTACTCACCAGCATGAATGATGAACCCACTGAAAAAGTTAGAGATAGAGATTGACAGCCAGCTGAAGTTTATTGTATTTGCTACCATGAAGGTCAAAAAACTTCACCGCCAAGTGCTCTTCTTACAGAAACTGTCCGGTTTTAATGTGGATCGTTATGTTTTGCAACTGTTTTACGAGGCTCTCCTACAGAGCATCCTGTCCTTTGGGCTTGATTTGCTTGATTTGAACCAAGACCAGAAAAGGCTGCAGCGTATGGTCAGGATGGCAAGTGGGGGTCATTGGGCATGACCAGATATCAGCTGCTCAGTCGTGTAAAGATCTCATTCTGAATAAGGCTGAGCGCATCGTCAATGACCCTGCTCACCCTCTGCACAACAGGTTCCAACTAAGTTGTCAGGCCAATGGAAGGATTCTGCATAGGAAAATAAGAACAGCTACGTTCAGTAAGTCCTTTGTTACTTCAGCAATTAGACTGTTAAATGAGAGGGACAGCACAAGAACATGGGGCCTGATGGTAGTTTGGTCAGGGCTATTGGGAATGGTAATCTGTATGCAATAACTGTATGGTGCAATGTAAGCAATGTATGTATGCGGGTGTGTGTTTGGTGAGGGGATAGAAGGGGAGAGCTGTACATTATATATTTGTATTTATATCAGTTTTTATAATTGCTTTGTGCACCTCTACACCTTGACCACCTTGGAATAACAAAGTTTATCTTGACCTTGAAAAGCTCACCGTCCCTAATACAAGGCCCAGGAACCCCAGGTAGTGACAATTCACATTAAGAACAAACATATACAGGAGCAACAATGTCCTTGTACAGCTGGGTAAGTCAATATATTGTTTTGTTTTAGGTTAATATTTAGTTATGAACCCCTCTGGCTTTCATTATCTAATATATGTTTCAGCCAGTAAATAAAGATGGACCATATGTCTCCACTTCCTGCTCCTGAGCTGCTCCATTTCTGTATACAGTGTATGGCTTTAGCTCATTGTTAGCAAAAACACAAATAGCCCCAAATGGTATATAATTACCTAGATTAAAGTAGAAATAAAATTAACTTAAACATAATAATCAACTATCTTTTCTTTTCTTTTTCTTTTGCTAATGTGCTAAGGTAGCTATAATTGGTTAGTGTCTCACCTTGAAGCAAACAAATGACTTTTTGTTGCTCTTCAGTAGATTCAGCCAAGGTCTTTAGCACAGTTTAATCCATATCTAACATGTCTCCTCTTGCTTTTTTTGGCCGCTGACCTTGTTACGGTTGCTGATATAGGATTGCACAGTGGCCATTGCAAGGGGGGGCTAAGCAAAGACACAATAACATTTTCATACACCTCCAAAAACTGTGAGATTATTTTATACCTTAAAGAGAGATATTTGCATATCCAACTGTCTCAGATGCAGGTGCGTTGGAAAATATCACTTGAGTGTGTTGAACAGAAAATCCTGCACACTGCTCTCGCTCAGCTTCACAGTTTATTCGTGACACTAATGTTTTGATCGTCCTGGATCTTCACCAAGAGTGTTCAATACCATTATTTTGAACACTGACCTTAAAAAGAAATTGCTCCACCCATTTGTGCACAGGTGAGGGGAATTAATCAGCTGTGGGTGTGTATCTTAATTGAAAACAACCACAAATGCAAGAACAGCAGAACAAGAGAAAACATTGAAAAAATGCTGAACTTATGAATGAACACGTCGGCCTTGCTGCTGTCATAAATCATGAAAAATTTTCAACCTTGTATATTCTTATGTCGTGTATTATAAGTTGGTCTTTTGAGATCCCCAAATCCCCAGATGGGTGAAGCAGTTTCTATTCTAGTTGTCCCTATTCCGGGCAAGATCCTCAAAGTCAGAATATGCCGTTCCATCAAAGCCACTGCTCCATCGCCTCAAAAGGGGTCAGTTAAGGTGGTTCGGGCGTCTGGTCAGGATGCCTCCTAGGTGCCTCCCTTTAGAGGGATGTCCGGGGTGCTTTGCTTGGCCCGCTGCCCCCGCAACCCAGCCCCAGATAAGCGGATGAAAATGGACGAATGGATATTGTAGCAATATTGTTCCGATGTTTACTCATCAAGGTAAGCCACAAATTTTTTTTACCTTTTTTGTCTCTATCACATATGTGTCATAATTAAGATATGCATCACACTTTGTGTTAAAATTTGTCAAATGTTTTCTGTAACGTCTGTTTTTTCTAGATGTAATGGTTGAGCACTGTGTCCAGTATACTGCAGCATTCCGATCATCAGTTGGTAGGTTTCTGTAGGTGGAGCTCTTTTCCAGAAAGTTCTTCTTCTATTAACATATTATGACAAAGGCTATTAAGGCTATTTTAATATATTTTGGGAGATACACCGCAGTGTTTACTTTTGAAATTAAACACTTTGAAAGGCCAGCGCTATGTCTTTGATGTGGTATTGAAAAATTGGAGCTAAAGTCTAAGCTGCTGTGTGTTTCCTCTTCAAGGCAACACTCGGGAGGATTGTGTTAACAGTGAGGGCAAAGTTATAGAGACTTTTGGTGATCTGAGGAGCCTGGTTCACTCACACAGACATCAAGCATCAAGGCAGAGAAGAACAAGAGAGGGCACTTGCTGCACTCTGTGGATTCTACTTGGGTTTCAGGATTATTATGCATTCAATGAAACACTTTGTTAAGACAAAAAATAACAAAAAAGGAACTTTGTTTCATGTCAGTCAGAGCTCAGAGTCATTTTCTCTCCATTTATGACTACAATAAAGGACCACTTAAACCTACAGTGTGATGGCTACTGCAGTCGAAGGGTTTGGTGCTGGGACATTGTTACTTTCAAAGTGTCATTAATACCAATATAAACTGCAAGAAAACCCCTTCAGATTAAGATTTTCTTCTTTGTTGAGCTTCACTGCAAATGAACACATGATGAAATTATAACTATGCCATGTCAGAATTCCACAAACTAACAGATTTTGGGGCAGTTTGGGGGAGTTTACCTGCCCACTGTTACAGGCCTGGGCCAGATTCATGTATGATTATTTTCAAATGTTTTCTCTGTCTCACTGTGTCAGTCATCAGCATTCATGTGTGTCATGGAAACAGCCGTCCTGATAAAACAAAACAAAACAACAGCATCAGTCCTTTCAGCATATGCCCAATAATTACACATACTATTCTTCAACTGGCAAAAACCTCTAATGGTCGTAGGACTTATGACTCTTTTGTTGTTAAGGGTGAAGGAGAGACCATCATAGAGGTCGGAGGTTAGGGAAGATGGACGGATCACTTAAAGGGAGACACCAAAGGCCAATCGGGTAAAATTTTTAACACATGGATATTACCATGGTACTTCCCCAATTCATTACTTACACTGAGACAATCATTTTTGTTGTACAAGTTTTCTGAAACATTATTATGTAATTACATATGCCCCAATTTGCATTAATTTCCGAAACAAAATCTGAATACGAGGTAAAGCCAAGTTTTAAATTCTTGTTTCATTTTATTGACATGCTAGGGTGAAAGTGTTTTTATGAGAGGAATTTTGGATATGTCTTTTTTACACTATATATCAGAAAATACTGCAAAACACTCCCTCTCTGTAAAACACTTCAGAATATGGAAAGGAATAAAACCGGAAAGTTTGATGAATGTAAGTTTGACTACAGGGTGATTTCTACGAGAAAAATAGTCTTTCGGAGAGGATGGCCTCTAAAGATTTGTGTTGTTAAATTCCACACATTCATAGACCAGATATACAACGCTACAGGTGAATAAGGTGAATTTTTTTACACTTTCACCAGTTTTTTTTTTTTTTTCGTAGTTTTCCGGGGTGTGTATCAGCTGACATTGGGCAAGAGGCAGGGTTCACCCTGGACAGGTCACCAGACTATCACATGACTGACACATAGAGACAGACAACCATTCACACTCACATTCACACCTACGGACAATTTAGAGTCACCAATTAACCTG
>JAPZEB010000013.1:24187451-24208676 GCA_029783705.1 Chaetodon striatus | reverse complement strand
TGTGCTTTCAACCTTTTGTTGAACAAAAAGCGCCATCTAGTGGGCTCAGAAAATTTTAAAAAAAAGCTTCATGAAGCTTCATTTGGTCATCAGTAGCTAATAGCTAATAGCAATGTTAACTATTAGCTAGTTTACAGCTGGTAGTCAACTTAATATATAATCAGAGGCTAGGCCACGAAGGATTCATCCGCTGCATCCTCCAAATTCTGGTAAAGAAGGCTGCATTTTTTGGCCGCATTTGAAGGAGCCTTCAAAATGGGACAGCCATGGTCGTGCCGATGCCACACGATCGGTCTTCAAATCCAGCCTTCGAGGGCTGCAGCTTAGCCATGCTTTTGTTGCCTAAACATACGGAGGTACATCTAAAAACAGTGTTAGATTAAATGTTGTATCCACAGTGTAAGTGCACTGACAGAGCAGAAACATTTTCTGTGGAGGCTGAAGTGTATTTTGGAAAGACACAATGCATGGAAATTGCATTAACTGACAATATCCCTGAGCATCCAAAAGTGACATCGGGGTGTACCTAGCATGTCATATTTTTATGTGTAGGTCCACAGACAAAGCAGCAGTATATGGTGAGTTGGGATGAAAATGTGTTGCCTCTCTATGACTTCTGTTTGGTACCAGAATGTAGCAGTCTGAGCTGAAAGACATTTTTCCAGTGAACATAATTCATGCAGCAACTACGTCTCCTCCAAAACAAATTAGGCAAATCCATGTGGTATAAAAACATAATTTGAGGAGATGGGGTTCAACTTTGACTCAAGGCAACTTTTTAGGCTTCAAATCTATTTTTTATCCACTTCTGTGCAAAAGTACATAATTATATATAAGGCTGTGAGTTCTTTCTAAACACTTGAGTGTGCAGAGCAGTACTGTTTCTGAACAGGCCCACGGTCGACACTGACAGAGGACTGCAGCAGCTGCTGCTGTTGTAGACGAGGTAAGCTATATCTAACAGAATGCCAGTTGTGCACATCACAGACATCCCAGATGTGGAAGAACGCATCAACACATTTTCTGTATCGTCAGCCATCTGCATATCATTGAATATAAAGAGGAATATAATGCCACTGGAACGCTGCCAGCTCCGACACCTGAGCGTCTTTTCATGTGTGCAGACAATTTACAGGATTTGAGAACTCAAAATGTGATGATGCCATTTTCCCACATCTGTGATGCTGACTCGGCAGGCCGATATCTTTTAAGATCCCACAGTAAGTATGCTTTCGTGTCAGCTCGTTGTTTATGCAGAGGAGTAATCTGTCACAGATGATATGACAAACCATATGTGCATATTTGGAAAAAAAAAAAAAAAAAGGGTGAAAAAACAAGTGGAATAAATATTTGTTATTTATGAGTGTGCAAGAAAACATTTGTATGATTTATCATTAATGTCCTATGATGCCAATATAATCCATCCCACTGGTTATGGAAATCCCAGCAATATTGTACCATTTATAATGAGGGAAACTTGGGGACGCAGCGATAAATAAAGCATGTGTGCAAATGTTTAACATTTATGTTCTTAATTCTTTTTTATCAGCATCCATTGTGTGGTGCCAAAACACTGCACATCACATTTATATCATCACTTATGGCCTACAAGCACATGAGTTGGAACGGAAATCAATTTAGTCAAATGTGTTTCTGAACCAATAATGATAATCTAATCAATTATAAAATGGCAAAGTGTACAGAAGAATGGAGCTGCGTACTTTTCAAAGCCAATAATACAATTTTTTAATAATATGAAATGAAAGGCAGCTAAGTGAAGCATAGTTCAACATTCATTTTTAAATTCTGTACCAAAAATGAATATTTCAATCTCACAGCAAGAACACTTCAAAACCTGATATCCATGATTTCAGATACAACAGTAATATTTACTTCCCTTATAAGAATTAAAAATTTTTTTTTCTCAAAAATCTCATTAGATTTCAAATTTTTTATTTGCCTTCACTCAGTGCCCCAAAATGTTTGTTCCCACACATTAAAAAGTTGTTGCAAAAAAACTCAAGACAGTGCCTCAAATTCATTAAAAAGCTAATTCACATTTTTTTAACATGCATTAAAATGTTATAATGTCAATATTAATGTTAAATACACCAATATTTACTTCAATAGTATTTACGTAACACACCATAATTTATGTTAACTGAAATAACTTTTATTCAGTTGAGGAAAAACAGAGTGCATTTAAAAAGTACACTTAAACATGTGCAGCTGGGGTTTAAACCAACAACCCTGGAATTAATGGAGGAACCACTCTACCTCCTGAGCCACAGCATTCTCAATATGGTACACATTAGCATTTTCAAACATGGTGAAAACCTTGATACTTCAATCATGTTTTTTTAGCGACTCCTTTGGTTCACATGTTAATGGCAAGTGTGTTTCAATGCAACAGCAAACACTCACTGAGCAGCGTCTTTGTAAGACATTTAAATGAGCTGTATACAACATTCAGAGCATATCTGTGATTAAGAGTCTGATTCAGGTTGTCTGCACATGAAGGTGGCTGAGATGGCAGCTAATGATGCTAACAGCGCAGTAATGGTGGCCACTTACAATCAAGACTGCTATATCGTGAGGTATTTACTGACTCTTAACACATCAAATGTCAAAAAATGGTTTGATATCATGGAGATTTTAAGAATAACTTTTTACTGGAATGGTAATACTGTAACCTTTAGGGCACTGTAATGTGCCAAGAATTTAATTTTTAACCACTTTTGTTGGAAGCTGGAAGATCAGGTCAAAGGTGAGTTTTACTGAACCCCCGTCCTAAATGAGGGGCATGTCGGGGAAGATTCTCAGTCATCCAGATCATGGTAATCTTAAGTGCTGTATCGTAGGCAACATGACTTGCTTGAGTTTCTTGAAGATGTTTCAACTCTCATCCAAGAGGCTTCTTCAGTTCTAATGGACTGCTGCAGAACCGCAGGCTTTAAACTCTGTGTGGGTGTGAACCTTTAGACGTCACATGAGTTCTAAATTTCAGAGTGTCAGAGTCTCGACATTAAACGACTTAACATCCATTCACACCTGGACCCATCTAATCCATAATGACAGGCATGATGGCCAGGTGGGTCAGCAGCTCACAGGTGACCTTAACGACTCTGAAACTCAGAGCCCACATGTGACCTCAGCAACTCTGTGAGGGTTCACATCCACACAGAGTTTAAAGCCTGCAATTCTGCACTGCATTTAGAACCGAAGAAGCCTCTCGGATATGAGATGAAATGTCTTCAAGAAACTCAAGTAAGTCCAGTTGCCTACGATATAGCACTTAGGATACGCAAGGGGCACATTTCTGAAGTGACTTCACAAAGAAAATACTCTTTCTTAAGCCCAAATATGAGTTAATGTGAAATGCTAAAATTATTCACTAATCAAAGCAACATTATCCAACAAAACGTTCTACGTAAAATAGTCTAACTAGTACATTTTGATAAATTGCCATCTGTGAGTGCAAGATACCTGTTCGTGATTCAGGTGATCATATCAACATTTTTTGTAAGCTTAGCTGAACTCAGTCAGCTGAAACTAGAGCTAGAGTGAGGGGGGCGAGAATCGGATTTTGACAAGGTGCCCCCATCTTTGGTGAAAATCAAACCCTTTATCTAAACATCGGTGCTTCACTGTCAGAAAAACCATGTGCAGTTTTACCGTGTGGCTCAAGAGTGTAACCTATAAATCAGCCAGCAGAATAGTTTAGTCATCCTTGGCTCTGTACAAAGACGCCGTAGCCTTGATATGGTCACAGTTACTTGTGATTTATTTACAGCTGCATTCCATAACTTATTTCATGATGATGGAGCATCTAGTTGCATTTGTGTGTCGCATTCGTCCTTTAGCACCATCGTTTTCACACAACGGTGATAAAACCAAGAAGCATAATTGATCTCACAGGGAACATGCGACCACGTAGTGCCCTGATAGAACTTTTCCGGCAGCCAGAAGGTACTCAGTGTGGATTAGAACTGCCATAATGAATAAGAAAATTTAGCAAGCTAGAAATATCTGCACAGAATATCAATACAGGCTTAAACAAAGGTTAGACAGCTAATATTTGGCACTTCACTGAATCTTCCCCCCCAGGAAAATCAAGCAGATTGTTGTCTCCAGTTGTTCGACAGTTTTACAGCAGGGAGTCAATGCTGAGAGCTGTAATCTAAATTGTTGACCATTTAGTTTGGGGAATTATCCCAGTTGGCATCACTGAAGAATTATTTCTACAGCAAAAAACCCCAGATATCTCCCACTCTGATCAATGCCTACTGTGCATTCAATCATAAGCACGCGTCCATTCCACTCACGGCACAAAGCAATTACAAATGGCTGCGAGTGAATTGAAACAGGGAAGAGCTGTAGTAGCGGCTTTTGGAAATGGATTCACTTTTAAGCTCAAATTAATGGACCCCCTGGCTCGATAGAAATTATATTTCACAATGTATTTTCATAATAACCTCCCGTGAGCTGAATCCAGAGACATCTTATTTGGCAAACATCTCTTGTAGCCTATAGGCCTTTTAGACCAGAGGGATAACACAAAAGAAGGTAAGATCTGGGTTTCTAAAACACTTCAGCAGACACACAAGTGGAGGTGAAGAGAGGAACGGAATTTGGCGACTAAAACCATTCAAAGTTTAGTAAAACTAGTTGTGTAAGAGGAACAACATGTGGACATTCATGGCATCCAGAGGATGAATTCTACTGCGTTGGGTTTCACTTGTGCCACCTTGAAGCAAATTTCAATATGTACAAACTTTATCTTTATTTAACAGGCAGATGACCATTGTTTCATGACCACTTTCATGTTCTCCAGAGAAGTTCTCTTCTTTTTTTTGTTGCTCATACAGCAAATTATCCACTATCTATGTACAAAAGACAACTAATTGACATAAAATTGGTATTAATGCCATTCCCATTGCAAAGACAATGTTGCATAGTCATAGATGGATTACTGCAACCTGGTCTCACTCAAAAGTCCTCAAAAGCCAGCGCATTGTCCGTGACTCTCGGCATCAGAAATCAACAAAAAAAAAAGCCATCCTTTCATGGTGGCATGATGTGCGACTGCTCGGTGTTATTGTTTTTTGGTGCCTGGCAGCATCAGGGGGAAACGCAAGGGGAACAACAACGACAGTTAAGGCAGCAGAAGTCCAGGTAGGGCAGGTGGGAGAGGTGGTGGATGGGTCCAACAACCACTGACTGTAGAGCCAAACCCTATTCTTTTTTTCCCCTAAACCCAACCACGTTCATGTGTTGGTAAAACGTAACCCAGTGCATTTGTTGTTGAAGGAAAAAAAACATCAACTCACAGTGTTGTACCAACATAGTGCATTTATTTTGAAAGAGACTGCATGCAAACTGTATATTTCCTGTGAAAATGAAGTGTTTTTTGAAAACAGACGGTGCATGTAACAAGCTGAAGCTGACACGGTGTCCCAGAGCATCAACAACCAGCGCACCCAGGGTACCTGGCAAGTTGTATCTCTACATGGAAAGTCCATTTCCTAAGGTCAACATGGGGCGAGGTCAGAATAAGAATGTGTTGATTACTGAATGGGCCTACCAGGAACAGGTTCAGGGGGCCAGGGGGTCAGGGGGGCCCCTGAACCTTCAATTGCAAAATGTCAAATGAACACGTATTGACTATGAGGAGATTTTAAATGACCATGAAGAGACACAAAAGGACCACAAAGAAATGCGAAGGAACAACAAAGAGACACAAGGAGAGATAAAATGACTACAGAGAGACACAAAAAAAGATCCATAAAGATGACAAAAAATAAAACCACCACAAAGTGACCACAAGTGCTCAAAATAGTAAAAATCATCACTTTGTTCAGACTATCCTACTGACGGGGCTTTAGACAGTTCCTGAAGTGGTCTATTGCAAGCACAAGCAGGCACAACCACGAACCAGTTTTGCAATTTGGGTGACCCGAAGCACCATGTGAGACTAGAACATAATTAATATAGAGTACATGTGAACAGGAGGAGGATGGCTGTAACAGAGAAGAGAGACGAGGTCAGCTTCTCTCAACTTGCTGTTCTCTGGGGAAAGGTAGGCTTGCAACACACAATATACAACAAAGTAATATAACAGTATTAAAATGTGGCAGGCCAAATATTAACACACACCGCATACCAAACATTAATATACAGTAGACCAAATATTAATACACACAGCACACAAAATTTGATATACAGAGGCCAAATATTAATACACTGTATCTCAAATATTAATGTATAACCACCAAATATTAAAACAAAGAGCCCAGACATGCTTTGAAGGGCAGACAATTTCCCTCTTTGAACTTTTGAATGGATTTATGTTTCAGAAGAAACTGACACACTTGTCTGCACATGTAAAATTAATTATGTGAAATTTTTTTAAAGAACAATATATCTGTATAGTGAAGCCGAAACTACAGTACAGAGTTCCCTCAACACAAAACAGAGGCACAACAGTTGGCTTACAGACAATGTTCTTTTATTACAACTGCTCACACATGCTTTTTTTTTTCTTTTAATTATCTTTTGGGCTTTGTTTTTCCTTTATTTGATAGTACAGGTTAACAGTGACAGGACTGGGGGGTAGAGAAGGGAAGACACGCAGTCACACAGTCTAATTATATTGGGCGCCTGCTCCACCAGGCACACCACTGAGCACCCACTCACACACACTTTTAACACAACTGGTATGTGGCAGATCTCACTGCTGCATCTAAACGGAGAGTATGATTAGACAGCGAGCACCAGCTGTGATAATCAACCAGACCTGCTTCCAATTTCACCTTGTGGCCACTTGCTGTATTGCAGCAAAGAATCTCCTGCGGCCAAACACGCATTTTCCTAATGTTCCAAATTTGTAAAACCTTCCCTAAGCCAAGAAAAGCAATTGTCAAATCCTTGACATCATCACAAAAAGTCTATGAGCCAAGCAGGAACTCGTGGGCAGTGTCAGTGGGAGAAACACGACTGTTGATATTCAGTGGGTCACACATCATGGAGGGAAGCCCGGAGGCTAGAAATCTTTGTGGCACATGTGCCAGGTGAGCTGTTACATTGGACTGAATAGGTGCCATTTTGGGGTCTAGTATCTAGCCATTATAGCCCTGTTTCCACCAAACACTTTCACTATAATATCTTTGGAACCAACATTAACCCTTCAGACGTGGTACCTTGACCCTAAGTCCGATAAGCGTCGCCACCACAAACAGTGCCCTTAAATATGGGCGGGGTTGTGGTCACTAACTGCTCCGTCCAGCACTCACTGTATTTCCTCCTGTATCAGTGTGCACCTGGTTCATCGTCCACAGAACGAGGCTGCACGCTGACATTTTCAGAACAAAATAGATCAGGCTGCAGTGAGAGTCTCTCTCCATGGGATAATAATAATCAATGGACTGCAGTGTTTACAGCTTGACCGTTTAGTGCCAGATCTGTGTGCTAGGTACGCCAACAGAAGGGTTACCAAAAATGGGGACGGCACAAAACGGTTCCATTGGTACCATCCACAACTTTTCACAGTCCATCCATCCATCCATTTTCATCCACTTATCTGGGGTCGGGTCACGGGGGCAGCAGACCAAGCAAAGCAAATCACTATTTGCTGTGTAAAGATATCGTGGAGCCATGGTGTCCTGAGAGAAGATTAAAGTCGCACTCCCTCTGTGTGGGTTGTAATCTGAGCTTCTCTGTTTTTTGTTATGGGAAGCTTGTCCAGCCATATGTGCATGTTAGTGCATGTGTGTATCCCACTGGCTAGCATCTCTGCTGCTTTGCACTGTACTCATACTGCGGTCACCGCTGATATCATGATGATGATGGTGTTGTTACAGAAGCGTAGCGCCCACCCGCCACTTCCCCACTGTAACCCTGTTAGCTCTGTCAGCACTGTTGCTGTTGTTTATGGGGTTAGCACTGTTAGATGCTAGCTGCTAGCTGCCACTCATGCCACCTCCATGATAAGCTTCTCGACTAGACAACTCATAAACTCGGATGTTTGCAAAGAGCCCCTTAAATAACAAATGAGTTCAAAAGCCAGAGAATATCATTTTCGCCCAAAAACCTACAAAACTAAATAGATATTCTGGTCATTATTTTATGATTTGGTTCATTAACTGCTACATTCTTGAGGTACTCCATCTCAAGTATTTGCTTACAGTCATGAAGTAGATTTTAGCATGTCTTTGTTGCTCACCCTGATAAATTATCTTTGGCATCTTTATAAAATGTAATTTAATGTGTTAAAAAAGGTGTCAAAACTATGTCTGTGTCCTTTTGACACAGTAAATAACACCAGATTCAGTCGATGGGAGCATATCAGCAGTGTCGTTAAGTGTTCCTTTCATAACAACATGCACCTCTCCAACCTTTTTTTTAATGTGGTGTGACAGGAGCAGAAAGAAAAACAAAAACCTACGAAGTGATAGATCTGGCTCCAGCAGCCACAATATGTCAAGTTATTTTCCTAGCTATCACTTTTCCAGACATGTCAGCTAAGTCAACACAGGGTTTCTTTAATCATCTCACCATGAAGGAAACACCTCAAAGTTCACATTCACATTTGGATTGATCTTGGCATTCATCTGCCAGAAAAGCACAGTACAGAGTGCACCTGGAGTTTCACCTTGATCTTCTGAATTATTATCAAACTCCGGCAGCTCACTCTGTATTCCATCCTTATTTGTGGCATTATGTAAGACCTCGCTAGCAGCAGGGCCAAAGGATCAGACAGCTTGTCTGTCTGGACATACAAACGTTGGTCCATAACCAGAGATTTGGAAAACTGAGTGAATTTTTATTTGAGATTCTATGGTTAATAGCCTCCAAATTATAAATGCTTGTTCTGGGTGGTTCCTTGAACTTTACGCTGGCTCTATCATCCAGGCCAAATTTAGGCCATGATGTTTATTTAGCACATTTGTGCTCCACAGGGGAGGAATCCTTTTTGCTTTGAAAACTCTCAAAGCATGGGTGTCAAACATATGGCCCGTGGGACCAAATGGTCCAACCCAGGCCACTAGATGACTGGGCTAAGAGTTGCATGGTTTTAGCAGTAAGTTAAACAGTTGGCCGCTGTTTCATGGAAAGTGCTGCTTCAGAGGCTTTTCCACCCTGACTGGAATATAGTTCCCTGACAGAACAGTTAATACTTACAGATATTGAACATTGTGCAGAATACTGTAAATCAGCAGCTTCAGTACAAAAGACTCTGTATCAGACGAATGCCATAAAACATTATGGGTATAACCCTATTGCAAAAAAAAATAAAAAATAAAATAGAAATAAATGAATAAATGCACAAGTAATGACTGAGAACTACTTTTATAGAATGTATTTGTACTTCTTTACACAAAACAAACGGAAAAATACTGAGTTTTTGTTATTTATAGGTTATTATGCAATGGTTTTATTGGTCCGGTCCACTTGGGATCAAGTTGGGCTGTATGTGGCCCATAAACTAGCACAACACCCCTGTCTTAGAGATTTCCAGTTGCACCACCCTTTGGACAAAATGTCACTTTTTGCACAGTAGCTCACAATCTATATAATTAATAGGTGCAGATTGGAATCCGTTGACCACATTCATGCTCCAAAGGGGATGAACCAGTTTGTCTGTAATGACCCATGATCTTTCCACTGGTGGAAACCTCAAAGTTTGGACCATATGGTGGGCATTACGCTTCCAGGACAAAGCCATCCCGCTGACATGGGTCAGGACAGCCTGCCTAGTTTGACAGTTTAACTGCAGTTCTCAACATGATTGACAGCTGCATCAGAGACATTTCAGCTTGTTTACATTCACACACTGTAAGGGCATTAGAGACGTTACAAGGCAATAGAAAATCAGTACAGGAATATGATTTTTTTAAACACAGATTATCTGTCTTTCTTTAGTGCTGTGGGAATATAGTGACAGTTTTTGCAAATACGGCATGAAGTTTTTTTTCCAGAAAATTCACAAATTACAGCTTTAATGAAATGTATAGCAGCAACTTACTATTGCAGTGGGAGTCTCAAAAGAGGAAGATTACAAAAGCTTGGTTTAAATTAAAAAAGAGGCACCCTAGTAGCTCAGCTGGTAGAGCATGGGCCCCATGTACCAAGGCTGTGTCCTTAAATTAGTGGGCCAGGAATCGAGTTCAATTCCAGCCTTTGCTGCATGCCGCCTCCGCTCTCTTGTGACTCTTCGCCTGTGTGTATGTTGCTGCAAAGAAGCTACAAATTCTAAAATGTGAATGCTTCACATGCATCTTCAACCCAGCAACACAGCAGATCTACACAATCACTACAGTTTGAAGGTGGACAAGATTAGTGTCACCAATTCAGCATCTGAACAAATCAATCAATTTTATTTATAAAGCTCAATTTCACACATCACTATATGCATCAGAGGGCTTTACAGCATAATGTCTCCCATTCTATTCCTTAGTAATGGCATTGCATAACTGGCCAGAAAAGTGTTTTTGCAGAATAGTATTATGCCACAGTGAAGTTGATCTTTGACCTTTTGGACATAAAATGTCATCAATTCATCATTTTATTGTATTAGACATTTGTGTCAAGTTCTGTCATAATTAACGTATGAATTCTTGAGTTACAGTCAAAAAAATTTTTTTGAGGTCACAGTGACTTTTGACCAAAACAAAGAGCACGGTCTCACTCCAAAGTCGTCAAAATCTGGCGCTTGAGCAGCGACTTGCGTCGTCTGGAACCAACGAAAAAAGGCGTCCTTTCACGTTGGCCTGATGCGTGGCCCGTTACTGTTATAGTTTAATGGTGTCCAGCAGCGTCAGGGGAAATGTTAAGGCGGCGAAAGTCCAAGTGGGGCAGGCGATGGTGGATGGGTCCAACAAACACAGACTTTCACTTGAGAGAGTGGTGTTCACATCCTGTAAGAATTTAAAGACAAACCCTGTTTTTTTTTACTGAACCTAACCACTTGCTTTTGTTGCCTAAACAACACCATATGTGTTCCGGTGTCGTACCAAGGCAGTGCATTTATCTTGAAATTGACTGTATGTAAATGTTCGAATTCCCGTGAAAACAGAAGTGTGTCTTGAAAGAAGAGAACTTGACAGGGTGTCCCAGAACTCCAACAACAAACACACCCAGGGTACCTTGCATGTCGTGTCCATGACCAAAACGCCAATATGTGATGAGGTCGGACTGAGAATGTGTTGGAAAAAATCTTATTGATTTATCATTAAGTCCAAGTGGGTTTTTGTGCCAAATTTGAAGACATTCCCTCAAGTCATTCCTAAGATATCATATTCATGAGAATCAGATCAATATGAAGCGACAGTAACTTTGACCTTGAGTGGGCATTTGTGCCACATTTGAAGAAGTTCCCTCCAGGCGTTCTTGAGATATCATGTTCATGTTAATGCTCATGAGAATGAGATGGATGCAAAGCCATGGTGACCTTGGCCTTTGACCACCAACTCTAACCAGTTCATCACTAAGTCCAAGTGGCAGTGTATGCCAACTTTGAAGAAATTTGAAGGCATTCCCAAGATATTGCATTCACGAGAATGGAATGGACAAACAAACTAACGACCCAAACCCATAATGCCTCTGGCCATGGCTGTTGCCGGTATAAGAATAAATTAAAGCAACAAAGGCCAAGATTCTCTGAGTTTTAGGGCCGGGTATGAGTCTAGCCTCAAAAACACAGTGCCTTCAACAGACTCTAGACAAGTAAACGGTTCTTCATATGTAAAATCAATACAGCTCCTTTAACAAAATTCTAAAATTCATGTTTTCTTCATTAACGTTCTGTCACTTGTACCTCCTGAAATTTCAAGAGTTACATCATGCAACAATAGTACGCTTGAATAAATAATTCAGCCACTGAAACTGCCAGATTCCTGAACATTTTCACCCCTTCAATCAAACTTCCTTCCACTCTTCAGATGATGTACCTCTGATTGACACTTGAAGCATCCCTCCCCTCATTATTACAGACCCCAATATTCTGTTTCAAGAGAATTGTGTCTAATTAGCAAAGTGAGATGTTCTCATGGGGCATGAGGAGGTTCCTTCACCATCCACGTTTGACATGATAGAATAAATGCTTTGAAGAATACACAGGGAGGTGTTTCCAATAGTGAAACACTCAGACTGTTCATAGAACTAGGGTTATGCAAATATCAGTAAGCTACGATGTGTTGCATGCTCTTTCATCAACATGTATCTGAAATCAAACACATGCTGAGATTTTAGTGTTAGCTATATGTGGGTTACATGTCCCAGTGACATTTGGAAATGAATGAAATGATGTCAAGAACTTTCTTTACTCTCACTTACTTTAAATACTTAACACTGCGCTTTTAATGGTTTCCCCTCTAGAACAAAGTTCCTCTGAGTGCATTGAAGGGCATCATGCATTTACTCATTTTGTGTCTAAATTTAAAAAGTATGCAACGGTGCAGTGCAGTCAGGGTGACAGCGTAACCTCATGTGGATCTCAGCTTTAGCAGCTCAAAGAAAAATAGGAAAGCCATTATAGAGACAACTGTTGAATATTCCTCAGGCAATTTGCAGCATTCTGGAGTGAAAAATGAAATTGTTCATGCTTAGAATTACATTGGAAGTATTAACAATATAAGTGAGAAAAAAAAACACAAAAAGCTGATTCTCTCAAGTATTGGCAGGAAACCTACTCCAACTACAGAGAGAGTTTTTAATTTATCTTTCAACTCCACCCCCCCTCCCCCCACCAAGCTCATTGATTAGCATGATTAAGTCTCATCAGCCCAAATCAACAGCAACCCCCCCACCCACCCCCACCCCCCAAATGAGCGGGAAGAAGCTCATCAGGCATCACTAATCAAGTACAGCTTGATGCTAGTTTTCAGCCAATCATGCGTAGCCTTTGGCGCTGCGAATAAATAAGGCTGATTTGATCAGCCTAAATTTTTAATCAGACATTTGAACTGCGACAGTTATTTTCTCAGTTGTGCTGCTGTTTGTTTTGCTGATCTGAGGTCAAGAGGAGGTCAGGGTGACTTCGCTGGGGAAAAATATATTGTCACTTTACAGTACCTCCCCAGCTATTGGTTTTCTGACTATACTTTGCTGAATGTTATGAATGTTTTATGAAACTTTCGAAACTGCTATGCAAGTGCAAAATAAAAAAAAAAAAAGATTGCAGTGTTTCAGCACAATGTGCTTTTCCATTAACTGCAGGAGGGATTCAGTAGAAGAACTATTTCACCTATTGTCAACCATATCTTCTGCGGCCATAATAGTTATGGTTATACACCTATATAGCAGTTTGTCAGTAGTTGCTGATCAGTAGCTACATTTCCTACCAGTGGGTGAACATGGTGTCTGCCCTGGCAACATTTTTTTTTCTGTCAAGACCCCAAAGGAGTCGAAAAACAAGTTGCTTCTACCTTCCTGAAAACCCACTGAATCTTTAGAAACCATAGCTACAATAACAGATGCCATGTCAGTCAGGAGAGACTTATTCTGAGAGAGATAGAATATTTATTTACATGTGCACATAGAATGATAAATGTGAAAAAGTCTTCGGCGATTAGACCCCATAGTGATGTCATATTTCGGGAGACTGGTGAAGATGTCGTAGATTAGGGAACCCCGCTATGGATTTTAGATGCTGCTGGTATACTGAGCAAAAAGTAACTGACAAATGGCTGAAATAGCATTAACTAGCTGAAAGTAATAGAAAATAGTTGAAACATTTAGCTAAATGTAGCAATAACATTACTAAACTGTAAGTAATGACTAAACTGTTAATGTAGTACAAACATAGTTAGATAACAGTAACTGACAAATGACTGAAAAAGCGTTTGCTAAATGTAATGGATTACAGTTACAACAGTTAGCTACAAGTAACTATTGAACAGTTGAAATAGCATTAGTTAGTTTAATGCTGTCTTTGCTCTGTGAATTGTCCTGTGATTTCTTTTCCTTTTATTGGTTTCAAACCATCTTGCCAAAGTACTGCGGTTTAAAATAAGCCAGCTGGCAAACACTGGCACATTTACAGAAATCCTGATTAATGTGCGTTGGCCTTAGAAATAAAATAAATCTACAAAATAAAAAGAAAATCTAGCAGAGATTTGGAAAAGTGTGGCCACAGAAGAAACTGTTTCTTCTGAAAAAATAATAGTACAGCGTGCAAAGTAACTTTCTAAATTCTGGGTCATTACTAATACCAATGTTTAATATAACAATTTTATCAATAGCAGCTATTGATGTTTTTATATTAGTGTTTCATTTGTTTTTAAAGTCATTCAGTCCTTCATTACACTGCCTTTGAATTAGCACCAATTCAATAACTTATGAAACAACCTTTAACATAAACTTCTTTGACATGAAAAACATCTTTTAAAAAAGTATGCAAAAAGCATTTTTATTATATATGATACATCATAATTCCCTCTATTGTATAGTGCTGTGTAAACTCAACACATTTCTCCTTCAAACAGCTGAATTTATTCCAGTTTCTCATCAAAAACTACATTTTATAAGATTATATTGAACACATCATGAGAAGATTTCAATATACCCTCACCCAATACTAACTCGTACTGAATAGAGCTTCAACACTTTACAATGTAAATCAATGCAACCTACCTATGCCATGGGCCGGCACTGCATGCCAGCATGATTAATTTCCACTATGTCTGACTATTCTGAGTCTGTGTCAGCTCTAACAACATGAACTTTAAGCCCGATTGCTTCACAATATGTCTCAGCAGCCGTGGTATCTGTGTTTTTCTTTTCTTTCTTTTTTTTGGTGGCTGAAGGTGAATATTTACAACTCAACTACTATTTTTAACACATGTCACATTTCATTATAGGCTACTTATCCCTCTTGAAAATGTTTTCGTACTTGTTGCTACATTCTCTTCTGGCCTTTGAGATGGCTCCTGTTGAGACATAACAGAAGAATGAATATAAGCCAAGAGCTGGGTCGGACAGGTTTCACACACCTCAACATATCAGGCTTATTACAGCTCATTCATTGTAATTATGTCAGTTTTCGTAAAGTTAGCCTACACCACAATTTAGTCACAGTTTTACTGTAGCCTGTCCAACTGTTCATTTATCATCAAATACTAATAAGTAATAAGTAAGCTTGTATAACCTAGGGATTTAGTCTGTCTGCATTTGTTCGTCCTGTAAAGTATAAGTGATAACTGCTTAAATTCTTCGTAGAGCTCCATCAGCGTGGTTTGTTTCGCCATAGAGAGGAACACTGCTCTCATTTTCCCTTCTTTTTGTGACATAATATCCCCTTTTTAACAATTGACTGTTCTGGGCGACTTGAATCAACTCTTTACTGTTAGTAAGCAGTATGACTTTTTTTGGTGGGCGGAGCTTAGCTGGAGGCAAAACAGTTCTCGACAGACATTAGCTAGCACTAGCTAGCAAGTTCTGTTGGCTTGTTTTAGACAATGGAGGAATACGATGCGAGGGGTGCGTTCAGAAAGAGTCATTTCAGTTGCTGGAGTGCACTCTGGCACAAACTGTCACAATGTACCTTTCAGTTATCCAGAGCACCACATTCTCGTAGTGGCAGAGCGCACTGTCGGCATTCTGTCTGGGGAGACGGAGCAGCAGAGCACCAAGCGGAGTGAATGTGTGATTAACTTAACTGTTCGTTAATTCATGTTCGTTAATTCATTCCATTTCTTCGACCAACAGGGCTCGCCTGGCTAATGTGAACACAGATTAGACAAAGCTGAATTGTGTTCATGGAACGGCTTGAGTCTCAAGTGGAAGTTGACGTGAAGTCAAATGGAGCTTTTTCAATTAAGAGCTGCTTTCCTTTGCGACATTGATGGAATAGCTCCAGATGTTAACTTAGAAAAGAGTGAGTACTTTGAAAAACCATTGCTAAAGGAATCAGCCCAAAAGAATGTTGCTTTTTATTTAGGTTAAAATGGAGTTCACATGTCCCACTCAGGCAGGTGTTTCCCCGTCCAAAATACCTATAAGGCTCACAGTTGAGAACAGTTGTATTAAGGCAGGAGTTCTCAAAGGTTTGGTGACTAAGTGTGAATTAATGGAACCAGCATATGATTGAGAGCCACACGGGAAATCACACAGATCTCATTTACACATTAAACTGCTGAGATGTCCACCAAAATCAAAAAGCACTAGCATTGGTTGACAGAGTGCAATTCCCCAACACTTGCGAGGTGCCACTAGTTGCCATGCAACCAGTAGTTTTTCACAAGTTGTCTTTCCCCAACTGACAGTTGTTTGATGCAGTAGCTGAGTCCTAAATTAAATATAAGCTATTGAATGTGAAAGTATTGAAATAGACCACAGGTATGATATAATGCACGCATTTTATGTCACATTAGGATGCTGCCAGAAATGTCTCTGAGGGATGCCATTGGTCCGTCTAGCAACTATGTATTAAGGCTTCAGTAAGTGAAAAATAAACTTTCTTGTTCAGAATCACATTTCGTCTGTGAACCAGAGGACAAGTGTTCCTTCCAGTTTTCCTTGAAACTGGTACATCATCAGGTTAAAAGGGATTTTGAAAAGTCACACTGCTACACAATTTCCCCTCAAGGTTCAATAAAGTTAATCTTACCCTTAACCTCAATGATCACGAACAGTGAAACCCATAAATGCTACAGAAATATAGACCACTGACATTTACCCTGACATGTCCAGTCCCATTTTGATGGCACATTTCACAACAGCTCTATAGCTTCTTATTTTTCTGGACCCAGTCCAGTCTCTTTCCATACTGGCATTGTGGACATTATGGCTGAGGAACAGCTCGTCAAAACAAATAAGAGAGAGAGAGAGAGAGAGAGAAATAGCATTAGGGAATGGATTGATCTCTATCTGCAGCATTTGCCTGCAACCCTGGCTTAAGTTTGCTCAGATATTTTGGCAAAGCATCCCCTCGTTCTTTCATTCATTTTCTGTTGGTGTTTTCCATATAAAGCCTCTTGAAGTTGAGTTCTTTTAAGTGCCACATTAAAGAAATTATACACAGACGGCCTCTGAAAACTGGCACGGTTCATGTTTACTGTTTCTCTCTCAGATATTATAATCCCACTATTGAATTTACCCTCCTCAACTCCTTCCTCAGCCCTCAGTGTTTGCTATTATTCCATCTGAAAGGCAGCGAGCAAAAATATTCCATTATGTCCTCTGTTGTGTCTGTTTCATGTGTGTGCTTGGCAGGCGGGTTAGGAATACAGATTCAGGCCAACATTCTGTTTAAGTTTCATGACGGCACCAGAGGTAATATCGTATCTATTTCTCTCTCTGAGAACAATAGTAGAAAAAAAATCTTATGATTTGGCACCCACAGTATGTCTAGCACTTGACCTTTCCTTTCCATCACACAGTTGTATGAGATGCCATCCTGGGTTGCTGCAATTTAGGCAGGTAAACGAGGCAAAGCCGAGCAAAGCGACCAACTGATATGGAGATGAGACGTGGTTGGCTGTCCCCGCGGGGCAGGGGTGAGATTGAAGGCTTGGCTTTGGGAATGCATTTAAAATGTTGATGTATTTTCTCCACTCTTTCTGCCTTGCCTGCAGCATTGATCTGCAAGCAAGACCTAAATCAACCCACGCAAATGAACTGAACAATGAGTGACGTTTAGCAAAGCGCTGTTGGCTTCCAATTGGCTGTTTATCACCCTGCAGGTCACACTCAACTAGAGCCTGTATCATCTACATTCATACAGCAGCTCTGAAACCTTTTCTATCAATAGTAGGATGTTTTACTTTCTCAAACCTGCTTTTTAATGAAAGAAAAAGTGTGAAATGGAAAAAGCTCAAACAAATTGTGATGGTTGGTGTTATATACACAAAAGATAATGCCCATATCAAATCCTGGTAATGAATGAAAAATATGCAGACAAATAAAGGAGAAACCTGAATAAATAAGTGTAGAATCATAACCAACAGTGGTTTTTGTGATGCTTTGGTTGGTATTTCCAGTCAATCAATAAATCAATCATTTATTCGTCACATGGAAGATACACCTCGAGTGACATGTGATTTCATCAGCTCCTAATACTTGTGAACTGTAGTTAAGTCATTCTGGTTGCTGCTGCTTAATAATTTGTCCATGTTACCAGAAGGTTTTGGTAATCCATGGTTTGTGGTTGTAAAATGACTTAACTGTCCACGCAGCCCCACTCCAACAAGATGGCTCCTCCCGAATACAGCAGCGCTGCACTGCAGCCACCTTTGAGCAGTGTATAGCAGTGATCCACAGCAGGGACAGGACAGCACCTCACATTCCCATCAACACACCAGTGCTTATCACCATAAAGCCAATGCCTCCTCTGCTTCTCTTGCCAGAATCCTCTAGAATATGAACCCCCTGGTTGAATGGCACCGTCCAGGATTTAGCCCAGTTTCGGTGAATCAAAGGATATTACAGTTCCTGATATCCCGTCATATATTAATGTGGCTCAGAGGTCGTCCATTTCGTTTCTAACACCTCTACCACGTGATGGTCATCTTCTTCATCTTTTCCTCAGTGTTTATTATGTTAACATTTCAAAACCTCGACTTGGCAATCTAGCAACTAGCTGGCTAGAAGTCAGCGGAAGGAGAGTTTACAGACTGGTGAGTTAAGTTCCACATCCTGATGAGTGACACGCAGCCACATGCCAACACCATCCAAAGGCAACCACAAAAAGCACCATCAGACATAAGAGGATACATTTAGCAGAAATTTAAGCTGACAGAGAGGTGTTACGCCCCACCCTTAGGCGGTCCTATGGAACGAACAAAACTCCCCAAAAAATAATCACATGAACACCTTGAAAACACTCAAATCCATGGGGTTTATTAGAATCAAAACAAGCAAACAAGACAACAAATGTCCCACAGTGAGAGGCAGCAGGACCAGCAGTCCCCACACCAGAGGCCTCTCCCCTTTGCTGCTGGCACAGGAGCTCTGAAACCCCTCCTCCATGCCGGGTGCACAGCACCTCGCTAACTGATGCAGCACACCTGGGCCGATCTACAAGGGAGGGAAAAAAGGCACAGCGGAACAGAACACATACACAGCCGTAACAAAGGTGACTGGAAACGTCCGTGCCTACTTCAAAATTTTGCTTACTTAGCTTTGGTTCACTTGTTTCCTTATTGTTGGAGGGGAGGGTTACTGCAAATCTCTACTAAGTTTTTTCCAAGTAATCTCATTTATCCTATGATGAAACATTTCTATCCAGACGGGATAGCTCTTTTGCAGAATGGCAGTGCTCCCATCCATAGGGCATGATGAATGGTTTGAAGAGAATGAAAATTACGTCTATTTTCATCAGGATGTGGTAATCAGCTCCTCAGTCCATCCATAGGAGGTGTCACATAATGATTTAATGAGCGTGAAAGTAACATGAATCAAATGCTATGGCCAATAATGGAAAATTTTGGACTGACATGTTAAACAGTGCTCACCAACACCATTATTAAAGTAACAAATGAGGTAATATCAGGAAGAATGGTATTCCAGCCCTCCAGTAGAGTTGGCTTGAAGAATCAGTGCCAAGGCACATTGAAACTGCTCTGGAGGCCCAAATCTTAATGTATTGGTTCTTCTTAGGTGGAAACCCCACAAGTTTAAGTGGCCATTTTGAGCATCACCACAGTCTTTGAGTCAGATTTACCCCTCACTTCTCCACAGCTTAACCCTCTCATACAATTTTGGTTTCTTCTGGCTTTAAAAATCCAAGAAGGCGACCTCCAAAATGCCAAATGTGCAGCTTCAAACCATGGGGAAGCAAGGGATGAACCTATATTCCAAATTCTTATCCTGTGTTGTACAGCTTTCTCTAGATAATTCAATATTATCTAAAAAGCATTTGAAGATGTAATTAAAAAGATAAGCAAGTACATAATAAAATTCTCTTTTTCCTGTAAAACAATATCATATTTTCTTTTTACTTACTCTCCACCCAAGGACATTTACATAAGTGTATCCAACCAAAAGTGTTTTGGGAAGAGCAGATAATCATATTAAACTGCACTTGACCATTATTTTGTGGACATGCCTGGATTAACCCTTATGCCAGCCATTTATTATATGTGATGTGACAAAAATGTTTTATTTCTATATATTTTTATAGATAAATATGTGCCATATAAATTGTGACAAACAGAATATATTCTTTTCGGGGAGCAGTGTTTATTGTTGTCTGTCACAGTTTCTTTTTTGGGTGGTAGGAACGTTTAAAATTGTTTACACATTTTTTTCTATGCACATTGGCTTCCACTAAATCATAACAGTTCAAATTGCCAAGTCCTATATTCGAAGTAGCAACAGCCAATATAACGAGACTGTTTTGACTTTGTATTGCAGCAGTCTCGTCAGCCTTAGTTTTAATTGCATAGACACAGTGCTAGTCTGTGATTACTGGATGTAGGGGGACATGTGTGTGTGTGTGTGTGTGTGTGTGTGTGTGTGTGTGTGTGTGAGTTTACGTTTTGCACAGGCTCCCCTCCTCTAAATCTGTCATTGAGATTACTCAGGTGTGGAGGAGCTCCATCCTTTATGATTGCAACAACTAAGGGCCAAGTGCCATGGTTGGGAACACACCCCGCTTTAACTTAATGAACTCTCATGATACAGGCAATTATTTTAGACACAGTAAACCATCTATCTCTCTTACATTTTAAAAAGCTCCAAATAAATTTGTCTGTCGGGAGACTGTGGTTTCATTACCACACTAAAATTAATCTCCTTTTTTTTTCACACTTGTATGGCGACTAATGGACAAAAATTTGCCCGTAACCCCCACTCCAGTCGTTAGGCATTCAGAAAATAGGGCTCTTTTCCTCTTGTAATGGGACTTTCAAATAAATCATTCATAGCACCAAGCTAAATTAAATGCAATAACTTTTCAGTGGTTCCTTTTAACCTGCTGTGCAGATGGAGTAGGCCATTCCATTGCTATGGTGCATTTATTCAACAAAATGTTGCTATAAATGACTTCCGCACAATACGGCCTTTTTAGTTAATGATTTTCAGTTAGGGTTTCAGGAAAATTGAGCTGGGAAAAAGACAGCTTTGAGGGTTGTTTGAGCTGCCATATGTAAAGACGAGGGATATGCACTATTAAAGGTGCCTGATCACAGGGGAAATCTTTCTCTTTTTATTTTCCTATCCACTCCATTTCCCCTCAAAGCTGTTGTCTGTATGTTTCCCTGTGACAAATGGAACAGCTGCATTGTG
>JAPZEB010000013.1:24144253-24173336 GCA_029783705.1 Chaetodon striatus | reverse complement strand
TGGACATGGCAGTGTGTGTGTGTGTGTGTGTGTGTGTGTGTGTGTGTGTGTGTGTGTGTGTGTGTGTGTGTGTGTTTGTAAAAAGGCACATTAGTAGAGTCTGTGCACTTTTTTATACATCGTTTCATGCTGCTTATTGAATTCTTTCAAACTGACACTGCAGTGCAGGTAATGAATGCATAATTCCTGAGTGTTTCCTCGTTTGTTTGTTTTTTGTTTTTTTTTCAGTTGCACAGACATCACGTTGTCTTGCAGTGGATTAAGTATTGCAGGACGGCTTTATCATTGTACTATCTTTGTCATGGACAAGGTATCATTACCATGTTGTCGGTTAATCTGTGATTCCCACCCCTTTTATTGACCAAATCACACACAGCACATTACCCAATAAGCAACTGTGCACAGTGCACAGAAACGCAGTTATCACATGTTCATGAATTAATTTTATGTTTTCTGTTTGTTAATGGAGTTAGAATGGTAAGATATTGAGCTACAACCACTTACTGAGTGGGAAATCAAATGCTTACAGATCTAAGTATCTCCAGGCAAAGTTGATGATCCTTGATGAAATCTTGTTGCTCACTGTTAAACTTCAACTTACAAACTTGTAGTTATCAGGCCGTAACTGTGCTTTAACTCCAGAACTCCTCAGGACTGAAAAACAGACAAAGGATTAAAAAAAAAAAAAATGTAGCAATCAATAATGGTGTAAAAAGGTTTAAAAAAGCCACTTCTGGCACTAAGGCATAGCATAACAAAAACCATTGACCTTAATAAAGGGACAGTAACATGCTACTAACCTAAGGTTAAACTGCCCTGGCGACACTAGCCAGTGTCCAACCTGCATCCAACTTTGTTCAAAAGGAGTATTATGAAGGTCAGCTGCAGCTTTTGAAGAACCGCAGCAGGGTTACTGTGTCAGGTAGATAGGGGTGTTAATGAAACTTTGATAGCCACAACAAGCAAATGTGATCACATTTTACCGTAGTGTAGATACGTTTCAAATTAGGCATGGAACAATTGGTAAGTAAGTCATTGTATATCTGGTTCTGTTCTCTTTAGCTCATTAATAAACCTTTCAGATAGTAATCCTTGTGTGTATCAGAGCCGGGACCAAGTTATTGTTTTGCAAGTCACATGTAAGTCCCGAGTCTTTGCACTCAAGTCCCTAGTCAAGCCTCAACTCTTTATCAAATGTGATGCCATTTCAACAACTAGAGACATATTTATTTGTTAGAAGTTTTGCATCTTCAGCTGTAATTTTCGACTCACATTTTGTGTACTGGAATTTCTTTTTTGTTGACCAGTATTAGTTTTTGTACGTAAACAAAATTATCTCAGGTGACTCAGGTGTTTTGCCGAATGGCACTCAGTAGGTAATGGCTCTCTCCTGCACCTTGACTGGATGCTGGTTGCAAAGTGGATCAGGAAAATGAATTGTTGACTTGTTAGGAATGAATATTGTTAATGTTAGCTGATTGCCATATGTCATAGGGATTGATTTATGGCACTTTTTAAAAAAATAGCATACTTTATACATTTTGGCCTTGGAGTAAGGTATCAAGTATTTTTGAGTCAAGATTCTCTAGTTTCAAATAAAGTCAAAGTTAAAGTCAGAGTTAAAGCCCAAGTTGAGTTGCAAGTCTTTTCTTGATTTTGTCATGTTTTAGGTACATTACATTAGTTATACATCATTTTTACATTTCAAATTGTGACAACATTGTGGTTAACATGTTGTTAGGGTCACAAGTCATTGGTGTATAAGTCCAAGTCAAGTTGCAAGTCTTTTTTGATCTTGTCAAGTCTAAAGGCATGTGACTCGAGTCCAACCCCAGTCCAAGTCATGTGACCTGAGCCCACAATTGTAATGCCTATTATTAATAAGGATTACCTGTGGGTTTCTTTACATGTTCTATGTGACCCAAATTCATATGTACACACAGCTTCCATTTCATTCGTCATGAACTGCAGTTTGAGCTCAGAAGCAGGAACTTGCATGGCTTGTGTTACATAGCTGACATCCTTAGGATAAAAAGTCAAATCAGGGAAGATAACAGGCAGCAGTTCAGCAAAGTTTGCAAAGTATTTTATAGGTCTGGAAAATGTGTGACCTGCCTTAGAGCAAACGACAAAGGAAAAGTGATAGACGCTTTTATCGGAATGAGTTTTAGAATAAAGCAGCCCCGTGTCCACCTTTCCTGTCAGCTTGAAAAACATTTATACTATTGAAATTTGAAGGGCTGACTCAAAGAGAACTGTTGCTCCACCGCTGTTATCTAACCACGTTTCAGTTAAAAGCATAGAATCCAGATTGCATGGAGTAATAAGGTGATTAACTAAAAATGACTTCTTGGAATGGGATCTGATATTGAGCAGAGCTTTGTGGTATTAATGGAAGTCCCCAGAGCGGTCTGACATTGACATGGAACAGATAACAGGTTAGTCAGATTTGGAGCTTGAGTTGAGTGCACCTCTCTCATTACCATCAGAGCAGGAACAGAGACAGCTACAGGCACACTGGAGCCCAGCTTGATCGGGGAACAGTCATGTGGCCATCATTAGCCGTTAGATGGACAGTGTTTCTCCAATCTCAATGGAATCAATTCGATTAGAGATTCTAATTGAACTGTTTACATGAACGCTAAATGAAGTGATTCACTTAGTTGTGCATTTACATGCCCCAAAGCATGAATCTAAGTTTTTTGACTTGCGCAAAGTGGTTCCCCCCACAGTAAAGCACCTGATCTTCCAGAAATTCCAGTAACAGAAGAAGTTTTTTTTTTTCTTCCCTTCCCTATTGAGAAAATCCCACTCTATCAATACATAAATTATAGAAGGAGGAAAAGTGGTTCCACCTGTTAGTAGTATTTACTAGTGAGTAGTGTGAGTGTAACCAAAGTTATTTTCCATTGTTATAAATTACGCCTCACATGCAGACAATAAACGCTACAACTTACTGATGTTCCCCAAACGTCTCATATGCAGGCTACTGGTAGTGCTAGTGTCAGACAATTGTTATGTCCAGTAACTTCACAATTCAACCTGTGGCGTTGCATATGGCTATCAAAGGATACATTTATTAATCGGAGCATTCACATGAGAATGTAGCACTAACAGTGTGCAGTGCACCCACCCCCTAATGTTACCCTGTCATGGGGCAAACATGTACAGAAAGAATATATTTATTTCAATCAGAGAGGAACGATCGCATAAAGCATTTACATGGTTATTAAGGACTAATATTTTCCTACTAGACGGATTATCAGAGGTTTACGCCATTCCTCTCAACCCAAGCGTTCATACGATCGGTCTTGATCAGGCCAGTCTGTTCTGCTTGAGGTGGTTATATGAGGCATCTTTATTTTTATTGGGCTATTATTCTGACTATCAGTGGAATATTAGGGTCCATTTAAATACTCCTATTGTAGCTCATATGATCTATTTGTAAATAATCTGCATATCTGTTGTAATCAGCTGTCTTGACTAGATTGCTTTCTGCAATGTAGGGAGGTAAAGGATAATTGCAATGCTGGCCAGAGTGAGGAGGTCAAGGGCAGGGGTGTGGGGGTGGATAATCTATCCCCACAGTAAAGGCATCTGTCACAGCTGGCCAGGGGCTTACAGCCAACATGGCAAGTGGGAGCCAAGGGGGAGTTTCAGGGAACAAAATGGACCTCAGGCAGAGAAAAAGGCCAGGGGCAGAAGTAAGTTTGGAACTAGCCTTGAATAGTTCAAGGGGCGTATTAAGTAATTAGTAATTTTCATTGAGCCTTATTGTCACATTTTTTATGTCACTGAGAATGTTGGCACTGTTAGTAGAAGAATAATTTAGATCTTTTATGCAGAAGAAATATTGATACTACTGTATAATGATAGGCTTTTAAAGATAAAACTCCTGCAATCAAAATTTTGCTTTGGAAATTGTACTGAAATACAATAAACAAGCTGGACTTATATTTAGTTTAAGTCTTTTTAGCGGATTACTTCACCCCCAAATGACCATCTGTATATCAATAACTCACCCAATGTTCTGCAGAATTTGTGAAGAAAATATTGTGTTTCTCGCATGCCTCTTTTGATCATCAAAGAATCTAAAAATGGAGAATCTGTCCAAAAACTCTTACACAACTCAGACAGTACAATCCAAGTTTGATTTATCCAGTCATATGATCAGTACTCCCGGGTGACAGCCGGTGGTTGTTGGACCCATCCACCACCTCTCCTAACCAGCCTACTTGGACTTCCGCCGCCTTTACTTTCATTCGTCCTGACGTGTTTCCCCCTGATGCTGGGCGCCAATTAAACAATAATGTTGAACAGCCGTGTGTCATGCCAACATGAAAGGACAGCTTTCTTTGTCTGTGTCTGACACAGGAAGTCATTGACTAAGCACTCTATTTCGACAACTTTGGAGTGAGACTGGGTTGAGACGCAAGGTACACTCTGGACAGGTTGCCAGACTAACACAGGGCCGGCACATATAGACAGACAACTATTCATGCTTACATCTAGACCTACGGGCAATTAAGAGTCAAAAATTAATCTGACCGGCATGTCTTTGGATTGTGGGAAGACGCCAAAGGTGCCAGAGAAAATCCACAATGGCATGGGAACAGCATGCATCCATGCATCCATCCATCCATCCATCCATCCACACTAAAGGGCCCCAGCCGGCCGGCAGGTTTAAACCACGGCATCACTGTTCCACCCTTACATATCAAACCAATATAATACTGTAGCATAGTTGTTTGAATCATCCCAAATTGATCCAGAATCTGAACAGTGAACTCACTTTATGTGCAGAAAGTAGGATGATTGTAGAAAGGTTACCCTCTACAGGCACTCAAACTCTTACTTGGATGTCTTAAATGAAGGTTCCTTGGGGTCGTATGTAACTTCTCTCCGAGAGTTGTTATATATGGAACTCCAGTGTGTTGCACCTTCTACTTTTTATCAAACAACCAGGTTTCTTTTCAATGCAGTTGCTATCTACAGCATTTTGTGTGTAGGAAATGAATGGGCCTTGTACTTAGGAAGTCCTGGATGCCTGAAATAACCCCTCTCAGTTCACAAGTCTATCGTCAGTGGCAACACTGCATTGTAAAATCAGACTCAGCACGCCATGATGTGAGTCACCGCAGCTAGAGTAACTGCTCTGTCATAACTCACTCATTGGGCTGCACTGGTCATCACGCTAGCCAATGAGAGACCTTAGATAGAGTGGGTCTGACCATTGGAAGAGCAGAAGGAGGTCACTCAAATGTGTATTAACAAGAACAGGCATCTGCTTGTGTGCTCTGAGTAAGGTGAAAGCAGTGTATTCAGGCATTGTTTAGCACAGCTATGACTGTTTGCAACATAAAAAGGTTTATTATACTGCTGCTGCAGTGCTGTGTGACAACACTTAAATCTAAACCCATCATTAAATTAAGAAAGATTACAGTCCTTGAGTGAATCATAGATATCAAAATAATTTATTTAGTCTGCTTAGTTGCATCAAATGTGTGTTTTGTTTCATCATATATAAGATAATTTGCATGGAGGAGGTGTCACCACAGCAGATTTGATTTAAGTCTAAAAAAACTAAAAGAAAATGGACATGATCTTATTGGAGTGAAGTGCTGTGAGCCAGCACATCACAAAAGAATGGGAAAGCTGCATACTCATAATTCTGATGCTTTTATTTCAACTAATGAAGATCAACATTTTGGCCGCCTTCTTCAGAATAAAGTACAGCAGTCACCTGACTGGCAAATATTTCAACTGGGACATAAGTCAGGACAAACAACTAAATATGGCAGTCCACATAATCAAGAAATTAACCGGTACAACCCTAAAAATAAAATTCAAAAGTTAAAGCAGAAAAAGTCCAACACCAACATAAGAAAAAAGATCCACAATATAAATATATATCCATGCAAAAATGCCACGACTCAATATTAAAGGTCGTATAATGTATATGTAATCTCCCAATGCAGACCTCCAGCAGTTTTCAGCTTCGTTCCACCAGGTGGCTTTGTTACCAGGTTCCAAAGGTTTGCACAGATCTGGAGGGAAAAAAAAAACCCTCCTGCTTTGCTCCCTGGACTCGGAATAATCTGCAGAGCGTAATACATTTTAATAATCTAGTCCCTTTAGAGAAAGTTAAAGCCTTGTTAAAAATCCATGTAACTGAGAAATGCAACTGCTGGATTTAGTGTCTTCCTTGTGTGTTTGGTTATTATATTTCCTGTCTGTTGTCTTTTATGTCTGTTTAACTGTAACTGGTGTGCTGTCTCGGCCAGGTCTGCTTTGGAAAATGTATTTCCATTTCAAGTGACTGACTGTTTTATACAAAAATAAAACAAAACAAAAAAAGAAAGAAGGCAAAATGAAATTTAAATATGTCTCACAGCCCTATGAAATAAACCTTACAATACAAAAAAACAAAACAATACAAAACTAGAATTACCGCCTCATGGTTGTATGCCTCCACACACCACTCTAGTTGCACAGTTTACATCTGTGTCTGGGAAGACATGGATGCTTCACACATATCCTCTCCCCAGCAGCACAGAATATCTATAAAATCAGCACAGTTTCAAGGTGATTACCCAAGAACAGTGCAACTAATTCCGTATCAGACTCCTTCTGTTCCTGAGTTATGCCGTTGAAAAATGCCTAGAGAAGTGTTTTTGCAGAACACAATGATGTCACACCTGTGACCTGACCTTTTTAAGCTTGCAATATAAAATGTTATTGCTTTCTCATGATATCCATTATCCATTTGTGTAAGGTTTTGTCCTAACTAGTGGTTAATTCTTGAGTTATGGCCAAAAACATTTTTTGTGAGGTCACAGTGACCTTCACCTTTAACCTTTCATCGATGAATTCTGAACAGGTCATTGCTGAGTCCAAGAGGACTTCTGTGCCAAATTTGAAGAAATTCCCTCAATATGCACTTGAGATATTGTGTTCACAAGAATGCGATGGACACTGTCACAATGACCTTGATCTTTGACCACCAAATTGTATTTACTTCAGTTGGTCTCAAAGTGGATGTTTGTGCCAGTTTTGAAGAAATGTCTTTGAGGTGGTCTTGAGATAATACGCTGACAGAAATGAGACAGATGTCACAGGTGACCTTGACCTTTGACCACCAAATTCTTAACAGTGCATCATAAGGTTTAAGTGAATCTCTGTGAACTTTAAAAAAGAAAAAAAAAAAAAAAAATCCCTTGACCTCTTCTTCAGATATAATGCTAAAAAAATGAGATAGACAAGGTAAGAGTGACTTTGTCCTTTGTCCTTTGTCCTTTGACTGATGACCACCAAAATCTAATCAGACCATTGTTGAGTCCAAGTGGACTTTCGTGCCAATTTGAAGAAATTCCTCGAGGCCATCTTGAGATATTGTGTTTACAAGAATGGGACAGACAGACCACCTGAAATCATAATAACTCTGTCCATGGCTATCGCCGGCTTAGAAGCTTTAAAAATATGTGCATAGAAGAACACATGTAAATACACAGAAAGACAAAGTCAAGAAAATGTTACCATGTTCCAGTGATGTCTCATCTACATGAACCTCCCAATGCAAAAAGTCAGTATATGTAAAAAAGCTCTTGCACAGAAAGTTCATACAAGACAAGTCACCAACCCAAAGACCTACGAAGAGGCCGACATCACATCACCCTAACTTGCCTCAACATGGTGGAGATTTGGATTCTTTGCTGCACAAGTGAGACACAGCCACGGTTTCCAGGTTAAAGACTGCTGGCCCTCTGTGCCTTTCTGTAGAGTTGGACCTCAGGCCAGTTTTCTTGTGTTTCTGCTTCCTTGTGGGTCTAGACCCAGCTGACTGCCTTGTAGGATTTTCTGTGAAAGAACTTTACCAACTAAGATAATAGTGATAGACATCCTTTGGGAAACAGTTTTAATATCTTATGCACGTGGGATTCATATAGATGGGATAAACTGGGATGTTGTCTTGATATTTTTTAATTCTATACCCTACATATACAGGTACATAGGTATTTTTTTGTCTTGCTTTTTATGTATTGTTAATTTGTCATAATACTTTGCTGTCTTTAAACAGAACTGTAGCATGTTTCTGGAGATATATATTTGTATTGTGGAATTTTTCGCTTTTATTTCAAGATGTTTTCTATGGTGATTTTTACCATTTTGCAAAAGTTTTTGTTGGAGTGGAAACACTCTCTGACACCTACATCTATAGTGTATTTCAAAACAGCCCAAAGGGCACAAAGTATTACTGGAACAACCCATTACATTATGGGTGAACCAAAAAGCAATGTGTTTAGGTAGCTTAGGGACTTCTGGGCAACCACTAGCCTGTTCTAATGTAAGTTCACAAGACACAAGGAAGAAGTCTTGCCTTGCCTCTATCCTACCAAGGAGGGGTCCTTGACTTTGAGAAGCACCAAGTGAGTTCAGTGCAGCCCTCAGATGCACATAGTTTTGTCTGTAGGTAAGTCAGGTAACCTTCAGCAACAGCACAGGGCGAGGCAGCAGACAGTAGAAAAAGCAGGTATATAATGGCCCTGGGCCCAGCAAGACTTTTTGCTGGACAGTTATCAGTGCCACAGCTGTGAAGCTTTGAGGCAAATTTGAGCATCACAAAAAATGATTAATTGAATTAATGCGATCTGAATTATTATATCCAATGTGTATTTTAAAGCCAACAGGAGATGCGGAGAAAGCCTGGTCAAAAATCACCACACGATGTAAAACATATACTCTTCTCCGTCATCTGATGTTGATTATGGATCTGTCTTTAATATGTTAACAGTCTGTCATTGTCGTTTACTCACAGCGTATTTCAGGCTTTTATTAGAACAGCAGCATTGACAAAAGCCTCACCAAGCTGGACTGACGTGTCAACTGCTGGCAAAGAAAGGTTGCATATGGATGGATCATTCTTAACACTGCAACTGACTGACACAGCGGCTGACAGCTGCCTCTGATGTATGGACACCCCACTACCCCTGTTACTGAGGCTGACACACTTTCCTCAAAGCTTTTTCCTCTATAAAGGGCAAGATTGATCGCAGGCATTCATATTTTCTCTCCTCACTTGTCTCTGTGTATGTGTCTGCATGGCTTCACTATTCCAGCGTGTTCACTGTATAAATAGTGAAACTAATATTGCTGAGAGCCCTTGATTTTTATCAACACTGGGACATATGGATGGTGATGCTAGTCCATCTGTCTGTCCAACACTTTGGCCCACAATTCTATATTTTGACTGCCCCAGGACAGATTTATGGGACATTTTTATAAACAAATTGCTACAACAAGGCCCCAAAAGGCAGTTTATTAAATTACAGGAGAGGCATCGCTTCACCTGCAGTTGTCTTTTACTTTAGTGTTTTATCCCTAAGCATAGAGATGACACACACACGGTTTGATTAACTTCTTAGAGGGCCCAAGGCAAACATTTGTGGGCCAAAAAAAGGCCTAATACTGCAGGACAAATCTTAGCTGATATTGTTCTGTAGTCAAATTTGCAGTTCAGAGACCCAAGCTGTCAGACTCGGAATATAAATGAAACTGACTTGACTAAGCCCGTGATAACACTACTACGATCGTCACCAGGCCCTTTTCTTCAATTTGAATTCCATTTTTACCACAAATATGTGCAAAGAAAGCAGGACACTGAATACAAGGTTAATTGGACACTGCTATACAACATATATTTTGTTTTATCAATCAAATACAGCAACTTTTATCTTTTCTTCTTTAATCCCACTCTCCAAAAACATTGAAAACTTCACCACCATTTGGCAAAACTTCCACATTCCCCAAAATACTGAAGACATGACTTTAGTGTCTTTTTTTTTTTACTATAGTCTGAACATAAAGTAAATGTAGTACTACGTACATGAGGTATTTAGCAGACCATTCATCTGCTTTATAAGTTTCTCCCTCTGGTGGGAGCTGCCACAGAGGAGATAATTTCCTCTTCTTCACTCATTCATCTTTTTTAATAATATACAAGCATTATACTGCTGTCTTTGATTCAAAAAGTTTGCTTCAGGCTACTCTGTGATTGTCTTGGAGATTGTTGTTCTGTGCTGCATTTGAGTTCCCGTTGGAAACTTCAGCATCCAAGTTAACAGTCAGCTGATGAGAAGCAGCCTGTTAGGCTACGACTGTAGTTAATCTAGTCTGCCACTGCATCTGACACGGCTGCACAAATTTCAACAAGGCCTTTTTTTGCTGTTGTGATGAACAGAAAATAGACTATTTATGCGTTGCATACACAAATACAACAGTATTCTATCTTGCAATGCTCATGCACAACAGCACTGTTAGTCACAGGGAAGAAAATTGAAAATGCTGTTAGTTACAGGTCGGACTTTGTGTGTGTGTGTGTGTGTGTGTGTGTGTGTGTGTGTGTGTGTGTAAAAATACCCTTATTTTAAATGACTGCATCTGTCTACTGCAGAGGCCAGGGTGTGATCATAGTTAAGCAAACATGTTAATAATATAAATGCAATTTGCATCATAAATCTGTGAGAGGGTTTTATTGTCAACAACAGACAAACAGGTCATTTGAGTGTCCAGAGGCTTCACAGGACCTTTGATGCACCCTGCTCTCCACGAAGCTTTGTGCACTGTGCTGATACACTCGTATCACTGGTCAGTCAATTTGGCTGTTATCAGGACATTAAATGTCTCTTATCAGTGGTGATAAGCGTCATAGATATGGGTTAGTAGGGGGCCTGCTACCCTTACTGTTAGGTTGAGAAGACCATTATCAGGCCATGAAATGAAACCTTCTGCCACAGAGGGCTCTCATGGGGCTTTCTCCCATGTGTGAAAAAGTCTGCATATTATTCACATAGATGGATGGATAAGAGGGGTGATGGGCGGGTCAAACACACAACCTTCACCCAGGAGATCGGGGTTTGAGTACCATTTGAAATCAACGTTCATGGTTTTCCAAAAGTAACCATGTTGTTTTGGTGAAAGTGAACCTACTGAAATGACAGCAGCCATTGATTGGCCTAGTGACAGCTCTCTGAGCTTACCAGTAGGCTTACAACAGGGGTAAAACACTTAGGCAACAAAAGTCTGTGGTTAGGTTTAGGAGAAAACATCATGATGTGGCTTAAAATTCACACAGAAAACAAACATCTGGCTCCCAGGTGAAAGTCTGGAATTTGTTTGATCCATCCACCACCCCTCCCTAAACAGACTTTGTCTTTCTTTATATTTGGTACTTGCCAGTGGCGTTTCAAACTGCTGCCACCAAGTGTATATCATACCGCCATGAAGTGTGCCTGTCTAACGCCGGCATCACTGACAAAGTGGCGGTATATGAGTTGGGAGTGAGAATGGGCTGAAGATTGAACAAATGAAAATTTCCCTTTCATCACAAGTATGGATATTTACATGTTTTCCTTGGATGATACGCGTTCTCTTAAAAAGTACATTATCCTTACCAGAGATTTGTTTCATCTGAGTATGCGCCTCAACCCTACTTACACATCTAACTCTGATTTTAACACCATCTAATTGTGAAACTTTGGTCACGTCGTGGCACATGATCACACATCATTGTACGTTATTAACTGGATCAATTTGTTACACCACCAGCAATTTTTTGAAGTGTTAAAATAGCAAATGACATTTGGAATTATTCTTGATTAAAACTGGTTAGTGGCAATAATTGTTTGGCTAACACAACCTCTGTGTACAAAACTGCTTTTCTACATGTATTCACACTTTTATTTCTCAAAAATGTCTCTTTAAAGTCAGAGAAATAAAGAAAATACAACAGGACTACATTCATTACCTTACAACATAAATCCTGATGACATGTAACTCTTACTTTCTTATTGGATTTAATGTCTGTTTATTCATTTGTCTTAGTTGTTTTTTTAATAACCTTTCCCTTTCCCAAACAACCAATTTGGTTACAATTACCTATAAAGGGTTATCTAATTTTTTAAAATCACATTTTATGTCTGCACATCTGTGTGTGTGTGTGTGTGTGTGTGTACATGTCATGTGTGTATGTGTGACTATGTTTGGAGTGATGCATATTCATCCGTGCATTGCAGATTCTGGCAGGCGAGAGCAGAAAAGGAAGATGGAGAGACAGAATTGGGCCAGTGAGTGGCAGAGCTCCCCGCAGCCTCAGTCAGAGTGCTGAATGTCTGAGGAGGGACGGGAGGCCCCTGGGCAAAAACTGACATCACCAGCTCGGCTTGCTCATGTCTGGCAAGACAGGCCCATGTAAATATTACATCCATGCCCACACACACACACACATGCTCACAAATATGCCTGCTCTTACACACTGTGGGTCTGAGTAAAGCTCCTAACTGCTGTGGCGTGGTGGTAGACTAAACTATCACCTTTAATTACTCATCATTAAAAAGCAAATGAGCACCAGTGTGGAAAAGAAAAGCAAGATTTCACACTGACTGAAGGTGTTTTGGTGACTCCAGCACGTTTGATTTGAAATGAAACTGACTTCCGGTTTCATACTGTATCATCTCTATTGGCTACACTGCTTGCTGGGATGAGATGTGGCAAGCTTTCTAAAAAGAAGTCAGATGGGACAAGAAACACCAGCAGTCAGATGACCAGTAAGATTTTAATCAAATTTATTTGGGGGGAAAAAAAACAAAGGCAAACAGTACGAATACCCCCAAAGTTTCCACTGTAAACTGTCCTCCTGGCTCAACTTTGTGCCACTATACTTACTGCAGTTGTATTCAAATGGCTTCCCTGTGCAATGAGGGACCATAAGTAAAGTTACTTTAAGTTTTAGCCCTAAATAAAATGTTTAGATAATCTGGCTAAGTCGTATTATTTTTAAACCCAAAAGTTGCATAACATAAAATTGATTCCAAGGGCGTCACACAGCCAGATGGCAACAATAAATGTTAGCATTGTTTGTTTCTTCAAACCACAAGTACATTACATTTGTATGTTTCATGTGTATTATATCAATGGTTCTAAAGTGAAGTAGCGACTAACTTCAGAGCGAGACCGAGTTCGAGTTTCTCATCAAGAGAAGGAGGGATGGAGGATGGTAAGACTATCCGGATATTCTGTTTTTCTCTCTGTATCGGTTTGGACTCTCTGCTGCCTCAAATACTTTCCAGAAATTAAAATCTAGTCAGGGCCAATGAGGGATCCACACCTTAGTTGACAATATAAGCAGCCATGTAGGGACTGTGTTGTAGTTGATGACATAAAATGTAAGCCGCAGCTTGCAGAACAGTAATGGAGGCTCCTGAAGCAACAAGCGCAATTGGTGAAGTTATTGCAGAAAAAGAATCAATAACAACAATTAAACAAGAACAAGAGTCTGCACTTTTGGAGGTTTCCAGAGGACAAGACATTTTCGTTGTTCTTCTGACTGGATTCAGCAAAAGCTTGATTTATCAACTGGCTCTGTTCGTAATATAGAAGATGTTCCCCAGTGTTTTGTTGCGCTAATTGGCTGAATGAGAGAGAGAATGAAACAGAATGTAGAGCTCACATCATCAGGATGGTCTTACCAGGTCAGAGGGATGATGGGTGGTGTGACACCTAGGGGAGACGGCTGTCCAGCAGCAAACCACTGCAGACCACTGTTTTAGACTAAGAAACGACAAACACAGGAGTTTTTTTAACAACAATTTGGGACATTTGAAAAACACAAATGTAACATATCTACATTTTGCAGAAACATACAACACCAACATTTATCAAAGTGACCGGGTTGCATTATAACACTGTTGCACCGGCTGATGTGTAGTCATACTTAGTTTGCAGTGGAAGTAGAATTATTGCCTGTATGCAGGTACCAGAGGTGTGGACTCGAGTCACATGACTTGAACTCCAGTAAGGCTAAAGTCACTAATTTGATGACTTTAGATTTGAATTGCTGGACTTGATTTTTACACCAAAGACTTACAATAATAAATTGGTATTTCACTTGGACTTGAGCCTTTTGACTTAAAACCACTGATACCTTCCCCCAAACCCCAAACATTAAAATGTATTTTATTTGAAGTGTGCTATTAAACAGTTAATTTCCTACAATTCTTGAATCAACTAACGTTAGTGCTATTTGTTCCCAGCAGGCTGACGCCTAATTTCCCAGATTTACATTGTTTGACAGCATCGAATCAAGTTGCATGGAATTAGAAAAAATTATACTGAAGATAATTTCATTTGCGTACAACAACTACACGGTGGACTACAAAAAAAGAATTGCAATATGCAAAACATGTTGGCCAGTGATGCAACAAATTCCATCAAACTTTGTTAACAAATAAATTCAAAAACATTTGTGAATTTTGTAAATTTCATATATTATCACTTTCTTGTCAAACATGGCATTTGGTGAAGAGCGCATGATGACTTCTTTAGGGCTTCAAATTTCAATTTTGGGACTTGGGACTTGCCTGTCTTGACTTGGGACTTTACTTGGGACTTCAGTACAAAGATTTGAAGCTTACTTGTGACTTGTAAAACAGTGACTTGGTCCCACCTCTGGCAGTTACTTACAAGTTATATCTTGAACAGGTGAAGTGTTTAAGATACATCAACAGTAAAGGGTTAAGAGGAAGTGCTGGTGTGTCACAGTGTCTTACAGAAACTGATGTTTTTTGTGTCTTTTTGTCAGAGAAAAAAAATGTCATGCTTCAATTGCAGAGCTTTAAAAGATACAAAATGAAATGTCATCACAACATACCCTCTAAATACCAATACAACCTCATAAGTAAAGCTTGGTAGTGATAAAATCTACACCAGTATAATACCAAGAAAGAAATTAAATTGCGCACCCACACTTACCTGTTATTATACCTTACACATGCATCTTCCCTTTAGCAATAGCACTTAACAAAATGTATATGGCGTGCGGCCTACCCATACTGCACCATTGCTCTTTCTGTCTCTGTGGCTGGCTTGTTCAGTCACACATGGCCACATATCTAATTTCACATTACAAGTAACAGCACAGAAAATTCAATTTGTTTTTGTTTCCCTGCCATTTAGTGCAATTTCCATAAAATGAGAGTGGCTGACATCCAAAATCAATGGCTGTTTCCAAACCCCCAAGACTAATGGGGTAGATAGCTAAAACCGCAAGTTAATTGTTCAGGAATGTCCTTGAAAATTGTGTGTCAGCCTCTCCCTCTCTCTCTCTCCTTAACCCTCTCTCTTCTATTTACACGGCACTCTTGACTGCTTCTTGAGGAATAATTTCATGCAGGCTTTGTAATGACATGGATTTGGAATTTTAGCAGTCATGCTTAACTGAGCCCAAACTAGAACCCGGGTATTCCAATATTCATAATTCACAGATACTGCATTGCAATTTGTAAAACTTTTCTCCCACAAAGAAGCTACGTGACAGCCAGTCTGCCTATGGACTTGTCATGTGAGTACACTGAAAGAACCTTGATCAACTATTCATCGGATCTCTTCTTTCCCTGTCTAACCAATGAAAACTACAGATGAACAAAAGCGTTGTTATAGAAAAGTATATCTTTAGAAAAGCACAAACACTGCCCCTTTTCAGCTCTTTAGCTGATGTTGATATTTTGAGAAAGCCTGCAGATCTCCCATTCAGCAAACAATGAAATATGGTATTCAGCATTGAAATTAATTTTTGTCAGTGGATGAAATGAAGAAGAATGCTGCACATAATGCTGTAACATAAATGAGACATCACACCTGGAAGTCTTCAATGCCATTTAGATCTATCATTTGTGAGAGTTGCCGTTTTAAGTTACACCGAGCAAAGGGTCGTGCAACATACAAAAACTGCATGCCAACGTCATTGAACAGAACTTAAGTAGTGTTACATCTCTGGAAATAAAGAAACATGTGGAACCCTTTGTAAAGGTTTCCCTTCAGTGTATCTGGCAAAGACTTTGAGGCTAAGCTATTGTGTGCATTCGTCAGCTCATTGTGCCTGCATAAAGAGGCACCATAGTTATTCATTCAACCTTCATTTAAATCTCGAGAAATCATTGAGGCCATGCCCTCATTTTCAATGAAGTCGAGAGCACATAGTGGATACAGTGGAATAATAGCATCCTGAACAGAGAATTAAGTCGCATTACCTGGTGTGTGTCGTGATCTGAGCCTCTCTGTGGTTTGTTGTGGCAAGCTGGTTCAGTCGTGTGTCAATGCGATGTTATTCCTACTTGTCTTATTTTCCTAACTGAGTGGAAGACCTAGGCGTTACTAAAATGATGTCAGGGGCAGCCTTTTTCTTTGTATCTTGACGCAGATAAGAGTCAATGGTAAGAAGGAGTCAGCAGTTAGGCTTGAGCAACATTATGGTTAGAAAAAGTATCACAGATGTAGCTAAAAGAACACCTGGCTTTGAGTGGCACAGATGCGGAGGTAAGAAGTGGTCAGCTGTTAGGTTTAGGCAACAACATTGGTTGGTTTTGATTAGAAAATGCTTGTGGTTTACATGAGTCCCATGAGGCAACTCATGTGAGGGGTCAGTGGTGAAGTTCAGACAACAAAACTATTTGGTTAGGAAAAGATAACTGATGTAGCTTAAAGAACACCCAGCTTTAAGTGGCACAAATGTGGCAGTATGACTGTGATTAGGTTTAGGCAACAAAACTGTTGTTTATGGTTTGGAAAAGATCATGGTGTACATTAGTTAGGTGAGGCGACACATGTAAGGGGTTGGCACGTAGGTTTAGACGACAAAACACCTTTAGGAAAATGTTGCGGCTGTAGCTAAAAGAACATCAGGCTTTGTTTGGCACAGACACAGTGGTAAGAGGGGGTTTGCAGTTAGCAATTAGCTAGTTAGTTACTACTTGGTTATGGTTAGGAAAAGATTGCAGATGTTGCCAAAAAACAACCAGCTTTGAGTGGCACACTTGCAAATAAAAAGGCAGTGGTGTATTTCCTTTGTTTAGCTCTGTTTATGAAGTTAGCACTGTTAGCTGCTAGCCGCTGGCTAAACTAACTAAAGGCAGTTTTCACAAATTTAGTTTTTGCATAGGGGTCTTCAAACATTAGCCAAACACTTTAATGAGTCACATGTTGAATAAAGGACAAATTTAAGACAGAAGTGATCATGAAGGCAAGTTGCCATTAAGGGCTTTATAAATAAATACAAACCAATGCCTGTCACATCCTACTGTTAGAGATGCCCAGGAATTATCTAGTGTCCTGTATTAACAAGCAAAAGTGGCAGTCGCCCAGGCATTACCTGGTACCCCGTTTTAAAAGCACAACCATCAGTCGTCCAGGAATTAGCCAGTACCCTGGCAGGTGCTGTCACTGCCAATGGAAGAACCAGGACAACAGAGTTGGAACAGTGTGAAGTGTCTAAAAAGATGAGTAATGACTGACTCTGCCCGTAAACAGTCTCTAATGGATAAATATAATAGCCTCATATTATTTTTTCCACATTTACTTTATACATGAGAATATCTCTGTTGGGTTTTTTTTGTAATAATGATGGAGCATTTCCAAAATAGGGCAATTGTGTTTATTTATAGTTTTCTTGTTGGCCATGTGCCAGTGTTTGAGTGCCATCATTTTAACAGTAAGAATTATTGCCAATGAGCCACCCTTTAACGTTTCCATTTTTCAAAATAAACGACAAACTGTTTTCCCTGGTGTCCTCTGTGTTTTTTTAAATCAACCACTGCTGGTCCAAATGTCTGTCTACATCCCTGGTCAAAAGCCAGTCACGCTTGCCTGTCCTGCTGTCTACCAAAACAGTGTTCCTTGAGAAAACATTCTGCCACACTGCTTCAGCTCGTGTTGGATCACAGCCATTCAAAATGTCCCAGTTTTTCTGATGTTTTTGAGACACCGCCGGGATTTATTGCAGTTTGTTACTGCATACCACAGTTTTTCAGTCAGTAATATGTACAATCTGACAGCTGCTGTTGGACTGTCCCAAAGTTTCACAGATGCTGAGTGACCCCTTTGTGCCTAATGACGACAGAAGTGCTAAAATAAGCTGCATTTATGTGCCTAACAATTCCTCTATGATAACATTAATTAATAGCTCATTCAGGTAGATCTCTGTAAAAGTGACCTGGGATTATTTTTTTCCATTGAAATTGAAATTTCATTCAGGTTGGGATTAAAATCTTCGAAATCCGCTCAATATATGAAGATTAGTCACATGAACAGTCTTCTGATTTTTTGGCCAACTCCAGTGGTTTTGAGAGACCAAAATTTCTGTCAGTCCACAAATCAGCCAGATTTGTCTACCGCTCAGGCAATATTCAAGTGTCATGACCGCCTTCCTTCAAATTGCACATCAAACAGCAACCTGATTTGGCAGAGGTTCAACCCAATTGAAAATGTTGTCTGAGGTGACCAGTTTGGGTCAAAGTTGTGCTTAATCCATACGTTGTCTTTTGAGGTTTACATATTCCATCTGGCGTCATGGGGTCACCCAGGAGGAGCTGGAGGACAAAGGCTGAGAAGAAGGCAGGAGAAGGACACCTGGGCTACATTGCTTAGCCCACTGCTACCCTGACCCAGATACACGGTAAATGGACGGACAGATGGATTTTTGATAAAGATAAGAAATACCCACAATCATTTAGGAAATTATGCATGATGAGTGGCTTTCTATTCTGTGCAACTGTAGTTGCATCTTGATTACATTTCATTGCTGATTGTCCTCTAAACTAGCAAGTGCTAAAAATGCAGTATTAATTGAAAATAAATTACCGTACCACAATGAATGTAAACGTTTTCTAAAGGCTGTTGTTGAGGTCTTAATACACTGATTAAAAAAGGCTGTATAGAGCTGTGAAGCTCCGATTGTCTGTGTTCAGCTTTATTCTTAGCATGCTTGCCAGAAAGAAACATTGCTCGTGAAGTATTTAATAGAAAAGCACCTAAATACCAAACCAACTCTCTATATCCCAAATGCACCCACACAGGTGTTTGCAAAGACACAAGCAATCTTGTCAAACACCGAAATTGTTGTTTTGAAAAACTCTTCAAAAGTAAAAAACCTTGATATCTGATCCCCTGACATTACAATACAAGTCTGTAGAGTGGTAGCAGCAGTATTTGGGCACAAACACTGTGAACAGATTGCCGTACACATGCCATTGATTGAACTCTGCAGGGCTCCAATAGCTCATTGCCTGCAGAGCCAGACGGAGTTTCCCTGCATCTCATTCTCTATTGTCATCAGCCTGCCCAGCTCATCTCGCCCACACGGAAAAACATGCTGAGAATGCAGGAAAATTAACAAGGCTGTGCCATTTCAGAAATCTAAACAGATCATTGCTTTGATGACAGACACACTGAGATTGGACACAGAGAGAAACAGGAGGAAACAGGAGTCGGAATCAAGATAATTTTCAGTTTTTCTCCTGTCTAAATCCACATAGGCATATACTACAAGATCAGATATCCGGCCACTCACTCAGTCATTTCTGCTGCTTATTCCTTATCCTTCAGCAAAATGCTTTTCTGTGTCGTGTTCTGCCAGATATAAGAGCACAAATTTCACCATGAAAGAAGAGTAGGAAGTGCAAGGTGCACTTTTCAAACTCTGTTAAAGTAAAAGAATGGCCTTGACGTGACCCTGAATCTGACAAGAGCTCTTACAAAACACAGCAACTCCATCACTCTGGGACTAATCATCTTTGAGTCTCAAGGTGGCAGATTCAGGTGTTACTAATTAATGTATTGTGTACAATGAATACTTTAACAACACTTTGTCTACTGGGTGTACTGCCCCATAATATTCATATTTTTTGGATGTGTGCTGCTACAGTAATGTTCTGAACAATGAAGTAAGGATGCTTTCAGACGTAGAGTTCACTTACTCTGGTGTGAACTGGAGACAGATTTTGCCTAGAGTTGGTTGGTGTTCTCACGGCAGCATTTACAAGCGGACCAGATCAAATGCCTTGTGCGAGAAAGCTGCTCTTGATTAGTCAGAATTTCCATGTGGGAAAAATCCAGGAAGTAAAGAAAGCGTTGGAGAAGAGTACACTGTCAAGATAAATGTGACACTTTCTGATGTCACAGTGGAGGGACAACTACGCAGGTGGATTAGCTCTTCATTGTTCAATAAGCACAAGTGTTTCTCAGATGCATGGCAAACTCTCGTGGCCTCCTGGAGAGGAAATATTACAGTTCAGTCCTCTGAACTTTTGAAAATGTGTTAAATAATAAGAAACCACTGTATTTTATTTTATCAGACAGGACAGGCCAGTTCAAGGTATCTATTACCACCTAGACCAAGGACAAATCTCCTGAAACCTCCTGTAATTTACAGAGCCATTACAGGATGGAACTTTATTAAAATAAATACTAGAGCCCCTTTCAGGAAAGCATTAAAAGGGTACTTAATGGAATAAACTGTGTGAATGAACAGTAAATGCAATGAAATTATGTAACTTATGAAATCAGACAGCAGTCAGAAGTGTCTTAATATTTGAAATGTGATTTTTTTTATTTTTTATTTTTATTTTTTGTATGTAAAGCAGTGTTTGAATGTACATAATGTACATAATTGTTTGTTATATTGTATGATTCATGTGTTGGACCCCAGGAAAACTGATGGAAGGACGTTACCTAACGGGGATCTTAACTAAACTAAACGTCCCAAATACAGCAAAATAGGAGGAAAATGAAGAAAGTAGGTTCTCTGGGGATTAATACACCACCACACACTTCTAGTAGGTCATAAGTGATGACTGAGAATACAGACAATTTAAAAAAAATCCTGCCTAGTACACGTTTGAAGTGGCTTTAATCAATACTTTTGTACTGACAATGGCTCACAGGACCACTTGAAGTCTATGTGAAATGTGACACTCGCAGTAATAAACCTTGAGAGTATTATCACCAGACTCTGTGGTTCCTCTCAGCTTTATGGTGACTCTCAGTGTTCCTGTTTTGGTTCAGTCTCATGCCTGTTTGCTAAATGTATTAATAGACAAATGTTTGCTGACAAGTTTAACAACAATTTAATACTTAGCATTAGTATATAGCTGTTTTCACTTTTTGAACCTCTCATGATCTGTTGCTGATTTCTATACCAACGTTGCCCTGTTGGATCTCTGCAAAGAGCTGAACTGCTCACAGATGGATAATGTTGATGCTGCGCTCATTGTTGCTGGAGACTTCAATCAGACTAATCTTAACATGGTTATGTCTAACTTCTATCACCAAGTGGTATGCACTGCAAGTGGAAAAAACATTTTGGATCACTGCTAAATGCCATTCAGAGGAAGCTACACAGCAGGATCGCTGCTCCCGTTGAGTTTGAGCATCCAGGCAGCCATTTTGCTTTCATCAAACGATACAAATGAACAACAAGGACACCACTGACAACATTGCAGATGACATCGATGAATTGTACCACAACCAGAAATCATGGATTACCAGATCCATTCGGGATTCCATAAACTCACACTCTGCAGTCTACAAATTACGTCTGAAGTCTGGAAACATAGACAATTATAAAGCAGCAGCCTACCATGTAAGAAGCAGGCAAGGAGGAAAACAGGACTACAGGAAGGAAGTGGACCAAGAGGGCGATCCCAGAAGCATGTGGCAAGGTCTAAGAACTGTCGAGTACTAATGTGTCTAAAGCTGGTGAGCTCAATAACTTTTAAACTTGCTTTGAGGCCATCAGCAGCGAGTGAGCAAAGACAGATGAAGCAGAGGTTAATGGAATGGTGGGTGCACCTTTCCCACCTATCACTTCTTTTGAGCATAAAGTCAAGAAGGCTTTCAAATGCATGATGAACAAAAAAGCTGCAAAATCCTAAAAAGAGCAATATGTTGTCATAGAACAATTTATGTGATATCCTACGAATTAGAGCCCCACAAATGGCATTACATGTATGTCCTCAACATACTGTAGAGTTACATAATAATGTAAAGATGCAGAGTTTAGGTTTAGGCAGGTAAACTTACTGAGGTTAGGTTTAGAAAAAGAAATGGTGAGAAGGTCCCTCAAAATTACTTAAAGTTCACTCAGATCCAAACACGTGACTCCAGGGGAATGTTTTTTGTGCCCCATCCACCACCCCAATGTGCCTCCTTACAAGCGCTGAGGACTCCTTGTTTACTGCAGTTAGCGCATTGGTCACGTGATCGCAGCCTTCCAACATACTGTACATGGGATATATACGAATTTGGGTACATTACTGTTCACAGGAAAAAAACAAAACAAAAAAAAAAAGACACAAGGCTGTCCCCATTAATCATACACATTCAACTATTACATGTTACATTTCTTTATCATGCTAAAATTGAAGGAACAGATGGCGGAAAAATTATAAATTATATAAAAATATATAATTGGTTGGTTGGTTGATTGGAAGGAAGGAAGGAAGGAAGGAGAGAAGGAAGGAGAGAAGATAAATATGTTTATTTGAAAGAATTTGTTCTACTTCTCTGTACATACAAGTATTCCAGTATCTGAGGCTGTGAAGTTTTTTAAGAATTACAGGACTGGCAACTTGCAATGATCTGAAAAATACATTTCATGCATTTTCACATTCACTAAATCACTCCCTCTCACTAGCATGGACTATGTGTCCTTTTGTAGGTCTTTCATAAAAGTTTTGAGTAAAACTAACTTTATCGAATTCTAACTTGCAGCCAGCACCAGCACTATAATACTGTGCCAGTGCAGCATGACTGCTGGCTCTCTGCTCAGGTTGCCAGATATTTAACTGCAGTGTCAATACTGAATGCTGTCCAGGACAGTTGTAATGTTCTTTTTCTGCAGTTACTGAACCCTCCTGACAAATGTGCTGCAATTGAATTCAAAACTTACAATACGTTTGGCTGGAAAACTGCAAACCTGGCAACTGTCAGTAACCAATGAAGCGTGACCATCATCATGACGATGCTGAAGGAAGCCTTCCAGTTAGGCAACAGAAGGATTCAAGAAAACTGCAAATTTTGTTTTCACAGGAAATAAACTCAACTATCAGTCTCACAGCAAGATATTCAACACATAATTAAATGACCAGAATCTGAATCATCTATCTTGAATTGTGGACATTTCTACAGTTCTGGATCCAAACAGAGGTGTCAGCTGAATTGGGAAGCAGCTATTTCTTTTTATTGTGTTCACTATATTTGTTTGTGTGCAGGAATCAATGTATTGCTTGTGGAATTCACTCTGTACGTACAGAAAACTATTATTATGGAGACAAAAAAAGCAAAATCAGTAATGCCTTCTTAACCAAGGTTGGTAAAACTAAACTAGGAGTACTCAATCTTGGTCTACCACCTAGTCTGGGCTTATTTCTTTAAAGCCCAGTTGTCAGCATAAGTGACAAACTATATGGACTCACTTGGTCATGGGGGGTGGGATGGTGGATGGCGTGACACTGCCAAGCCACAGACCAATGCAGACCACTGTTCAAGACCAACACACAATATTGGATGTTGTTAGTGACCTTTTTTTCAGCTGCTTTTGTGCCACTGAATGTGTCTTTTAGTGATCTGTCACTGTTTTTCCAGCAGCATTAAAGCTACCAAAAGTAGGTGTGTTTTAGCAACCCCTCGCTGCTTTTCTAGCAGCATTTGTGCTGCTAATTGTGGGTGATTTTTGGCAACCTGTTGCTGCTTCTCTAGCAGCCCTTGTGGCAGAACGTGGATGTCTTTTAGCAACCTGTGGCACCTGTCCTGTGCATTTAGTGACTTGTTGCTGCTTTTCCAGCTACCTTTGTGCCGCCAAACCTATCACCACTTTTCTAGTGGCATTTATGCCATTGATCGTGAGTGGTATTTAGCAAGCCGTTACTGCTTTTTCAGTGGCTTTTGTGCCACCAAAAGTAGTTGTGTTTTTGTTTTGTTTTTTTTATCAACCCAACATTGCGCTTCCAGTGGCTTTTGTGCCAGCATGTAGTATGGCCACTGTTTGCAGAAATGGATAATGCCAACACTTTTCTAGCAAGTGCTTTTTTCCCTATTATTTCAGACCTGTCTCTAGTTGAGTTACCCATCTTATAGTCTTTTACAGTCTTTGGTCATCACGTTAGCCTCTTTTGCCTTTCCTGCCATGTTCTTGTAGCAGACTGGAGAGGCCTTCAGTCTTCTGCGTGTAACATATTTCACAGTAAAACTGAGGCATGATGTAATTACAAGTGGGAATTAAACCAAGATCTTCAGATTTGATTGGATTGCTTAAACGTAGGCACAGTTTAGTAAAAATATTGTGGAAACATCATTAGATCCAAAGGATGAAGTAGGAATTAATAAATTAGATCTCACCCACATTTTTGTAAATGTAAAGACATTTTTGTCAACTGAAATTTAAACACACACACAAGCATGGCATCGGATAGGTTAGCTGATCTACTTTCTTGCTAGATTTAGTGACCTTCTTTCAAAAAGGCCTTCTCAAGTTCTGTCTGTCATGGTTCAATCTCAGCACTCCTCTGCCCACACCTCCCAGAATAGACATCTTTTTTTTTCTGACAGACCATTCCCAGCTGACTTTGTCTCCTGCCCACACCTCAGCCTCCACCCTACCTTCAAACACACAATCCTATCCTTTTGCCCATCTCGCCCTGTCCACTCTCCACCACCTTTCTCTATACCTCTTCTCTCTCTGTGTATCCCTTCATCAGGTTTCTTTCTTCCTGTCTCCCTTCACCTTCCTATGTCCCCCTGGTTTTATCTGCTCGACTGAAAAGGTTCTTCAAAGACAGCAGTCCACAGGTCAGCTGCTGCATGTCTCATTGTGTGGTCCAAGTTTGATTCATTGCAGCCATCCTTTTCTAAAAAAAAAACCAAAAAAAACCTCTTCGCCTTTTTTAAAAATGACACAAGGGGGCCGATGTTTCTGACAGAGCTCAAGAGGCTCTGATTTTACTCACTGGGCTAACTTCAGAACGTCCTTTGGCGTACTTTACCCTTCACCAAGTGTGACCTACATATCTTGTGTTGTTCATGTTTTCCACAAGACTGTGTTGATAAAAGGCGTCTTTCATTCGACACACAGCCAGAGAATAAACGTGTCTACTTCCCTTTTCCCTATTTTTAGTTATAGTTAATTAAGCAACACTTCTCCCTGCATGGGTTTTGATAGAGCGAGAACTCAGCGTTTTACATCAAAGGTGTTTGTTGTTGCATGGTTATACAGACCACTGTTGACGCACTTGAAATAAAAGCGAGGTTTTGTAAATAAAAAACAAGGAATTGAATTTACCACATAGGAAATTATAGTGGTTGTTGTATTTCTTTCTCTCTTGATTTTCCTTATTCAGACAGAGCCTTTGAGCGTTCAAAGGACAATATGAGGTTTAGTTGTACAATCTGCATGAACATTTCCTTTTTGTCAAAGTGAAGCCTCAGACGAGTGACTCTTTGAAGACAGAAATGCCTACACTTGTAACGAGGAAAAATCCTCAGTGTTGGCCAATGCATCAGCAACAGTGCAACTCTGACAGTGTAAGATGTATTCTGGAAAACCGCCACCCTTCCCTCCTCCCATGCGTGAGCTGTCATCTTGACCACATTGTCTGGCCACAATAGGAGCCTTGCTTTCTCATACAGGAAAAGATGTGATGCATTGTGTCACTGACAGTGTATATGTATCAAATAGGTGAACCAGGCTGGAATCACTGTTTGCGTGTAATTTTAGTGAGTGCTGCAAAGGCCCGCTTGAAATGACAAAGGTTGATTACTTGTGGTGGGCAGGTCAAAATCTAAGGTATTGATGCTATGGACTGAGGGCGTTTTCATATTATTACGATTGATTCGTGCAGTGCCTGGGCATGTTTGCCCCCCCCTCTACTCCCCAACTGCTCAGCCTTTACATTAGAGTTGTTCTGTACCCGAATACACTTCGTCATCATCTACCCGACATTTGTTTGTGTAGTCAGAAAACTGCGCCAATTGGCAAGATACCGAGTCCATATGATGGAGCTGACATTCACATCGGGCCCACTATTGTTTATTTTGACCCTCTAACCTGCTCTTCTACTTTATCACTCACAGCCATGCAGTTCAGAGGATGAGATCTGCACATGTGGTGCACATAGACGCATATTCACCAAATATCTAACAGCAGTCCACCTTTGTGCTTATATGAAACTGTTTTTCCCACCTGATGCAATCAATACCTGAGTACACATGGACCATACTTAAGATCTTCTTTTCAAGTAGACCTGCACATGTCTGGGTCATCAATCTGTGCCCAGGTATGGTACACAGTGTTCACACTAATAAAACAAACTGGACTTGAGGTTTAAGTATATCCTGATCTGAGCTGGGGTCCCTGATGCGATACTAGCAGGTTACTAGCACTAATACTAGCAGGTTGGACAGTGGCGGAAGAAGTACTCAGATCCAGTACTTACTTGCAAGTATCAATTAACCATTGAAAAGCTGCTCAGGACACTGGTTTGCTGCTATATCAATGCGCATAATGTTGCATACAGAACCTTTTAGGGCTGTGCATGAGTAATTGTACTGTTTTTTAGAACACTGGGGTCTGAAACCAAAAATTTGGATCCTTCTCATCACAGTCTAGATGGATGAATACTATTCTTAGTGCCTACACTATCTGCTGCTGTGTTGTGTTTTATCAAGCATTTGATTTACTAATTCAAAGGGAATATAAAAAAAAAATAAAAATAAAAAAAGCTTAATCTTTGGCACCTGAGCAGATGGGATAATAAAACTGCACTGTATGATGAAGATAAAAGTTGATAGGAACAAAACAGGCCAAACACAGTGAGGCAGAACTAATGTGTATCCAACATCACCTTAGACTATGACCGTACTCAGGGAACAACATGCGCAAGGTTCACTGGGATGGATAGCCCATTGTTTTATAGCATTTCCCTAAACCAGGCTCCACCCAAGGGAGCCTTGTTTTGATCAACGCGGTTGACCACATCCAGAAACATGCAGCCTGCTGTGGAGTGGCCACGAAACTCTGCTCTGTACCGAATACGAGTCCACATACATATGCAACACATCGAACAAAAAGCACCCGGGAACATTTTTACATTCTGCTGTCTGCTCACTTTTATTTTGTCAGTCCAAAAATATCTTTCAGAAGGTCTTTCACTAAGATAAAAGTCAGGAAAAAAACACAATTTAGTTTAATCTTAAAGTGCTGTAAAATGTTGAACACTCTTTCTATCCTTTATTGAAAACCCACGCAGCCCTGTAACAGGTCACACTGCTCGCACAAGTGTTTATGTTGGCATCACCAGCTGTCATAAAAATGAGATTACATTGAGTATATGACCCACTAAATTTCTTTCTTCCTGCTTCACCTTTTCCAGTTTCACAACAAAACAGATTTCTCTGATCTAATTGTGTCTGGCCTGAATTCTCCTCCACATGACGCCCCTCCAGAAAACCCAAAATGCCTAAAGCCTTTCTTCAAACACAGCAGCAGTAAACATGTCCTACTCCACCGATGATGCAGCCCCCCTTTGACCTGTAATTGCCGTGAATCAGTGTAATTTTGCATTTGGCTCAGCACTGCATCTCAAAGCTTGTCTGCATGAATTTTCTTGAGAAGCTCCAGATGAAATAAATCATGTTTGAAGACTTTGAAAACAGATTATACAGTGCGGCATGTTTTAATGCACTAAAATGAAAACTGACCACTTGATTTACAGGAGGCTTTTTAATCACCTGAAGATGTTGATGCAACGTGACATGATTAAAGTCTGACATCAGATCTGCCTTCAGCCTATCAAATTCTGATGACGCTGAGAGTGAAGCTTTGGGTGCTGCTGGGCCGACTTACACTAATGTCCAGAGGGATCAGTAAAGACTGTCTAGAAGCTTCATTGAACATCAACAGTGTGTGTATGAAGTATGAGTGCCTCTGCTGGAGCTCCTGCTGCCTCATCCTCCAGGTTATTTACTGATCCCCATGAGACTAGTATAAGGAATCAAAGAGGATGGAGGGGTGAAATCCTCACACATAGTACATTCCTCCTTCTCAAGCAGTTGTGATATCTTTACCAAAGCTTCAACATATGCAGCTGAGTGTTTGACTGAGCCCCCAGATCCGTCTTTGTGCCTAGAGCAGTCAGTGACCGTTTCTGCTCTGACGCGTGAGGAATGTTGACGTTCACTTGTTTCGGGCCCCCTGGAGATGGCAGGGAGGTCAGAGTCCTCCCGAGTCCTGTGAAGCTAAGACAGTAGCTGTATTCGATCAGTGATATTGCCATCACAACGTTCACCTCCCTGCACGTTAAAGGGTCACTTCACCTCAAGCACAAAAAGACATATTTTCCACTTTCTTTTAGTGGCATCTGGCCACCTCTGATAGTTTCACTTTTATTTGCCTCGCTTTTGTGACATCAGTTTCTGATAGCTCTGCCTCCACCACAATACAATGAAAGAGAAAACATTGAAAAATGCAATACAAAAAAGAAAATACAAGCTATTATTGGCGTTGTTACACTGTTGGGTGCAACAGAGGATGTTAACATTCACCTGAAAACACTGAATTGTATAAAGCGCTGTGCCAAAAAGAAAAATACCTATGAAGTAAATACATTGTCAAAGCTCTCAGTAAAGGTGAGTCACAATGCACATCACACTGATGTGGTGAACAGAATATACATTTTTATTTTGTTTTAGCTGATGTGGGCAACATATTTCAACTCAAAATGTAGATGAAGTCATTATAATTCTGAAGTCAAACAAGTGTTTTCTCAGAAAGGCAGACCTGTACATGATTGTAATCTCTGGTGTTCACAGTGGAGAGAGACTTTTCTTCCCTGACCTTAGCCTCTAAGGCAACATAAGTATCCCAGTTAAGTTACAGCAAGTCTGAGCAGACAGCTCAGTCACCAGAATAAAATGCTGTCATTATGCATCTCTGCAAACTCCCCTATACTGTGTGTTACATTTGTATGTTGTATGCATGTAAAATCCAGTTCAGACTACGTATGAGCTGAGTTTCTCATCAGAAGGAGGACAGGTTGGGGTTTGACACCTATAGGTGAGATGGCTGCCTGGGTGCTGATGACTGTAAATGTGTTTGTAGAGACAAAAGCTGTTTTTTTGTTTGTTTGTTTGTTTGTTTTTGTTTTAAATATAGAGGTAAGGACATTTCCCACTGTGTTTGTGGCAATGGAAGCCCTTTTTTTTT
>JAPZEB010000013.1:24062941-24075265 GCA_029783705.1 Chaetodon striatus | reverse complement strand
CTGGTTGCCAAAAACACCCATGTTTGGGAGCCAAAAGCTGCAGGACACTCAGAGATAGGTCCTTAAATGCACCCATGTTTGGGTGCTGAAAAGACAAAGGAAACACAGCGACAAGTCCCTAAAAAGCTGTTGGAAAAATAGGCAAAGATCACTTAAAAAAAAACCATCCGTGTTTGGGGGCTAAGAAGCTGCAGGACACACAGTGATAGGTTCCTAAAAAAGCTGCTGGAAAAACAGCTCCAGGCTGCTGAAAACACCCATGTTTAGGGCCCACAAAGTTGCTGGAAACACAGCAATGAGTTCGTAAATCACAACCAGTTTTGTTGTTTGTTGACTTCAAACAGTGGTCTGCAGCTTTGCAGACCTTTTGCCAAGGTGTCACATTATCCACCCTCCCCTTCACTTTCTATCAATGTGGTACATATGAAACATGCAAATGTAACATATTTGTGATTTGGAGATATATACCATGCCAACACTTTTTTCCTGGTAACTAGGGTTGTGGGCACCGACCCACAAAGCCCCTGGTCGTCACCATCTCTGATGAGGCCAACAATGGTTGAGTCATCGGAGAACTTTTGAAGGAGGCAGTTAGCAGAGTTGTGCATGACGTGTGCAGTGTAGAGAGTGAAATGGAAGCTTCCATGTCTGTGGCTGCATGCCATCCTCTATTTCTCCACTCCCATACAACACATACATGAGCGGAAAAAATAGAGGTCAATATAGTCCATAATTGTTGGCTCACTTTTGTGTTTAAAGAAAAAAATCTACCGTGTAAAGCTGAACATCGTCATATCTGAAAATGATGTACAAATGAAGAGAATGACCTAATGAATTACTTACTTCAAAGATTGTTTGTAACTGAAGTTCTGAAACTCCAAGTGTAAGTTGGAGGGCAGGACGACCTACCATAAGGAAGTCAGTACTGCTATTAGTCATAATGCTCGCAGGCTATTGCCAGAGGAAGAGTAGAGAAATGATTTGTTTCAGCTTACAGGACTCATGGCCCATAATGCTTTCCCTGAGGAGCTTAGATCTAATGTAGAGGACTTTTATTGGCTCTCATGATTAATTTCTCTAATTGCTTCCAGTCCCCTTATTCACCTATCTTCACTGAGATAGAGATAATTACATGTCCACTGCCAGAATTTAAATATGTACTGTATTGTTTTTAATCAGCAGAACAAACTACTTTTAACCATTTCTACTTCTGTAGGTTTTAAAATGATATTCCTAAAATAAAATGGCTGTGGCTGCTGAGTAACTGTGAACAGATGCATAAGCCTCAGCAGGAAGCTCACTGTTAATAGTTTCTGGGCAAAGATTTGAAATCTTTGCACACCAAAACAAAAGTCTACATAATTATCTTTGACTTTGTCTGGATAAGTTGGAGACAGAGTGGAGCCACGGCCAAAACGCCCAACAGTAGCTGACTTGAATTTGTAGAAAGTATAGCAGTGAGTATGTGTTTTGTTTTATGTCTGAGTGACTCAATGGGACCTTTAAAGATTAAAAAACAAACAGTGCATAACCACATGTGACAAGATGAAGTCATTACAAATCATTAACAGTAGCGGGCTGGATTAACCCACCAGGGGAGCCGGGGTAAAAAAAAAGAAGCTGTCAGCCTCTATTGACTGTGCACTTTCATCCACTCCCTGTGCATTCTCAGGCTGTATATCTGAATACAAATGCGTTATTCAGATATGAAGAGATAATGCACTCTGAACAGCATTCAAATGTATGCAGTAATTTTTATTTCTTTGGCACGAGCCCTCTTATTCTCCAGATCATACCTCAGGCAAATCTGAAGACTACGCTGCAATCAGCAGGACTCGGTGTTTGCTGTGAATGTGAAACGTATTTTGCTTGAAAACTTTTTTTTGAAAGCTGGTCTTTGTCTCATAATACGATCCTCAGTTGAAATGAAAATGCAGGTGCTGCTTTAAAGGATTACATCCACAAAATGGTCATTTGTATATTTGTATATTGTGTATCGTATGTTGCATGATTATTACTCACCCCCCCAAACTTTGTTTTTTTTGCATGACTCCATGGTGAACGAAGAATCCAAAAACAGAGAAAAGTCAAGACGAGTTAATATTTAAACTCTGTTCACTGGAGTGCCCAAGCTGAGTTCAAAAGCATGCTTTTGCCCAGGTTGTAAGTGTTGCCCCTCTTTACTTCAATTCAAGAATTTTCTCAGTTTTTGGATTTTTTTTGTTCACTGTGTAGATGTGCCAAAAAAGCAAAAAAACAAACAGTTTTCTTTACAGAATAAAGGTGACACAGTGTGAGTGTTTGATGTACAAATAATAATTTTGTAGGTGAAGCATTTCTTTAAGAATGACTTTAGTGCTGGGTATAGTTTTACAACAGTGGTCGTTGTTCAGGCGGTTTTTACCTGGAGCTGAATCATCAGCAGAGGTCACTTCCTCTCCTAAACAAATGGACCTGGTGTTTTCAAACTGTAAAAACACTGCACTGACACTCTCGTCGCAGGGGGGCTGCTAGCTACGGTGGCTGACATGAAAATGTAAATGACCCCATTTAGAGGCAGTTTTTTGTTCTGAGCTATTGTCGAAACACGGTGGTGCAATATGGCAATCTCCACAGACGAGAAACCTGCCCCCTGAGTAGATATGAACGGCTCACTGTGGTGTAACAGAAACACAGCAATTCTTATTTTCAAGTGATGACACAAAGAAAACATATTCATATATTCCACTCCTGCTTGTATAGCTCAATAACTCCCACACACTGGACCCTAAAGGTCTTTAGAGGGGCTGAAGGGGGTTTCTTTGTCTCGTATAATGCATCATTTCCAGCTCACACATCACAAATGTACAGTTTTTCACGTTAATCTAAATAAGAGCAGCACATTTTATTCATTTTTTTCCAGCCTTGCTGATAGTGTAACAAACGGCCTAATGATTCTTCAGATTGCTGTGAAGTACTGTAGGTAACAAGAAAAATACCTTTTAATGTGAAGAGCATGAATCTCAGCTTTGGACAAGTGCTAAACTTAATTATTTCACATGCAGCAGCAGCTTAGAGGTTAGGCAGATTTGTAATTTAAAGCCAGTTGAGAGACAGACAAACAAAAAACCCGCTAATAATCTGAACCTACAAAAGCCCCAATGCTAAGTTTATCTCCTATGTAGGAGATACTATCTACTGTATGAAAGCTGCCATGGTGACTGTGTAAACCAGGTCTGTTGGCTCTTGTTTGAAATACATGCAGTGGGTCCATCAGATTGTTATGATGGTGTTGTATCTGAAACATTCGTGCAAAGACATGAATCATCCTCTCTTTCTTCTGATTGCTCACTCGCTCCCTGTGGAGTATGTGCATGTGTGGGAACCTAGCATTGGCGACAGGGTAGTTCTTGTGCATATGAAACAGAATCCTGCCATCACCTCTGCACAGTTCAGATGTGTTTTACAGTGGAGATTTGTTATAAGTAATTTAGGTGAGAAAGTAAATCCTTTTGTTTATGCTACATTTGGCAAAACCTTCACTGCCCTCTGTATCGCACAGTAAACCCTTCATTCTGCATGGGTCTCTCATTCTCACAACAGCCTTATTAAGTGTAGAAGTTTATCATGTATGTAGAAGATAATATCTAGAGGATATCTCCTACACAGGAGATAAACTTGGCCAACATTGTCTGCAAAAATCGTCATCTTGCCTCTCGGGGGCCTCCTTAAAAATCAAAGATACTTCATAATAAAAGGTCTTCAAAATCAGCTCAGTCAGAATAAACTGACTCATTATGCAAAAGAGTGATGTTAGATTTTGTCTCGTCGCAACACCATACACCAGGGGTCAGCAACCTTAACTATCAAAAGAGCCATTTTTGACTAAATATAATTTTTTTTAAAAATCTGCCTCGAGCAACAAAACATAATTGAGCCTTATGGTAACACTCTGTATTGAGTCTAAATGAGGTTTTCAACATTAAGAACAGGTCTGAATGAGCTTTTAAAAATATGTTTTACCACAAGATGGCTCCTCTGCAGTGAGCTAATTCTGATCATTTGGTAGTTTAACTTTGCTGTGCCGGCCTTGAAAGCAAATGAATTTGTCCATGCACCATTAAATTCTGTATTTTCCTCTTAGACTTTCTTTTCTATGGATTTGGAATCCATTGCTTGCCTAGATAGGGAAGCTCAAGGTTAGGCACCGCTGCTGAGGTTTGGCAAAATTTAGAGGAAAAAGCGCCAGGCAGTAGATGTACGATGCACATTTTGTTAATTCAGTGCAAAGGCTACACATTTTTACATTTCTAAGGCCTACAACAATTATAAATAAAAATGAAAATGAAAATGTCCAAAAAAAAAACAAAAAAAACCCGTCATTCAGTTTCATGTGTTATTTTTGTCAAAGCCACAGAAACCCACTGGAGAGGGACTATAGAGCCGCATAAGGCTCCAGAGCTGCAGGTTGCCTACTCCTGCCATGGGCCATCATATTACAGTATTATGCGACGGTATGTATGTAACCGATGTCAAGCAGGATGTGAGTGGCACGCCACACTGAGCTTAGCTTACATTCCCAGGATAAACCAAGCACCATGTTCATTATGCACATACATAACATGCTTGTCTAGTAACAATGCTCGTATGTGTGGCTGCAAACTGCAGGACCTGCTACACTTCGTTACGGCACCCTACTGCCAGTGGAGTGACAAAAAACATGTACGGACTCTACAGGAAGTGCGACTTCCTCAGGCAGCCTCCTCATCAGTCAGCCCTGTCTGTCTCCTGGCATTAAGCTCAACAGCCACCATGATGTTGATGGACTGTTTAGACAAAGCAGCGCAGGTGAACGGGATGAGTGTACCTGCTATTCCTTTAGACTGACACTTTATATTAAATACACTTGTTCATTTTGACTTATGTATATATTTGAAATAGCTAGTTAGACCTTTATGCAGTATATCTTTTATCAGTGGATGTTGGAGTGGATTTTCCTTTCATTTGAATAAATACATAGCAAAGACATTACAAGGGGATTTGTAGGGATTTCCTTAATGTGAAATACCTCATAAAATAGATGTGAGAAAAGATATCAAAGACTCAGTAGAGTAACTGCAGAAAAAAATGCTCAGACTTACCATGTCAAATTTGGCCATTTCTACAAGATAATCAGGCACTATTGGGCCACCATTGAGCATCTGTGGCTGATTGCTGCTTCCGGCTTTGGCAGAGTGTTTGGCATTGTCTGCTGGCTGTAGTCAGCTCTTATCAGAGGTTATTCAGGCAACCCATCATGTTGAATCAGCAGCAAAGGCAGCCTGTGAGAGGCAGCTGTCTGACTGGCTGCTCATATGGGGACAAATTCAAGGAAAAATCTTAATAAACAGGAGAAGAAACAAAGAATGCAGATGCTTCTGAACACAACAAAGGGCCTCTCTGAGGTGTAGAAACATGATGTGAATCATGTGCTATAGGGCTCACAGTAACCAGATATCAATGATCATGCACAACTTTGAATACTATGACTTACCATCACTGCCTGTAGGCTGCGTGTACTCGAGCACCAGCACCTGTTCAAGTTTGTGAACTTGTAAGCTTCTATTTATTAGAACATGTGTTCTCTGCCAACTGGGCCAAAGAATCAGAGTGTGGTTTCTTTTATGGACTTAATCAAAGAGCACCGGCTGCTAGAAGACATAAACTTTTTTTTTTTTTCATTTGTATTTTAAATTAGATGCAAATGAATCTCCCTGGCACTCGATGGAAAGGGCCTTCAAGCTAAGCAAACTTTAACACGCCAGTTGCTTCTTTCTAGTATCATAAATATTCTATGTTTGCATTCTGATCCAGTCTGATCTCACGGATATATCAGAAAATACCACAATCTTTTTAGACTGCATTATGTAGTGGTGGCATGTAATGTGTTACAATTACAGACCAACACCACAGACACAATGCCAATGGAAGGTCAATTAGGAATGGCTGCAGCAGCTCGGTTAGGTCTGGTGGAAAAAAAATTGGTTAGGTTTAGCACGGGATGTAACTACGTAACATGATGTAAAGTAGTTCTGAAGTACGTAAGCAGATAAAGTTAAAACAACTCAAAGTTCACTTTTGGCTTCACTTTAGAGGACACAGGTACCACTGCTCCACCAACATTGACGCTTGTAAGTGGATTTTTGAAACATAAGAAAACCTGCTCAGAATAAGCAATGGAGTCTATTCCCATTGCCAGTAGGTTAGACTTGAAAACACGGCTCTGAGCATGCCTCTGTTTTTTGGTTGTTGTTTTTTTTTTCCCTGGTGTATCACATTCAATGTTTCCAACAGGACAGGTTAGTAAATAGTAGAAAGCAACATGGAGGCTAGTGAAAATGCTACAGTGGTTATTTATATTTAAATATGTTTGGCTTACTCAGTAGCTCTTTCAAACTCCACACAGACTAATTTGGAACAGTGTTTGAACACTGCTTGGGCTGAGACAGATGGTATTTTATGATGACACGTTATTGCATCTGGCTGGTAAAGAGGCTAAAATTAGCACATTCAACCAGGTGTTGTATTACCATTGCTGCCATTAGTAGCCAGAGCCAATACATACCCATGACTGCTACAGAGTTAATTGACCCGAGTGTAAATACCAATTGAAACTGACCCTTTTTTTTTCCTTCAACAACAAAAACACATGGTTTAGTAAAAAAAGAACAGGTTTTGTCTTTATAATCCTACAGGACATGGACATCACTCCACCAACACTCACACCCACCTGACTCAGACTTGCACCACTTTGACTTTCATTCTTGTCCCGCGGTGTTCCCCCTGACACTACCAGGGGTCTTTACAATATAATGGCAACCAGCCGTGCATCATGCCAACATTAAAGGAGGGCTTTCAACAACTTTGGAGTGAGACCAGCTTGGTCATGAATGTACACACATTATAATAGGCTGATTGGTCCAGTAGTTTGCGAAATTAGGTACAGATAGACAGATACACACACGATTCCCTCCAGACTTAAACTTGTCACACTTGTTGGAGACAATAAAAGACGTATTCAGGCAATTCCTCTGAAACTCAACAACTGCTAACAAACTCAAAATAACCAACCTCTGAATAAGATATATCTGAACTTTATCACATAATAATTACCACTGGATTACCATATTTTGGTCAAAAAAATTCCAAGGAAATTAGTAGGAAACACAAGGAAAGCCTTGTAAAGTAATCCTTATTATTTCATTTCCCAACATGAAGGTCTAAATGCTGTTCCACAGTACTCTCCACACTGCCAAGAACACAGTATAGGTGGGTCTAAAAATACCGGGACCAGACAAAAAATGTTTTTAACTGAATAATGTAAAGCCATCCAGGTTGCCAACCCCTGTAAAATCCCTGAAACCATGACCTTTGAGTCTTCAGTGTCACTTCTTTGGTTGGTTGGCTTAGTGTGTCTGGGCCCTATGTGTTAAGCCCCAAAAGAGTAGAGGAGTGTAATTTTGAAAGATTTATTTTCGATAATTTTAAGCCTGCTTTAGCCGCAGTGGTCAATGAAGCAAAGTATTATATGTCAAAATGAACGAATGCTGGTAAAAATCATTTTTGCCTGTGGTACCTCAGAGGACTTGAAGAGCCTGAGCACATTAAAGAGTGCGATTAGATGAAAGCGCTGTCAGTGCTGATGTGCTGCTGACATTGATGGGGTGGATTTCACCGGTAAAAGACTGATGCTGACAGACGGGGAGACAGAATGAGAAGAGGCAGGTAATGAAGGAAAAACGTAAGAAAATACCAGAAGGGATTATTTTGGACACAAAGACGGTAAAAATGTTCTTGGAAAAAAGGGAGGGAAAATGGCTGAAAATGTGAAAGGTCGGTGTATTATGTGTGTGATAGTGCTGCGGTGTATCTACTCCACTGCAGATAGTTAAAGACGGATGAGAGAGAATGTGTCTGTGTGTGAGTGTGTGTGTGTGTGCACCAGACAACAGGAGGAGGGAGAAGCAGAGAAATGGGACTCCACTAGGCCTCCTATATCCAGGGATAATAGAGCTGTCACAGTGTTTTGACTCAGGGCATTGATTCTGCCTTTAATTGCTTTAGGCCTCCGCTTGCTGGATGGCAGTCCAAGGATATTAAATGTAATGTATTGTTGCACTAGAACAGTTATGACACTGATCACACACTGATATGTACTCATGTGTTGTCAGTGCCAATAATCCTTTTATTGATCGGGGCCGCCTCCAAACAATTACAGCGATTGTTTAGGGGCATAACCCGAGCTCAGTTTCCACCCAGCATGGATATTTTATTGAGCCAAACTAATGATTTCCTGCATCCCTGCCTTCCGCTATTTTCAATATGATTCTTTGTCCACAACGATTTTCAAAGGGAATAGGACTAACATTTATCTGAGGATCAGGATCAGGTGCCATTGGCGCATTAACCCTGGGTCCTTACCATCTGACCAAATGACATTTATTTTTTTCCTGTAATTTTCACTTTATTTTCCAGTGAGCTCTGAAACTGTTCTGTTTGCAAAGAATTCATTGCTACATTCATTAAAACAGTCTAAAAGCCAAGGTAGGCTACGACTGAAACAAACTAGTTTATGCAAAGTGTCAGCGAATCATGTCTAAAGACAGAAGGGGCTGTTCAGAATGGCTGCACTCGAAGGTCGGAAGAAAAACTTTCTGTCAGCAAGTCCGTCAAATGAGGATTAACATGCCCAGTGGTCTTGAAGATATTTGCCAGAGTCGTAAAATCAGAGTTTTAGCAAATTATGAATTGTGAATTAATCCAAATTTAAAACAAAATTGTGGCATGTAACATTTATTATTTTCTAGAAAACCCATTTTACTCTCACTCCATTTTTTGACAATCGTCTTTGGGACTCTTTGGGACTAGAGTGGATTATACTTTTGCATGGAATCAACGCTGTACCTACGCCGTAGCCTGACGTGCACCTCCCCAGAAATGTAACTACACCTCGTGGCAATGCAGACCTCCTGTCTGTCTCTGTGAGCTGAAACCATTTCCCTCAGTGGAAACAAAGCTTTTATTTACTTTAATTTCACAGATAAGAAACAATGAATTATGAAGACAATAAAGCCTCCACACACTGTGTGTGATTTATCCTGGCTGAAATATGAGCAGAGGAAATCTCTGCTCTTTGCCAGGCTAATTTATAAAATGTAAAATGCCATAGGCTTGTGCTAATAATGTTTTCCAAACAAATACAACATGCATGTTGTCCCCCATGTTGTATGTCGAATTTTGTAACATTACCTTTGTTAAATGTTGCTGTTGTCCCTGGCTTCATATGAGTAGAAGAAAAGTCTGCTAGCCACCACATAAGTATAAATGCTCACAACAGCATAGGCCATGTGTGTAGGCTAAGGCGTAGGTGCAGCCTCAAAGTTGTCTCTCTTGCATGTTGTATGTAAGTAGCTGACATGCTTTCTACATAGCAAGACAACAGCATCAGTCTAATGTTCAGTGTCTCAGAACCATGTAGGTTTATGTTTAAATGATACGAACCCCCAGCTGTCTAAGAATTGTAAATCTTGTTTGCCGGGAACAAAGAGGGAAGTAGCATTAGCTAATGTAGTAAAGAACTATAGTTTTGTGTTTCACTGTGATGACAAAGTACCAGACGCAGACTGGCCATCAGGAAGTTTTGGAACTTTTTCTTGTGAGTGTCAGCCTTTTCCCCCAACCCTGGCATTATAGCTAACACATTACTTTGAAATTTTAGTTATAGTGTTTGCAAGTAATGGCTGGCTTGACCGCAATTATTTTCAGAAGGTGCCCTGGAGGTGACTCATTGGTTCCCTGCAGGAAAACAGGAGCTCACAGGCACTGTACTTTCTACCCCTGATATAAGGCATATAATATTTGATAGCCAGCCATGTAGTGTGAATTAAGTGTGCTCCTGTGGATAGAGTCTGCTGGTCCGAATATGGTTTTGTCTTTAAACAATGTTGACTGTTTAAATAATTCTGAAAAACCAAGGTGATAAGTCAAATGAGGTGTCAGGTGATCATTACATTAATTTGACTTCATTCATTTCAATTCTTGCTTTGTGTACAGGTAAACGACAACAATTCCTCCTTGGGGAATTATTTCTGATTCTGATTCTGATAAACATGGGTAGGAAAACCTTAGATAATTAGTTTCATCACTTTACATATTGACCTAAAACAAACAAACAAGCAAACAAATAAACAAACAGATATTTATTTTTGTTTTTTAATTAATGATTCAGTAACCGGCAAACTGTTGGGTGCATTCGGAAGTAGTTTCAGAAGTAATTTCTGTGCCAAACCCAACAAACCATAAGCATAGAGATGGAAAATCAACAGCTTTAGAGGGCTCTGATAACTACTGTCATCCTGCTCACACTCCTACATGGGTCATTTGTAAAGGCAATGCCAAGCTGTGTTTCGTTGGTAAGTTTGAAGGACTTGGTGAGATAGCTGTGAATCCCACAGTCATATGAGCTCGACAGTAAATAGACCTTACAACCTTCAAAATGAGAACAGGGTTTTTGCCAGTAAATACTGGCCCAGCAGCTGCCGGAAAATCAACTTGTTGATTTTCAGTTCATATTTCTACACATATCAATAAAGATGTGAGTTGAAAGAAGGACAGCTTTACTGTTGTTTGATGGCATTGTCTTTCCTTCTTTGGTGTAACCATGCTAGCAGTTTCCCCCTGCTTCCAGGCCTTGTGCTAAGCTATCAGTGTGGTGGATGCCCAGAGATGAAAATGATATTGATCCTCTTATCTGACTCTGGGTAAGATGGCAATCAATGTGTGTTTCCCAAAATGTCAGACTGTTTATTTTGAAGCTGCGCTAGGCCATGTCTCACTTTAGCACCCCTAAATGACAGCAGGAGAGAGCAGCTGGTGTTTTAAAATGTTTTGATTGATTTTATTGCCCAGAACTGTGAGGTTATTACATGCCCTCCTCTCACGTTGTGTCCGGTGCCAATACCCAGCATCAGAGTTTATTATACATAAGCATGGTGAATGCATGGTGGACCATGTAGGCGGTTAGGACACTTTTATCTGTTTGCAAGACCACTTTGAGATTTACATTGGGCTTTGTGTAGTAAAAGAAACAATGTCCTGGAATAGCATATTTCATGGTTACAGCTAACATGCAAGCAAAGTGTTGTCTCTTCGCCCACCTGATGGATGCATCAGGCTCTTTAGCTTGATGGGTGCTTAACCAGTCCCTCCAGAATTTCAATGATTAACGCAAATTCAGCCAATCCCCATAAATTCTGTGCAACCTTGCTATTTTTTCCAATCACCATAGAATTACCACAAATTTGACTATTTGAAACAGGTAAGATCTCATTTCATTGTAAAGCTGCGTGCAGCGTATTGATTCACTTAGCCACTCTTTGTGTTTATCATGAGACCACTGCTGCAGGACCAGAGCTGTGTGACTGAGTCACACACACACACACAGTGATGGGGCTAACTGTTAGCATCACATAGCTAACATTACCCAACAATAATTTACACGTTTAATGACAGCCAGGCTGTTTTGCTGTCAATGTAAAATCAACAGCTCTGTGTCAGATGTTAACTGCTGCTGCGAGGCCTCTGCCCAGGTAGCATAAAATGACGAGTAGTGATGAGATCCCATTGTGGTGTTTTCAGCTCACGCTGTCCGTGCAGAGAGAGCAGGAGGAGAGCCTCTCACAGGAGCAGTCATTTAGCACTGTGTCAAACTGGATAAACAGCTGGTTGGCTGTGATCGGTTGTCCCCCAACATCACAAATAGATTCTAAGTCTGTTGGAAACAATGATTGCTCATAATAATACGCTCCCAAATCCAAGACAGCGTCACAGTATTTCTGCAATTTCCAGTTGCTCCCACAATTTTATTGCACAATATATATATATTTTTTTAAAGTCTATAACCATGGCAATCCTGGCATCCTAGAGACACTACTTAACTTCTTTAACTCTTTGAAAACCAATAGCATACACTAACTCTTGTATGCTGCAAAGAGCTACTTAACCAAATAGTTCACCCACAAAATAGCCATTTATTTATCAGGTAGTCACACCTCGTTACGTACAGAAAATGGCTAACACATTTATTTATGAATTGATTAGGGACAACTTTACATTGACAATTCTATATATAAAAAATCTGTTCACAATCTTTCACACAACTCTGACCTCAGTATTTCCACAACACGTTTTTTTTTTGTTTGTTTGTTTGTTTGTTTTTGGCACTGAAACATTACTATTTAAAACTGAACTAAAAGTGAAACTTATCTGCGCTCTGAAAGCCAGACTCCAATACTTATATTTTTATGG
>JAPZEB010000013.1:24051266-24062841 GCA_029783705.1 Chaetodon striatus | reverse complement strand
GGAACTGCAGAGTCCAGTGATGATTCTTTGTACATCTTCACAACATGTTCTTATCCCAACTCATCAAATAGCGATGCTTGGTCAGTGGACTTTTACATCTACATATAACACGCTCGGTATCCTCCTGCATCTGTTGTTGATGTTCTGGAAATTTCAGGGTTTGTTGGATTCATCCTGCCCAACCTACTGGTGGCGTTGTAAACTGACACCACCTGGCAACGTTAATGCCAAATTATACCAGAAGCGAACGCCAGGCATCAAAAAATGTGCCCTTATTATTTTCAATATACAACCCTACACCGGCAGCGGCAAGACCCTTGATGCCACTGCCCTTTTTCCAGCCTAACCGCCCCCAAAATTAAATGTTGTCTGTCATACTGCCATGAAAGGTGCCTTTTTGCATCAGTGTCTGATGCCGAAATCACTGACAAAGCGGTGATATTTGATTACTTGGGAATAAGAACAGGCTGGTTTTCCACTTTGTGAAAATCACAAAACATAGATATACAAATAAAAGTTCATGTCGGTGGGGTCCTGGGTCTTCATTATGAGGCCAGCTGCAGATGGGAGGAAACTGTTCTTCTGGCGAGAGGTTTTGGTCCTCATGGACAGCAGCATCCTATCTGAGGGGAGTGTTCTCGTTTGTGTCCAGGATGGGAGTGTTCAGCCACAGTCTTTCCCCAACTGGAGGCACACATGTCCTGGAGGGACAGATTACTGAAGCCAGTCACCCCTTTAGCAGAGCAAATGATAAGCTTCAGTCTGCCTATGTTCTTGGAAGCGGCTGCAGTGTACCAGATGGTGATGGAGGAGGTGAGGACGGAATGAGTGCTAGGAGCTGATGTTCAGCTCTCAAGTGAGGTCCTGGGTGATGATGGATCCCAGAAAGCAGAAGGACTCCACAGTGTCAACTGGGAGGTCATACAGGGTAATGGGTTTGAGTAGGGCTGCGTTCTTTCAGAAATCCACAACCATCTCCAGTGCCTTTGAAGCACTGAGCTCCAAGTTGCTCTGTCCACACCCAACCCGGTCTCGCTCCAAAGCTGTCGATATCCAGTGCTTGGGCCGTGACTTTCAGCGTCAGACACCAAAAAAAAAAAAAGCCATCCTCTCATATTGTCATAATACACAGCCGGTTGCTGTTATTGTTTAATGGTGCTGGGTGGAGTTAGGGGGAAATGCAGCTGGACAACACTGAAAAATAAGGTGGTGAAAGTTCGCGTTAGTGGTGGATGGGTCCAACAACCACCAGCTTTTACCAGGGAGGTTGGTGTTTGCTTCCTGTAAGATTTAAAAGCCAAACTATGTTCTTCGTTTCCTAAACCTAACCATATGCGTTCGTTGTTGAAGGACAAAAAGGTCAATTTGCAGTGTTGTACCGGCATAGTGCGCGTATTTTCAAAGAGACTGCATGCAAACGATACATTTCCTGTGAAACAGACAATGCATTTAACAGGCAGAAGCGTCCCAGAACTCCAACAAACAATGCATCCAGGGTAACTAGTGCGTTGTTTGTTTATGCGAAAAGTCCATGACCAAACACTGATATGTGACGAGGTCGGAGCGAGAATGCGTTGCCACACAAGGTGACCAAATGGTGAATCTCCTACCTGTAGGCGTACTCATCCTCACCAGAGATGGGTCCAGTGAGGGTGGTGTCATCCACCAAACATAAAGTGCAATAACAAAAAACTAAAAATATTAATTAATGTAGCTGTAACTGATGGTACACCAAAGCACTTAAATATGTGTTTGTGAGGGATTAGAGCCAACCTAAATGAGACATAAGCCTTTATTTGAAACAGGCTCTAGCCCTTAAATCCCCTGTTTATGAAGTTTTTTTGCACTATTTTGTAGAACTATCTCTGCCTGACCCTTCACACAGTCTGTATGGGCCAAATAATAAGCCTACATTTGCGAAATGTTGCCCAAAGCTGCATGGCTGTTATTTCCCAGAGGGTTAACAGTAGTAGCATACCTTTTATATTACAGAGTCATTTCATTTAATAGTAATATCAAAAATATCCCTTAGCGGAGTTTGAATATAAACTGAATGAGCCTCGGTATCAACAGGTCAAGGTCACCTCAAACTCAGCTGCCTGTTGTCTACATTGCTGTGGCCATTATGTTTGCTTTTCCATCCTGGCAAGCTGGGATGAGCTCATTTAAAACCTCCCTCATCCTGTGACACTGCCTCATCACCTGAGTCTACACAGTCACTCCACTCTAACTCTTCACAGCTAATTTAAAAAGCCACTTAAATCTCGACTCATACTGTGGGTTCTTGTTTGAATTACATTCAGCGTCTGATTTTTCTTTCTGTCTTTTTTCTTTTCTTTCTCTTTTTTTAACCTCTTTGTCTGGAACAATAATGTTACCATGGTAAATGGAGTAACTGTCTAGGAAAACAGAGAGAAAGAACAAAAAGAAGAGGATTGCTGTTGGTGTGGAGGGGTAGAGGAGTTGTCACAAGCTTGTACAACAGTTGGATTAACATTTAGGCAATTTTCCACAGCGTGCTTGAGATGATGAAGCGGCAGCACTTTCGCATTCAGGGCCTGAAATTACACTCCCAGCAATGCTTTTTTTAAGTATTATCTGTGGTCTCCACTTGAATAACCCCAGATGAGATGCCACAACACTGACATGTGTGCTGTCAACGGTGCGACTGCAGCAGGAGATGTGACTGTAAATTACACAGACCACATGACATTGCCTTCTGTGTCCATGCAGAGGAAATTGAAGGAATAATTCAACACAATAAGATAAGATAATCCAGTCGTGTCCTCTAGACCGTGTTTATTCAAATTCCACAATTGCAGCGAATCAGTCGTGGCTGGCTTATAGAAATTGAATACTCCCACGCTGCAGACATCCTATCGACAGGGCTCTATCAGTCTCAGGTCAATGACAGAGTGAAGGCCAGCATAAACTCTGAAGGAGGAGAGGAAGAAGTTTCTTACATCACTGTGTGTGTGTGTGTGTGTGTAGCAGCAGGAATGACTGATTCAATATCCTCAGGTGGAAGCAGACAGAAAGCACTTTGGGTGAGTAAAGGAAGTCATTTCGAGCTGTCAATCAAAGAGAATTGCTGACATCTGCTTGAAGATGGAGGTATCAATCACCCAGAGTGCAGCGGGGTTTATACTAGTAAAGCAGTGACATTAGGCCCAAACTGAGGACTGGTTACTGGGGATCACTCTCTGTTCAGGCAGGAATTGAGAATCAGTCCAGCTGCAGTCAGCCTCTTTCAGCCCAGTCGCCGGGAGAAAACGTCGGCATTCTAAATTTCTGCAAACCACGCAACATTTGCACATCTCATATGTGTCATATCAGTGTTTCTAAAGTGATGTATATGAGCTGACTTTGTCATAAGAGGGGGACAGGATAGTGGATGGTCTGACACCTAGGTGAGACAAATAGACGACTGCAGACCAATGTTCCAGACTGACAAACAACAAAACTGGTTTTGTTTTAGCAAGTTATTGCTGTGTTTCCTGCGGCTTTTAGCCACCAAAAATAGGTGTTTTTTGCTGAGAAATTGCAAGGAATGGGATGAGCTGCACCTTAATAAATTGCCCTATGCTAGTCTATTTTTCTGGTGCGGAGGTGAAAGAAATGTCACAATTTAGCAAAGGAAGACTCACACACAGAAATAAAAAAGGCTCAGGCTGAAGACTTGACATCAAGAACATCTCAATTTAACATGTTACAGGGCTGCACACACAGTGAAAACATGTGCAAATGTGCATAGAGTGCAAAAAGTGTAAACATTTCAGTCCATGATGGATTTTCCTCAGTGCAGAATAAGGCATGTTTACTGGTTAACCACATACAAAGGTCACTCTTACAGGTGCACATGGTCATCAGCAGCTTGAATAAGCACATATGAAGACAATTACCAACAGGCCACATCATTACAAGTCCAATAGCAAGCATTACAAAGCATAGTCTCAAAGACTAGTAGTGTCATGAAAAAGTGGCTGTTTTTTACAGACACAATTGTGTTTCCAGCCGAAGTAGTGCCACAAAATCGAGGTAGCTTAAGCCAAAGCATGATCTTTTCTGAACCATTACCAAGTACTTTTTGTGCCTGAACATAACCACGTTAACCACAGTGTTATGGAAACGCAAAGGTTTAATGTACCTGCAACATGACAACATTTAAATGTAACAGATCTGTAGCTTGCAGAAATGGCCAATGCAAACAATTCTGGGGGTTATTGAGTTGCTTCTTCCTGCTTTCTAGTAACCATTGTTTTTCTCTGCTTAAAAAGTTTTCAACATTATCACTGATGTACTCTCATCAAAACACGTTTTCTCAGAATTTTGAGAAATGCTGCATTATTTATTTCCTCCTTCTAAACTACAGTCCAGTGCAGCTGAAACAGCTCCACACCAGCAGCCTGCATGTCAAGTCTCATGCTTTACCTCGAGTCCCTTTACTGGCATCTAACATGATCATAAGATTGTATTTTTGGTTGTATTTTTTTTTGTTGCTCTGTCTGTTTTCCTCTCTGTCTTTCTGAGAATTTTATTAGTTTTACAGGTATGTGGTCATAAACCAATACATAGGGCACTATGTGTGCAAATTTTGACTTGCTGATAGCAATGAAAAGTCAGAGGATCACCACAGTGTTTGAACATTCCTCCTTTGGGGACCACAAATGTGTGCAGCAAATATTATGGCAATTCTTTGTAATTGTTGTTAAGACATTTCACTCAAACCACATATGTCAAAGTCATGGTGGTGCTACAGGGAAGGTCAGGGGATCACCAGAGGCAGTAGACTATTGCCTGGGCACCATTGATGCCAGGACAAAATCTCATTGATACCCAGCCAGTAGTTGGAAAGATATTTTACTAAAAGTGAAAGAAAATCTGCTGTTTGCACGATTGGAAAAGGATCAACAAAGTCATTAAGATTTGTCCTCTGGGGACCATGAATGGCTCTACACATTCATGGTAATCAGATTAGTTGTTGTTGAGATATTTCAATCTGGATCACAGTGATGGACCAACCAATAGTGATGGCCAAATGAAGCCTCGTGAAGCATTTTGTTTATTTTCTGAGCCCACAAGATGGCGCTTTTTGTTCAACAAAAGGTTGAAAGCACACTGAATTGCCATGCTTTGAGCCTCTCTCTGTAAACCATGACAATAAAGGAAATGCTTCATGAGGCTTCATTTGACCGTCACTACCAACCAAATGATCGACCGACCAACACTGCCATTTCATGGAGCCAAGTGTGTCCTAATTGTGGCTGGATTGATCTGTTTGGGAGCCCCAGGAAAGACAAAATGACCCCTGTTGGTACATACAGTACATTATGAATGGCAGTTTCATTGTATTTTGCAGAGAGACCCAGAAGCAAACCAGTACTACTGTGCTGGAACACTGCCTGGTGCAACATTTTCTGTACATTAATTAATTGGTAGTGATGTGCTGACATTAAACTGTAGGGCTGAAACCAACAATAATTTTCATTATTATAATCTGCGTATTATTATTATTTTTTTTAAATTAACTGATGAATCGTGTCTGGGCAAGTAGGTCAAAAAGATTACGTAATAATGCAGGATTTTGTTGATATTGTACTTTATTTGTACAAATGTTCAAACTAATTTGCCAGTAATAAAATGGCCAAAAAGCTACTGACAATCTGGGACTCTTGGTCCCCGGGCCCCTTGGGCCAAGACAAAGCAGGCAGTTACCTGCTGGCAGTGGCATTTAAAGAGCTCCACCAGCACTGTGGCTCCACAAGCCCAATATTTACCTCATTATTTTCTACATTTGTTCTACACCACATCAGCAGTCCCAACAGTAAAAAACAGACGCTGTCTTCAAATACTGGTAGAAAGGTTGTAATTAGGAGCATAATTATGTGTGCATGCTCTCGAATAGTCCAATGAAACGGTAAAAACAAATGGGAAAGCTGGATTTTTACGATTCCCAAGATGTCAATGTACAACTTCTTTGCCAGTAAACTTCACTTACAATCCTTTACCAAACAGATGTTCATATCGCAGCACAAAGTAGACATTGCTTTGTATTTAAAAAGTCACCATCAAAGCTTCTATTTTCAGCCCATTGTATTATTCTGACGAAAACTATTTTTAATTGACAAGTTCTATTTATGCCCTTCAAACTCAGAAATAGAAGTTTCTAAGAACAGTCACAAGACAGAACATCGTCAAAATGTGACACAGCAAGGCAGGTGTTCAGCAGGGTAGAATCAAATCAGAAATTTGAAGGTTTTAAACTTTTATTCAGAAAAAGTAAAAAGCAGGAAGAATTGAAGGATACAAACAAAGTGCAGCAAAGTTTTGTTTTCTGTTGATGTGTGTGTTAGTTAAAAAGGCTGCTTTCTGCTGATGGGCGGTCGGAAGATTAAGGTTCACATTTTCTGAGATAAGGGCAGAGCATCTGATGGCTGCTGACAAAATCACTGTGCTGTTTCCCAGGACAGTATGAGGTAGGCGTAAAAGAGCAGCAACACAAGCCATAAATTTCAACAGAGCTTTGCTGTCATTGTCTCTAAGACCAGCACTGCACCTAAAGCACCTTTGTCAAACACACAACTGTCGCCATGGTACCCTTAGTTAATTTGGTAGAGGTGAAGGGTATGGAAATGGTAAAAGTCATGGTGGTGCTACAGAACAGATTGATAGATTGATTTTATTGTCCCTAAAGGGAGAATTAGTTCGTTACAATCAGTGCAAGCAGCACTCAGTCAGTTTTCCTGACCTTGGAACGAGCCTTTCCCACGGGAGGAGGGCTTCAAACCATTGGGAGTTTCATTCAAATGAGACAGAGCAAAACGAGAGGTTGGATTTGGTGAAAATTGGGTCTTAGCCGCGTCATGATTGGTACTGGTGTTTTAGCACTATGAGACATGTACTGGCTGTCACCACTACCTGTGATTTATATTCCCTATAACCCTTTTGCACACAGCACTGCAGGGCCTAGATGAACTGTTGTGCTTGGATGCTCACACTGTCCATGTTTCCATGATCTACCACTTTACACTGGCTTTTGGGCTCATGCCAATAAACAGGGTCCCCAGCCCCCTGGTGTATTATTTATTTATTTTAATAATAAACACAAGGCATTCATGAAATAAAAACTGACCACCCTAATAAACTGACATTTCATAATTTTTGCCAACATATAATGACAAAATATTAAACTCAGTGATGGACAAAATTGACAGTTTAAGTCGGCTAAGTACAGTACGTCATCTACAACAAAACAAGCACTCTTATTCTGTGGTCCAATAAAAAAAAAAAGTGGTTGTATTAGATATGATAAATCAAACAACATTAATAAATGAGACATGAAGGAAAGGCCACAAGTATTTTCACAAAGTGTTCTTTGACAGTTTACCAGCACTAAAGCCCATGATTTCAGTTAAATACAATGCATTAAATACATTTGGAGGTCAGTTTGAAAAAGTGGTATGGTTCATTTTTATATTCTGTTGATATTCATTTTGTCTTTCTTTCTCATTTGATTATCGTACCAGCACAATATCATCAGTTATTTGCAGACCCACATGGATTATGCGCACAGAAATTCTGGCGACACCTCTACAGAACTGAAATCCAAAAGAAATTGAAAAATAAGAAAAAACAACAACAACAACAACAACAACAAAAAACAACGTCATACCCTTTCTACATTCTGACATCTCACACATGAAGACAGGTGAGATTCAGCCTCTCCCAAGAAAACATAAGACTGAAAAATGCCTTAAATTTTTACCAGATAAAGCAAAAGGCCCCGAGAAGCACCATTAATGGGGTTAGGGAGTAATTAATATAAAAATACTGCATTTATATATCATATATCATATTTACTGTAGTCTACTTATTAAACATAGTGTTGCTGCCAGTGGGTGTCTCTTTAGTGTGTACGTGCCCATTGTACATTGAGTGTGGTTGAACTAATATTTAGAGTACACAAGTTGATTCAGTTCCATCCAAAGTAGCAACACGTTACAGTGAAGGGGTCCCTAAAACAAATCCTGCTTAGGGCCTCTAAAAGTCTCGGATCAGCCCTGGCTGTCATAAACCATAAGCTTCTTTGTGTGTCTGCACTGAGCACGTAATTAACACACTCAGCTCCAATTATTTCTCCAGTTACGAAAATACCTGTGCATGACTAAGTAGTTCATTTTCCTGGGTGGCAAGCCCGAAGAACATTTGCATAAGTTAAACCTTTCACAACTTCTGAAGGTTGAGCCGCTGGCACACTTTGGTCTTGAGTCATGGTGGATACTGCCAGGATGGTGTGTCATGGTTCAATTTACATTTGGTGTGTGTGAAAATGAGGTTTTACCAGAATGGGCCTAAAAATTTGTGCAGTTTATGGTGCATTAGGAGAGACACTAGGGGCATTCCAATTAAAATGGGATTAACCGACTGAGGGTCTGAATGCTTATATCATGCTTTTGAAGTTGATGCATCGGCCCGAGGGTGCTACTCCAGGTAAAACAACAGAGAGGTGTTCATCCTCAAGGGAGCCAGAATATTCTAATAAGTTTTATGACATTCTTCCCATTAGGTTTCAATTTTGTTTACTTACAAGGGGAAATTTTGGCTCGATGATGGCACTGGAGGAAATCTCAGAGTGTCACCAAAAACATTAGGATTAATCCCCCGGGGGCCATGAACATCCAGAGCCAATTACATGGGAATAAGCTTTTAGATTTTTGAGCTGTCATGCACCAAAGTGTTTTGAAGAAGAGAATTTCCCCCTGTTGTGGGACCCCAGAGGAAAGGAAATTACTAAAGTCATTTCGAATCACCCTCTGAGGACCATGAAAATTCACAGCAGAGATGTTGAGATCTTGCTTGGGACCAAAGTGTTGGACAAGCTGACAGACGGACCGGTGGAGCCATCGTATAAACAATTCTTCCTTTAAAACTCACAAGGAAGCACTCAGGCTGCTCCACTGTGCCTCTACAATTAATCAATATTTTCACTATTGCATCATTAAAGTCAAACTGTTCCTGTTGTAGCGGCAAACATCTGCAATACAGTTATTTTTTTCCACAGTTTATTTCTCTCCATCTGCTTCCCAACGCCCACACCTCCGATGCCTCTGCAGACTGCCGTGATCGTTTACCTCATAAAATTGATTAAGACACTAATGCGTGCCCGTGAGAGAGTTGAAGAAGTTGTCCAAGGTTGCTCCTCAGATTGAAATACTATCCATTATCCAAGCAACATGCAATTAAACTTTACAGATAGATGGCTGTCAGGTTGATGGGTACAGGATTTGTGGGTTTGGACTGGAGAGGCTCATCCCCTGTGATAGCTTGAATGAAGGCTTTAATACAGGCAGTATAAACGTGCATGCTCTGATTTATGAAAATGTTTTACAAATAATGTTTTAATGATGTACTATAAGCCTGATATACTTTATCTAGGGAGTTAATTCTTGCATGAGAAATCAAGCTCAGTTTTAGCGGCTTTACAATCTTTTTAAAGGAATATGACTTCTAAGTGCAATTTCTCCCCTTCCATGCTTTCATTTCTCCCTTTTAACTTTGGGAAATTTTGTGATAACTATTTCATTACCTTCTGAAGTCAGGCATCTGAACTTCAAAGCTGATATGGATTCACGGCAAAGTATTCTGAAGAGACTCTCTCCCCGTCTCTCTCTCTCTCCCGCAAACTTTTTATCTGCTTAAAGAGGTCTATTGCTCATAGAATCAAAGCACCGCTGGAGCACACCCCCTCAATAATGCAGCACACACACCTTCCCCGGCTATGGTTCACCGCAGGAAAAGTGAAAAGGTTCGACTTGAAACCCCACAGCAATTGTTGAATAACATTGATTTTAAGCACCTGTCGTTTTATTGCATTCGTTTCTACTCCGGCTGACAAAAACAGCGCTGCGTCTCCACACCTCTGACACAACATCTCTATCTCCATAACACCAAGCATGTCAAGATATTAATATGTGACTCTCCCTGTCACCCTCTGCTAATCTTGTGATAAAATCCACTCTGTTTTGAATCCTGACTGAACTTGTGATTGAATATAGTGCCCATTAATACTCATGACATGGAGATGACAAATATGGGACTCCTGAATGTGTGATTGATGTGTCAATTAATTCCCATCAAATAAGATAATATCTTACACTGTTATTATACCCTGCATAAGTAATAGCTATCATATAATTATAGCAATCATTCAACATGGATGTGAAAAAAAACGTCTTAATGGCCACAAGACCCCATTTTACATCTTTGTATATTGGCATCATTAAAAGTACGCTGAATAAGCTATGAGCAGTTTCTGTTTGAAGAGTACCCATGGATGCATGACAAATATCACCGGATTACTTTGATACTGAAGTAAACTTTAAAGCCTGATGATTCTTAGGAAAGTTCTGGAGTTATAAAGAGCATTTTTTTAATGATTTCTGATGTATGGTCATGTGTTGGATGATGTCCTTGGTATGTGTAGGTCACACTGTATCTAAACGTCCAATGTATCATGTCTGTGCGTTATGACTCAGAGAATGTCTAAACCCAAACAGCCCACCACGTAAATACTTCCAAATACAGGGGCCCTTACAAGTGTGACTTCCCTCATAATTTGACAAGGTTTCCCAAAAGATCATATTTAAGGCCAAATTATAATCTGATAGAAATCCAGATGGTTCTGCAGCCAGGAATGAGTTTGCAACATACTACATCAATCGATGTCAAATCAAAGTTGATTCACATGCGTACATTCATGAGTCCACCAAATTAACTGCAATCAGACTCTGAGTCTCTTTTTCGGCAGATGCTATAGCACCCAGGTGTCTGTAGCCAGCAATGCTATTTGCACCTGGGAGTATATTCCTGGCATCCTGTCAATGTCAAAATATGACGTTAACACAAATGAGTCTATTCAGTTATTCTGCTGAAGTCTCTGCACACAGTGCACATTCAGCTGTGTTATACATCCTAAAAGCTGTAAATAATAAGTTCTCAAAGTCTTAAAGTTACAAGCTAACTTTCGCCCATTTTACAGAGATTGTGCGATGTGGCAGCAACGGACTGCCATTGCTACGCTGCCTTTCTTTTTTTATAAAGAACCAAGTAGCATGCCAGCATTGTGTCTGAACATTTGATATGATTGTTCTTTCCCTTTATTTGTATGTAATGTGATGTTCGATTGTATATAATGTACATAATGTTTGTTAAATTGTACGATTTACATGTCAGACAGCAAGTGGACTAGCTTATGCTAGGACATAGGCTGTTAGGGATCCTAATAAACAAAACTAAACTAAACTAAACAGCACGCAGTGGGATCCATAATAACTTGTTGTAGGGATGCTGTAAATAGCTGAAGAGCTGCAGTGTGACTTCTCTCACCCAGGTGCTAGTAGACATTATGTTTTTTATGCAGGATACACGACACTCTCCCCATCCCAGCATGTAAAGAAACAGGTTTCAGGTTTTGCATTTCGTACCGTTAGGTTGGCCATGAACCTTTGCTTCTTGCAGTTTCTAATAATGAAGTTGAAGTTGATGAAGTTTTGTCAAATCACAAACCTTATTCTGC
>JAPZEB010000013.1:24023886-24034327 GCA_029783705.1 Chaetodon striatus | reverse complement strand
TGAACAAAAAGCGCCATCTAGTGGGCTCAGAAAATAAAGGAAATGCTTCATGAGGCTTCATTTGGCCATCACTAGTTCTAGTATCATGGTGTACTGCAGTTCATACACACGGGTTGTGCAAGTGGCTTTGCCGTGCTCCAGCAGAAGCTGTTGTTCAACTGCTGTGGGTAGTTACCATCGACATCAAATACTGTTCTGTCTCTGTGATTCAGTCTTTTCTAATGTAATAAAAAGTGGTGAGATATTTAACCCAGCCTAACCTAACAAACCACACCAGAGTTTGTTTGAAGACCACCTCTTCAGGGAGGTCTCAGTCCAGTTGTTTTGGTCAGTATGTGACACTCAGTACATTTACATGACATTAGAGAAAAAATCTATTTATTGTGTCAGTCTGACTAAAATCGAAGTTTTAAAATACATGTAAACATGTTAGTCCGACTGGAATCGTACTAAATCAAATGTCTCAAAGTCGGACTAACACACCCAGATAATGGGATTTGGAGTCAAATTCCTCCTGCATGTATACAGTCAATAAGACCCAAACTGGCCAAGGCCCTCAACACATGCTCCCCATTCTTCACCTCAGGCTTTGACCTAGAGGTTGAAAGCATTAAATGTGTGAATGAAGAAGCCAGTAAAAACATGGCAAAATTTATATCCAGAGCCGTGCAGCTTTGAGCAGACTAAATGCACAGAGCTGTAAAGTTGTCCACCATGGTATCAGTTTGCTGCCAGCTAACTGTAGCTAACTTGTCTGTTGTTTGGTCTGTGACGTAAAAGGTCAACCAGAAAGAGGTCCAATACTAACAAGCTGAAAGGGGGCATATCTCCACCAATCTAGTGGAGTTGACAGACTTCAGTCAATAAATCAATTCCTCTCCTGTGCTTGTATACTGGGACAAGAACAGTGGTCCAATTAAATGGCCTAGTCAACCTAAAACGGTAGCTCGACTCAACTGTGCATGTAAACGTACTAAATGTAGCTAATTGACCATAGACCATGAAACCATGTAAGACCATTTAGCAGTGACACAGAGGTGATGTGAAAGAGTCTCTAAATGAGAGAATGTGCTCAGTAAGTGCATGAATACAAGAACATAATGTCACTGAGAACACAGAAAGACTCGGGCTACTTTTAACGTTTCAAGCTCTCCCCGCTTTCTGAGTTAGCATCAGAAGTGTTTGCAATGATAAAAAGAATGACGAAATCAAAGCTACAAAAATACAGTGGAGTGGGAAGATGTTCCCAGGCAGTACTTAATTATCACTGGTTAAATAATGTAGTGCAGTCGGCCTTTGATCAGTCAGAGCTGAATGCAGCAGTAATCAATGACAACATGATGCCTGTGTGACTTCTTTGACAGAAGTCAGCAAAGGATTTTAATGAAAACAGAGAATTAAAGGCATAATTTTATTTTGCATTGATAATACACTGGACTCTGGAAGATAATAGAGTTCAGCAGCATTGTGATGAAGAGCTGTTTTAACAGAATAATGAAACGTTTGAGGAGCAATTGAATCGTCTTCTCTGTCACTTTGTTTCCTGAACGCAGCAGCCACTAAGTGTCGACCATAGTAGAGCATCTCTCCTCGAGTGGAACTCTAACTTTATCCTCCTCAGGTGACAGATATAGACTGCACAGCCAGCCCATATAACCACTGTGAAGTTTGTAAAAGAGGAGGCTGAAATTGATGACTTGAAGCAGTCCAACGCCAAGACTTGAGGACAATTAATCCTGCCTCCGCCGTTAAAGACGTCTCCTTGATACAATAGAGAATGCCAGGTCCATCTGTGAAGTCAAGATGTAAGAGTCATGCATACATGCAGACAGAGAAAGCTACGGCTCCTAATTCTGCTCATTAATCACCTGTCTGCCGAACATCCTCCAGGGAAAAGTGCCCGGTTCCTCCGAGGTAATTACAGCACTTGAAGGAACGCTCTCTGCTGCAAATGCTCATAAGTAGCCATCTTATCCCTCTCCCACCCTTCCTCTTTTTGTCTCAGCCGTGGTGCTTCCACGTCCTCTGGAGAAACTTCCTCCTCCTCCTCCTCCTCCTCCTCCTCCTCTCAGGCCTTTCTCCCGCACTGCTCTTGCTCCTCTTCAGCTTTGTAGTCAGCAGACTTTTTTTGTCCGGGCACACATCCATTTGGCATCCGATGTGAGATAAATAAATTATGGCCTCTAAAATCAATGCCCAGTCCACGATGTAGGCTGTAGGCTTAGTACTTGCCACCGTGCTAGAATTATGCCACCAGGGCTCAAACGGGCATTTCTTGAGCTGCTGTTCAGTACTTTTTGTGCTTTGAATTTCTTTTACTGGAAAGCTGTTCCAGGCCTTCTGACATTTTATTATTTGTCATAAGTTTTCATGGATAATATAACTTTTACTGCAGAGAATGATGGAGGTTTTGAGGCGTAATTTGTCTCCGGAAGCTGTTAGTTTGTCACACAGCATCATGGTCTGAATTTTTCCTCTTTATTCACTGCGGCGTCCGGAAACTGTCTTTAATTTCTCTACACCACTCAAAGATTCTAAAAATAAATCAAAAACATAGCAAGAGCAACATCTTTGTGCATTTATTTTTAAAGGCAGAACAGTGGCGATGCAGTCGCTCAGCCTGTAAACTGTGTGTTGATGTTGGAATGAAAGATTTATAACCGTCAGCAGATAGATGATGCCTCTTTTTTTTAAGTTGTCGTAGTAATCTGGTAGCTGGTTTCAGGGAGGCTGACACTAGACTTGCATAACATACATATTTGAATGTGTCCTCAGCGTGGCTCTGTGAGAGCTACGCTGCAGCAGCAGAGGCAGTCTACTATCACTCTGCTAATGCTCCCTCTCTCCTCCTCTTCCTCTCTGTGTTCCCAGATGGAGATGATACCGGAGCCTGATCCTGACGACGAGGGGACAAAAATAAGTGTAAGTTGAAGAGCTTGCATGTATCCCTGGTTACGACCTAGCGCTTCTCAAACCGTGGGCCGCCGTCGTGACGCAAGTTGGCAGCATGTCATTCGGAGCAAGCACAACAGCGGCTGATTTCCCCCAATAATACACCTTCAACCGCAGAAAAGAGCTAATCAGTGAAATCAGTGGCAGTGTATTATTACTGTCAGAGTGCTTCCCTTCCTGCGCTCATGCCCCGCCAACCGCTCTGCCCCTTTTTCCTGTCACTCTGCATGTGCACTCTGTTCCCAGTGCACCACATATCACACTTCCCCTGTGTGACCTCACTGGAGTCCTCAGATAGTCACAGAGTTAATGTAAAGTCACACATCTGGGGTCACGGTCACCTGTAGATGTCTTTTAAGGGTCAGTTATGGTTGATTATAAATTGGGTCATCATTTCTATGGGTTATTAAAACACTAAAGTAATGGCACAGATCTAGAATCATGTGTTTATTATCCTGTCTCACTTCTTTGTAACAGTGTAGCTGCATTCCTGGATTTCAGTAATTAACTCAGTATGATGGGCCTCATTAACCGACTCTCGTTAGGAAGAAGATTTTTACATTCACCAATGTTTTCTTATTTGGGATTTGTTCTCAGGTAAGGACAGAATCTACTTATGCAAATTTGAGTGCTGACATATTTGTGCAAATGATTGGGTTCATGTGTTTTCTTCAGTCTAACAGTTGTTAATATTATAGGATTTAAATTACAATAAGATTTTTAGCATTCCAACGAAAAAACCCTGATAATTCCGTTCATTATTTTACGAAATGTTATCGTCTTAAAAAAGCACAAAACAAAGAAAGAACAGCACACCAGCACTTCAATTCACATCAAACTTCACATCAATTTTGTGATTTGGAAACCATGCCATCTGATGAAGTCTTTACCTACAGCACTCAAATTAGATCCTGATTTAAATCATATTAAACTCAAACTGAAACAGTTTTTGAGGAGGAATCAGTTATGAAGTCATGAATAAGTTGGTGCTTTTATTGTTCTGTCTGTATTTTTTATTGTTGATTGCACTTTACACTGTGACTTGTGTTCTTGTCGTCTTTTGTATCTAAAGGCCCGGCTAGGGACGAGCATTGGAATTAGCTTAGGCTATAAATACCGTGGTGTGTGGCATTTATGTGTGCCACGTACTTGTCCCTATACAAATAGGCATTAAATAAATAATTAGTAATTGATCACATTATTTATAGGCCCAGTAGGCCTGTGGGTCTGCTCACACAGTGGCATATCTATTGTTGCTGCTTCCTGAGGAGGGAACACACCTTCCAGGGCCATGTAGATCTAGAGGGTGACAAGGGTAAGCCTGTCCCCCTCCAGTGTCACTGTCACTCTTAGGTTTTTTTTTTTCTTTTTGCCTCAGATTTTAGATCCAGTCTCTTTTATTCTTCACTTCAGCGGTTGTGTTCCTTTCTCCAGATATAGACTCACTGAACGAGTAACAGCATCCCATGCATCTTTTCTGTGTTATTTTAAATCCACTGCTGATGTTACTGAATATGACCACTCATTTGGCATTTACCTCCTGCAGGAGCACCTCCACTTCAGAACTACTCAAGTGTTTTTAACGTTTGAAGTCTGATGCTCCACCTGTTTTAGACTTTTGTTTGGGAATTCTTGACGTAACTCTCTCAAGTTTTCAGTTTCTATGTGTGCACACCATAAACTGTATATAAAGATAGATGACATGAAAGCTCCCTAAAAGGGAAGCCAAACATCTCAATCGCCCCTTTGTGGCTACCTGGTCATAAACCCCACCCCCTCTATGATAATCACAAAACCTGATGATGCTCCAAATGATGTCACCAGCGCAACATGGCAGCAGCCCTATGTTGGGTATTTTGGCTTCATTTCTGTACAGTAGGAGGAAGTGGAGACATTATAGTCTTTGGTGCACTGGGCCCTGCAGTTTTATACCCTTTATGGGGATTGGCAGGGCATTTGCATATGCTAATTTGGACTGACATGTCCTTTAATTAATATGGACAAGGGGATTTATCTTTATCTTATCTAACACAGGTGTGAAAAATCCTGCATTTGAAGAACACACCATAAATCTGACACAGGCTTCTGTTAGGACCTTTCTTGAGAACAAACTTAGGAAGATGTTGGTGAATGAGGTTCAATGTTTTTACTATTATTATGTTTTAAATTTAAAATAAATCTGCAAAGTCAGAGATTGAATGTACTGTATCAGTGAACCAAAACCACAACCTTTCTCTAACACAGTATTTTTTATTTTGATGTCTAAACTGAACCACCTGGGACTCAGGATACAAACCTCAGTTTCCAACGTCAAATTGATGTGCTTTGTTTGCCCGCTATTTACCTACCTACGACCTTAGTGAAGCAGGGGAGTGTAGCACTGTGTGAACTATAAAAAAAAAAGGATGCCAGTGAACATAATTCAAGCCTGAATCGGCATGTTTCCTTCAAAAGTATTTTTTATTTAGTTGCGTAGAAACTTAATTTTAAGGAGACGGGTTTGGCACATGTCAGCAAAAATCTGACAAGTACCACTAAATATTTATACTGGTCCCACCAGTTCAGCTGTCCTGATTAACATCCACGGGCAAGTGAGTTTGCTGTGCTGCTCTTGGAGCTGTACAGGCCACAGTGGATCACTTCTTCACCCCTTATTATAGTAATAAATTCATACATGCACAGTTGTGGATTGCAGATTCACTCCCAGATCGGCATTTAGTTGTTAATGCTTATTACTAGTTTTTTTAATGTTTGGCATTTAATACATGACGCCTGAGTTTTTTATTTTTCTTATTATGAACTCTGATCATGGCTTGTTGAGTCATGAATATGTAATGTTATAGAGACATACTTTAGATGTGAAACCAGGTTTTCAAGGGCCGTGCTAATTTACTCAGATGTTCAACCGACCAGTTTCTCAGCTGACTTTACAGAAAATGTATTCTATGACAGTACACACACTGTTGACATTGCTGTAACAAATTACATATATGTACTGTGATGGAGGATTTTATTCAGATTGACATCTCAAGACACCACCAGCCTGTACGCAAAATATATCGACTCCATTGCACCAGGTATAAAAAGTTGGTGTGAGCTATGGCACACAGTCAAGAACTGCTATTTTAACCATGACCTGTGCACCTAGCAATATACTTTAAATGAGAAGTTCAACCCAAAATCAAAAACACACAATTTTCCTTCTCCGCTTTTCCTCTTGTTGTGTTTTTTTGTCAGCCTCTGTTGTTTTGGTGTGAGCTGCTGAGTGTCTGCCTTTTTCCTATATAATGGAAGTAGATGGCACTCAGCTTATGGTTCACAATACCACAAAAAAAAAACCAAAAAACAATTGAACAAGTCAACAGCAACGTGTCTTTCCAGAAATCATAACATTGGTCAGGATAATCTGCAAACTTAGTTGTGATCACTTTCATGTAAGAACTATTTTCTTCCTGCTGAACTACACCTGTCAGCCGTGTCACTGCACAGAAGGAAGCACGCATCTACTCACGGACGAGAGGCTTGTGTTCGTGACAGCATGACATGTAAACATTAATGGCATCCTCCATGTTAAATGAGCTAGCAGAAGATGCTTCCTTCTGTGTGGTGATAAGATTGATGGGTGTTGCTCGGTAAAATGAAAATAGTTAATCCAAATAGTTAGTAGGAACTGTTTTACCAAACTACACTCAACAACCATATCACCATGCAGCAGGGAACGTGCACCACTGCTAGCTCACCTAGCACCACTGAGCTAGCTGACGTAACAGCTCAGCCAAGGAGGACGCCATTAATGACACAAAATTGTTACATGAGGTAAGATTATTTTTTTAGCCACTGAGCTCTTTAGCACAGACGATTTTTTTTCCTTTGTGTTCTCAACATCGGGTTGTGTTGTTAATGTGCTAACTTGCTAACTAGCCTCTTGAATCCACCCTGTTGGTCTTCCATTTTCCCTTTTTAAATGACTGCGAAAGACTATAGACACCTGCTGGTATGGAGAGTTATTTCCTCTCATGCAGGGGCAGGACGTACTCGATGGCCATTGGCTGTAGTCTTTGCTGTCTGTTCAAGTGCAACTTTTTGGCAAAGACACAGGCGGCGTGAGGCGATGCAACAGTCGGCATTTTTGCCGCTAGTTCCTCAGTGTCGGTTTGATGTGTCTGGGCCTTAAGAGGAAAATTCTGTATTTTTGATTTTTGAGTGAACTGTCTCTTTAAACTGTAATTATCACTGCCGCTTCTGTATATGTTTACATCACGCCACATGTCTCAGTATCACAGTCATGTAGCATGTTGAAGAAGTAGCATGATGCATCATAAAACCTTGTGATGTTCCATCATACCGTCCAGTGTTATGACATTGTGCTCTCTTTTAATCACTCTAACAGACAGTGAAAGTCCAGGGCAACGACATCTCACACAAGCTGCAGATCTCCAGAGTCAGCAAGAGCGACGAAGGACTGTACGAGTGCCGGGTGACACGAGCTAACTACGGAGAGATTGTGGAGTACAAAGCCCAAGCCTGGCTGAAGGTCAATGCCACGGCCAGGCCACGACGACCACTGCTGCCTCCCAAGAAAAGCTCCCCGCTGCACCTGACGGACAAGAAGCCGAGAAAGTCCAGCTCACCTCTGGGTCAGGACAGCATGAGTTCAGACCAGAGGGTGGCCTCCACCTCCACCTCTCACACATCCTCCAATACAGCTAAACACAACCCCGGCTCAGGTAAGGCCCCTGGGGGAGGGTTACATAATGAGGTAACACAAAAAAAGACTCGTGTAGTCAGAGTTTTTACCAGCAGCGTATCGTCTGGTCTGCAACCTTTGATATGTTTGACACGTTAGTGAGTCATCTGTCTGAAAAAGGTTGTTTGGTTGAGTTCCAGAACAACCAGCATCTGACCTCAGCGTGCATTCACACAGCAGTCAAGTGTAAAATGGCAACTTCACAAAACAGGCCTGCCTCATAAAAAGGTAGTCTGAAAGAGACCCAGGCGCCTGCGTCATTCACTCTTACGACTGACCCTGTGGATCCAAGGGAGGAGAATATCCAGCATCTGGTGGCTGTGAGCAGCTAAACAGACGGTGTGGAGAGTCTCACTGAACCATTAGTGCAGATTTTGCAGAACAAGAGTACAAGCAGGAAAATGTGATTTGAAAGCCGGACTTCAGAGAAGTTGGCCAAGTATTTGACGACTATTTTGTATTGATCAACGACCCTATCAGCCTGCCAAAGTAAAGCATAACCTTTGATCACAACACAACAACAACAACAACACAACAGAAATGCACCATTTATTTTTACCATTTGCCCATTCACAATACTGATAGCCCATCTGAGCGTTGACATTTTGCCATGCTGAAGTCTTCCTGCCAAGACGTTGGTATGGTTTCCTGGTGGGGGTTCCAGTTAGGGAACATAGAATGCTGTAAGCTTTCTCTCTGTCACACATGGCTTTCCGGTAACGTCACAGTAAGCTGTCATCTGAGTATTTGCACACTGAAAAGGTCACAACGAGCATGAAAAGTCAAAGGTGAATCTGATTGAACTTTGAGTGCAGCTGCGGTCTGTAAAGGGCTTCAGGAGGACTGTCTGTGGAGAGCCATAGGGTCTGTTGTGGGGCAGTGTTGTAGTACTCAAGACCAAGCACTATTTGAAGGTCTCTGTCTCGTCTCAGTCTCAAACACATTTTTACTCGCTGTTGTTTTGGCATCAGGCAAAGAGGACTCTTGACTTAGATACTTTTATTTCTATATTAATCAAGACCACAGTGATGGTGATATCACGAAATTGTCTGTGTAAAAAGGAGTGCTGAACAAAGATTATTAACCCTTTAAGAACAGGCTGTGAAAACAGGAGATGATTGTTTCAATCCTGTACATATATATCTCTCTATCTATCTATGTATCTATCTATCTATCTATCTATCTATCTATATCTATATCTACTATATATATATATATATATATAGTGCTATCTAAAATAGCCGATGATAGCCAGAGAATTCAATTCTATTTGGAGCACAAAGCTAGCTCTTCTGTCTTTGCTGTCATTACATTATGTTACCTTACAATAGGTGTGGTTTAAATGTAGCATTTTGCAGATATTATGCTGGAATTTCCCTTTAAAGGCCACAGGAGATCATTGTTTTAATAATCCTGAATGTATTGATCTAAAATGAAGGCCATAATAGCTAAAACATTCATTCTTTTTGCGACAGAAAGCTAAAGCTTCTGTCTTGCCTGTCATCATGTTGCAGACTCGTAATGTCGCCATTAAATGTGTGGAGGCGCCAGAGGAGTGAATGATCAGTCTGTCGTTTGATGAATCTAGTGTTTGTATTTGTTTGCTCCTAAAAAATCTAAGGAAAATTCCCATATGTAAAATTTTCCTCTATAATGCCTTTGATTATTTCATCAAGACATTTTTCATGATACACTCATACATACAAACATTTATACAATATGGCAGTAAAAGAGATTAAGTGGAGTAAATCTCCATTTGTTTTCTGAGGGTCTTTATATGGGAATGTGGGTCTTTCAGATCAAATTAAGGAGTTCCTATTGTTTGTATGTTCCACATTTAATCATACAGTAACTGCGTCCTGAAGTGTGGGACTTGTACTGGTCTGGTCTTGATCTTCGCTTGGTCTCAACCCCTCAGAGTCTTGGTCTTGATATACTTTGGTCTTTGTCATTACTTGGTCTCGGTTTAGGTGGTTTGGACTGCAGCACTGGTTTGGGGCACAGTTGAGCTATATAATTCCCATATATGTGACAATGTGAAATAATAATAAATAGAAAATGTGGATTTATTTTGAAGACATTATGCACATAGAAAATATACAAAGGCTGAATTATTTGGATTTGTTATATACTGCAAAGCTAGACAGGCAACGGTTGTTTTTCGTCCATCTTTAATTTGAGGATCCTCCGGTTTAATATGAATATCATAGTGTTTGGTGGCTAATGTAAAGATAGCTTTACTGTGTGTTTGACCACAAATTGTAAAAACAGTGGAAACTGCTTAGTTATCTTGTCTGTTTGGGTCAAATTGATCACTACACGCAGATAATTATTATAAAAGATCATGGAGACTACCATCTAATTGACATTTGTATATTTTATATATTTTTTTATTTTTTATATGGCTGTTACATGCACAGGAAATTTAACAATTACATACAGTCTCTTTCAAAATACACACACTACGTCTATACAACACCACAAATTGATTTTTTTTTCCTTCAACAATTAATCCACGTGGTTGGGTTCAGGCAACAAAAGCGTTTGGTTAGGTTTAGAAAAGAACAGTGTTTGGCTCAGAATCTTACAGGACGCGATCGCAGCTCTCTCCGGTGAAAGTCAGTGCTAAACTGTGACGGTTAAACTATAACGGCAACCGGACGCCTTTGTTCGTTGGTTTCTGACACTGCAAGTCACTGCCCAAGTGCCCGATTTCAACGACTTTGGAGTGAGGCTGGGCTC
>JAPZEB010000013.1:23952467-23965003 GCA_029783705.1 Chaetodon striatus | reverse complement strand
TGCAGTGTTCACAGCTCCACCTTTTAGTACCAGATCTGTGTGCTAGGTACCCCAACAGAGGGGGGACCAAACATGGGAATGGTAAGGAACGGTTCTAATGGTAGCATCCGCAACTTTTCACAGTGTGAACGGAAAACAAGCCAAACTGAACTGAACTGAACTGAACTGAACCATACTGTATCTATTAAGTGCAAAAAAAATCTTAGATTTTTAACTTAAACATACGAAAATTGGAGCAAAAACAAAATTATAGCATTAATATTTTTGTTCAGTATATATGTATGTGTGTGTGTGTGTATGTATAATGTATAGAGAGAGAGAGAGAGAGAGAGAGAGAGAGAGGGAAAGGAGAGACAGAGTGCTTGCTTATATAACTGGTAGCTTTGATATAAACTTTGCCACTGATGTCAGCTCATGTATTTATTTCTGTGTCAAAATGCGCGGTGAATAACATCAGAACATATACAGACATTTGAGAGGAGGTAAAATGTGTTGGTTGTGAGAGTTCAGCTGATGGATTTAAGGTCCTGGAGGGTTATCTTTCCTCAGCGTATCAGTGGTTTATTTTCCTCTCTCCTTTGGATGAACATTTCACTGAGATCAGTAGGTAAACATAAACACCACAAAATATGTACATGACTGGGGTTGCAATTTTAGCGCTGTGAAAATCAAAGCAGCGGCGTGGCGTGGGAAACATCTGCGAGGAGGCAAGTGTGACATGTATCTCTCCTAATTATCATTTTTACAAGCAACGTTTAACCTTTTCAAATCTGGACAAATAACTGATGGTGCTAGAATACAACCAGCCGAGCACTGAGTCGCTCATTTGTTTTGTTTCATTTTACATACTGGATGACATTTAGAAAACAATGGCTTGCACACATCTTTTATTGATTCCAATTCTGTACTTTTAAATGAAAACTCCACCAATTTACACACCCATGTCCATTTACAGTAACCAACTGCTCAGCCCGTCAGCAGTTGCAAAATTGCTTCTCTGCAGGAGACTTGTCAAGTGTGAGGACTTAACAATGCTGGTAATGATTACAGGGTTGTTTCACTGAGCTGAAGGTAAACGTGGCTGTAGCCAAACCTGCTGGTGCTTTCAGTATTAAAGCTATTCTTGGTGTGAAATATGTTTGATTTCTTTTTGTATTTCCTTGACACTTTTGTTTAAGACATGGTAAGTTGCAGCACAGCTGCCAGACAAGACTTTTTACAACAATTAAATGTTGGCATTGTATGTTTCTGGAAACCCAGTATACAGTATGTTACACCTGCCAAGCTGCAGACTGCTGTTCAAGACTAGCTGTGTTTTTAATGACACATCATATTGTTTCCAGCGGTGTTTGTGGCATAGACTGTGCATAAAGATGGACAACACGTCTGCGCAGTAGTGATCTCCATGATATCAAGTTTCCCCCCATACACCCATCCAACCAATCGCAAGCAACCAACAGAGACCAACATCACGTGTTTGAAGAGAGCAGCTCATCAGCTAGTTCCAACTGTGGAGACATTTACGCACGCTCGCTGACGGCCTGACTGGTGTTGATATGTGCGTAGAAACAACTCCACCATTTTCTCAGTGATACACTTCTAGGCATATGTGTGAGAAACAGGGGTGTGACAAGATGCTGAAGCAAGCACGCACCTGTCCGTTTGAAGTTATTCTAATTCACTGATGACCAAAATACACCAGCGCTGAACATCACATCAAAAATACGCCGCTATTAATTTCTATACAACCACACCAGCAGCAGCTAGATGCGCTTTGGTGCTGATAGACGCGCCACCCCGCGGCACATTACACCACTGTCCTCTTTCCAGCCTCGCCACCCTTGAATTAAAGGCATTTTTCCCCCACTCACTCTCTGCTTGAACATACCAGCTACTGTAACAACTCTGTGTCTCTGCTCCTATGGCAGCTCGACTCCCCTACTCACCATAGGTGCAAAAAGAGAACTCTGTTGCTGTCTCTTGTGTGTGTCCGAGAATAGCTGGGGAGAGATCCATCGGGGTTGAGAATAATCCCGAGCTATAAGATGAAGACATCAGCTAAAATGATATTGCTTGGCAAGTCATAGCTCTGGGAACAACTCTTCAGGTGAAAATGAGGTTTAATTAGTGTGATTTTATGCTAATGCAAAAGTGGACGAAGTACAGATCCTTTAATCGAAGTAGTAATAACTTTGTGTGGTCTTCTGTTGAAGTGCTGCAGGGCGATGCATCCTGTGAGTGCCAAGGGCAGCACTTGACGGGCATCATTTGACGTGCTGCGGCAGTGCTGTTGTGTTTTTATCTTTGCAAACACACAGTGTTAAAAACAAAGTTGGCTGATGCACATGTCATGAATCCAATGGTAATTTTGCGTGCGCAGAACATGTCTACGCATATCAGTGGATGAGGCTCAGTGTGTGGACCATTGACCCGGCCAGTGGGAGCATCAGTAGATTTTTCCAGAGGCCTGGCTTGCCGTCCAGAGGGTCAGGCAAGTGTTAAAAATGCAAAATGAGATGAAAGCCAGAACAACACGAGGTAGCTACAGTCACTCTGAATCCTGTCTCATTGCACCCCACGTGCTCTAACCTAATGGTGCTACTGTATGTGTGCCTGTCATCACATGAGATTGTTCACACTCACGTACACATCAACGTTCAGTCAGCGTGGAGTGTGTGTGGTAGTGCTGTGAGAAAAAACGGACAATGCAGATGAAAGAGAGCAAGAGAAAGAGAAATGATTGAGCTGAGAGGGAGCGCACCAAAAAGAAGAAAAGCCCTGCAGGAAAGTGCTGCAAAATGACAGATGTTCTAGAGTAAAGAATATGGTTAGATATGGTAAGTGTTTAAAAAAAATCCACCCTTCCCCAGTTGATTCAGTGTTTGAGAAACTAATGAATGGCAGCAGCAGTTATCATACTGTGTAGGAAAGCAGGAGATGTGTTTACATGGAGATTATATAGACAATAAAGAGCTGTGTACACTGCTGTGTAGCGTCCAGTCACTCAGGGACACCAGAGTTTCATAATGATCAGGCTGTTCTCATTCACTGCTTGGACTCATAAGTTATACCTAAGAAACAAATGCACTATAACTCATATATAACTCACGTCATTGTGAACCAAGAGGCTGTGATCACATGACTTGTGCGTTGCAGACTATCCACCTTCATATGACTGGAGCAAAGGAAGAAGCTAGGTGCTGTGATATAAAGAGTCTGCAAAGAGAGCTGGTGGTGGTGGATGGATGGGGCAAGACTCTCACTGCAGTCTGTTCTATTTTGTTCTGAAAATGTCTGTGTGCAGCCCTCTTCTGTGGACAATAAAGCAGGTGTCACCAGTGAAAATACAGAGAGTGCTGGACGGAGCAGTGAGTGACAGCAACCCCATGCACATTTAAGAGGACTGTTTTTGGTGGAAATGCTAAAGAGACCAAGGGTCAAGGTGTCTGAAGGGTTACTTTTGGTTCCAAAGGTACCATACAGAACGTGTTTGGTGGAAACGCAGGTTTTATGTTCGTGGTGGCAGGCACACAAAATTTCAAAAATTACAATCTATAGTCAAAGCAGAAGCCCTAAGGCCCTAAATAGTTAATAATTAGGTGCTTTCTGTAGATCAGCAGTCATTCATGGTGACCTTGGACTTCTGCTCTATTTATTTCATTTCAATAATTTATTATAATTAATGTTCATTCGTAACTTTACACTGCTGAACGGACAGCTCACATAGAGCTCATCTTACATGCTTCTCTAGATATGCTGCAGTAGTCCTTGTTGCCATCACTGAAGTGGTTTTTATTGTCATAGAAATATACTCACTGCAATGTTGATGAAACTCAATGGAAAATGGGATAGAGATGACCATGTGATACAAATACTGGATGTTTAGATTAAACAGAGCAAATAATGAAATCCTTTTATTATGATGACAATAAATAAAGTGTGAGAAAGATTTCTTTGGTTTCTGAAGGGTAATGCTGTGATTCTAAACTTCCAAAAATGGCTGCCCTGAGCAGTTTGAAATCAGAAAAAAAAATACACGATCAAAAGTTAGATTAAAAGGATGTTTCATTAATTAAGAAATGTCGGCATACTATTTTATTCATCAAAGACCATCGGCAGTGAGAGCGGTGAGCTAGTTTGATCATGCAACTATTACTGATGTGGAAGCAGTGCCTGCAATTATTGCACACACTGTACTGTACATGGTATCACTCTGGAGCAAGTGGCACTTCCCTCTCATGTGGAAGACGAACGTCTCCTCCTTCATGAAAATTTCACCAGCGTTTGATAGAGCGAGGCAGAGAGTGAGAGCTCTGTGATTCATCGATTCTGTCAGAAGTGTCTGTATGCAAATGACTCTGTCAGATAATCTCCAAAGTCAACTCTTGATATTTAAGCCTCCTGACAGAACCTCGGCCTTTATCTCAGACACTTTTAATACCTTCTGTTTTACTGTGTACACGACGCTGCACTCAACAACAGAAAAACTGAGAAACTGAATGGCTTCTGCTCATGTTTATGCATCTAATTTTGGAGAAATTCTCAGTTTTGTGTAAAATGACTTTGGGGTGAGGCTGAGAAACAAACCTCTTTCTTGGGCTCTGAACACATTGTTGTCTTGAGTTAACTGAATTCAGCTTTTGCCCTGACAGAGATCACGAATAAACAAGTGTGCCCAAAGGTCAAAATGTAGCAGAATACAATCTCCCTAAAACTGCAAGAAGTAACTCATGTTTAAAAGAAAATCTCATTGATTGTGTTTGTTTTTCTTGTTTAGCTTAAAAAGGACTACAACTTGCATTTTGTGTGCAATACTGTGCTGTACAATGACAATAAATTAAATTAACCTTGAACCTCTCAGGCATTTTTTTCTTTGTCAAAAAAACTGAACAAAACAGGGAATGTGAACGTCTGTGTTTCATTTTTCAATAAATGATATCTGTTGCAAAAGATTTTTAAAGGTGAAAAAATCCAGCTCTCAAAAAGTCACTCCATCTGTTTGCAAATCATTGTTTTTAACATTAATACTTTCAGAGGGAAATTAGATTTTTTTTTCTGAGACATACTTGTCTTAATGAATTTTCGCTCCATCTTTCTACCGTTCACATTGAAGCCTGTGTGACTGAATTTAAGAATGTGTTTCCTCTTTTATGTCTGGCTGGCTCCGGCAGAATTGCAGAAGAAATGTTGCCTTTGTTCAACTCCGACCGTCAAATTTGCAAGGTTGGCTGAGAGAAACAGAAGTGGAAAAAGTCACAATCTTGTAACTGTTTAAAGATCTGGAAAAAAAACTTCTAAGGTTATTTTGTTAAGAAACAGCGAGTCTTGATGCATCTTATTTCAAAAACAAAGGACGAGCTGTGTTGCCACATGGAAAATGTTAAACTATGGTGCCAGATGCTTAAATGATCATATTTTCAGGGAAATTATTGTGTGCTAGTCATAATCACGAGAACAAATGAAGTGACATGCAAAAGTTTGGGCACCCATGGTCAAAATCTCAATTACTGTGACTAGTTAAGTAAGTATGAGACGAACTGATCTCCAAAAGGCATGAAGACACATTTTCTCAATTTTTAAAGCAAGATTACTTTTTTAATTTCAACCATTTACAGTTTTAAAATAACAAAAAAGGAAAAGGGCCTGAAGCAACAGTTTGGGCATCCCGCATGGTCAGTACTCAGTAGCGCCCCCTTTGGCTCACAGCTTCTGAACACTTTTTGTATTCTTCCTGCAGAATGCTTCTAATATTGCGTGGGCATCACATGCCAACGTGTGTGACATATCATCCATGTTTGACGACCTGGTGATGAGAATGGGCTGGTTTTACCATGCAATAGGTTTAAGTAATGACAATCAGTTTTAATATTTCAACATTGTTTCTGATAAATCTTGTTTTGGTAGTTTTGCATAGCAGATGGCTCTATTCACTTTAATACCCATGAGCCTTTATTGCTGCTCTTATGGAGAAGAAGTCAGTCAGCGGCTGGAGCAGTTTCAAACAAAATACAGTGTCATGGTTGTTGAATTTATCCAAGACTGCCCAGGTGTAGTAATGCTTAGCTCCGGGCCCATTCAGGCCTTGACACTATTACCAATCTCGATCAGCTGATTTAAGATGTAATTCCCAGCTGAGCCTGATACTCCATACTGTGCTTCAACTGAAAAACCTCACATCCAACAGCATTGCCACTTTAATGTGCCTGGTCCCTCAGTAAGTGAAGCATTGCAACAATGTTTAAAGAAAAAAGAAAATAACAAAATCCTTATCCACAACATCAATAGGAAGTCTGACTCATAGAAGAAATATGTAATGCTGTAATGCTGTTTTTCCCCCTGAGGGACCGGCAACAATGAGCACTTTCACCAACTAGATGTATTTTTATTTGTTGCTTTCAGACTTTTTATACCAACATGCTGTTTCAGCCCTGCAGCCTTCACTAACCTCAAACAGTGGGGACAATAAACATATGAAACCCCCCGAAAATAAGAAAATATGCAGTGAAACTCAGTATAAAAAATTACCAGAAGAGGAGTCTGGCTGTCCACCTAGCCATAAATCATTGTAGCGATCAATAACTAGAAAACCCATATGGGCCTATGCCCCAAGCATAAACAAAACAGAGACAACAATGATACAGAAAGTCTTGCTGAATCAAAGAGTTTGCCGGTAACATCATCCCACAACTAAAGCAAATGGAATTAGCGTACTGTAGAAGGTCTACACAGATTAGTCATGACAGTAGACACAACAACACGACCCTGTATCTCAAACTGAAGAGCCACTCTGAAATGAAATGACATATTTCCAGTTCAGTGAGCTCAAGCAGCAACAGTCAGCTGCAAGGCAAGTTCTGGGGTCAAACCCTCAGGGCTCGGTTTTCATGAATCAGTGCTGAACCATGGCGAGTACGGTAAAAGACACACAGCAGGGGCACCCAGGAAGAGGCAAAGGGTTCGGGGTGATTTTAAGTGGAAACTGAGTGATAGGGAGAGGATATTATCAGAGAAGGTGGAAGGCATGAGTGGATTATGAGATAATGGGCACGGATATGCAAAGGGACCCCCCACACCTCCTACACAGGAGCAAGACACACAGGCTTTGTTTTGTTTTGTGTCTCTCTGCATCTTTTAGTGGTTGTGTGTCTCTTTGTGGTCATTTTGTGTCTTTTGGGGGTAATTTTGTGACTTTTTTTGTTGTGTTGCATCTCTCCGTAGTCATGCAGTGTCTTGTTAATGCTGTTTTGAGTCCTGTTTGTAGTTGTTCGGGTCTCTTTGAGGTAATTTTTGGTTTCTTTGATGTTTTGTGTCTCTTTGTAGTCACGCTGTGTCTTCTTGTTGCTGTTTTGTGTCTTTTTTCGTAGTTGTTTAAGTCTCTGAGGTTATATTGTGTCTTTCTAGTGTAATTTTGTGTCATTTTTTTGCGGTTTTGCATGTCTTCGTCGTCATGTTGTGCCTTTTGTGGCTGTTTTGTGTCTTTTAAGGGTGATTTTGTGTAATATTTTGTCGCTTTGCATCTCTTAATAGACATGCTGAGTTGTTGTTCTTTTTGTTGTTTTGTGTCTCTTTGTAAATGTTTTGTACCTTTTTAGGGCATTTTTGTGTCATTTTGTGTTGTTTTGTGTGTCTCTGTAGTCATGTTGTGTCTTCTTGTGGTTGTTCTGTGTATTTTTGTAACTGTGTGGTTCTCTTTGAGGTAATTTTGTATCTCCATAATCTAGGGACATCAAATGTCTGCTATGCCACTGTCACTGAGAACTCGTAACGCTAATGGTAATGACAACTCATAATGACAAATATTATCAACCTGGCTCAGAACACATTTGATTATCATGTAAAGTAAATATAGAGTAACAACAAGCTTAAATTGACATGGCATCCCACAACGTCAACAACAAACGCAGTAGGATACCTAGCACGTAATATTTGGATGTGAGAGTCCACTGACTATATAGCAATATTTAGACTCTCTTGGCTATAAAATCAAGCTGTTCCAATTAGCCCTAATCCAGAGTGCAAAGAGTACAAATCCACAGTTATTACCAGACATTCCTTATGGGTGCATTAAAAAAGAAAAGAAAAAAAAAAAAGCAAACTGGACAATGCGAGCAAAGGAACACAGCAACCACTGGTGAATCAAAGTCTATTTCCCCATTGATTTATTTTCCTTTGACAGCTAACATTACCTAACTTTGACTTACATTGAGCCCTGACTCCAACCACTGTGGGCCGCACCATGGGAGACACTACTCAAAGGGGAAACAGTCTCTGACACACGACCAAAGCCTGATTCATGGTTGGGCGCTCGATACTTTTGACACACAAGGTTTTCAATTTACGCCTCGGCTAAAGGCTTCAGTCATCTCCATTGGATAAAGACAGTGTCCTCCACCAGACTTGTTTAGTAACAAATCATCCCGACTGATGCTTCTGACATATGTGTGTTTTGTATCTATATTTGTGCTTCCTTTTTTCCTTTTGCATTTTGATAAGGGAATTAATTAAAGAGAAAGAGAGGATCAGGCTCTCAATGACCCAACAGCCTGCCCTCATTCCAAAGTCGTCGAATACCACTGCTTTGTGAGTGATTTCGGCATCAGACACCTGACATCAGCACCTCTCGGCTGGACGGCACCTGTTGCAGAAGTATGATACACGAATGGGGGTCTCCAGTTCATAACGCTGCTGGACGGCATCTGTCATGGTGGAATGATACGCTGCTGAACAGCATCAGTTTGAAACCCTGACAGTAATGACGTAATTTAAGGAGCTGAAAGTCCCTATAGTGTGGGTGGGAGGTGAAGTGGATAGGTCCAAAAAACCTCGGGCTTTTCACCCAAGAGCCCAGTGTTTGATTCCTGTATGAATGTGGAGCCAAAGCTTGATGTTTTCTCTAAACCTAACCATATGCTTTTGTTGAGTTCCTAGCATTGGTGGTGGCGTCCTGGAAGGTCAACAGCAGACACAGGAGGATAGCAAGCACGTGATATGTAGACACTAAAGGCCACTGTTGGAACCGAACAAGGCGAGACATGGACGAGGAAATTCACTTTTGGTAATTTCGGATGTCCATTCATTTTGATAATCTGTCCCTATGTTGCTCACACAGAGCTCCAGTAGATGTGTCACAGAGGCTCGCCATGACTACCTGATTGAATTGTGCGACAAAGTATGATGGTGAAAGGCGAAAGTGTCAAGCAACACTTTTATTGGTGAGCGGGTCAACAGAACTGCCCAGCACCCTGCCATAACTAAGGCTTAAACTTGGCCTCCCCTAAATCTGCCAAACATTTTTTCCTGGACTATAATTAAACCAACTCAGCTCATGTCTTTGCTTGTTTAAGCTTTACACCCCTCCCTCCAGTGTCTGTTTCTTCTGATTGTCTCCTCTTTTTCCATCTCTCTCTCTCTCTGTCATTTTCTGCAGAGTACTCTAGGGAACTGGATGGAGACTCAAACATAAGACATCACTCCAACTGAGTCTTATCGTCCTGGCATCCCGCTCCTTCTGACTACTCTGACTGTTGACCTTTATCCTTCCTACTGTCCCTGCGTTCTAACTTCGATTTCACCAGTCAGTTAATCATCACATATATTTCTATCTCTGTAGTGGTCTTTGGTAGTTAAATACCACTTTGCCTGCACAAAACCCTGGCAGGCTGCATGTTTTCACTAAGATAAAGCTCTCTGAATCAAAGAGCTTCACTGTACAGCTACAGTTTTGTGCTGAAATACCAATTTGCCCACACTAAAGCTTCAATAGACCAGTTTGGAATGCACCCAAAGGACATAAACGGTTGTTTTTGTCATTTGAACAACTGGGCATGGCACAATATGAAATTGTTTTCTCTCCACTTTTACTTTTTCTAGACTATTTTCATTGCTGTTGCCCTCTCAACCATATGTATAGAAAATTGAAACATTTAGTAAAGCTTCTAATGCGGCCACATAAATAAAAACAACAAATCCTGAGATATATATAAAAATGTAACAGTGACTACTCTTCATTTCCCAAGATTCTCTTCTCGCTTTAAGAGACATCATCATCATTATGTGTGAAGGTGAAACATGCCTCCTAGAGAGATTACTTCTTGTTTTACTTCCGTGACCAATGAAATGTCTGTGACATGTTAAATGTAGTGTAACAGTAGGGCAGGTAGACCAGAGACATATCATCAACAAACTGACTGAGCCTCAGTTACAGAGCAATATCTATCTAAAGGCCAAATCACACTGGTGGCAAATGAGTGCACCAAAAAATACGACCCTATTATTTTCAATGTACAACTCCACACCGGCAGTGGCCAGATGTGTGTCGGCGCTCCTGGAAGCACTGCCCCGCAGCACTTCACACCACTGTCCTATTACCAGCCTCACTGCCCCCAGAATGTATCAGCATTCACTAGTTAGTGGTAGTAGTCACTGACTTCTAATGGTATGTAGACAGTGCAGACTGTTTTGGTTTTCTTTGCTCTGGTTTAAAGAATTTTTTCTCTGCCCTCTGATACCTAACTTGTGCGTTAGATAATTGGCGACGTGAATCTAATAAACTTGGGTACGACATCAGCTTTGATGTATGCAGACTGTATGATGACAGGCTACAATGTACGATGCAATAGCTTCCTATCCTGAGTGTGCACGAGGATGCTGCAGAGTTTTTACTTCTCCAGCTGTGAAGCACAACATAGAGGGTCACATTGTTAATAACCTAAAGTTTTGTGGGCACTATATACTGCGGTGTGTCTGTGTGTGTGTTTGTTAGCTGCTAGGTTGCTCACCTGCGGCTGCAACTCTGCCGCTATTTCCTTCCATGCTTCGTCCATCTTTACGCGATCATGGTAAGAGCTGGAGGACACATCATACAGGCAAGGCCTCTGCTGACACAACTCCACAAAGTTTTTGTCTTTGCTGGACTCCCACACATTCCTTGAAGCATGTATTGCACTGGTTGGTTAGTAGACATAGATCCTGACAGCAGTCACACAGTGAGGTTGTCATCCCAAATTTCTGACATTGTCAGAATTTTATCCCAGGCTGTCTTTAATCACATTGCATGATAATGACCATCCTGGAACCTCTCCCATTGTGCAACGTAGGACCACCATTTTTTTTTTTTTTTTTTTTTTTTTTAAACAAAATAACAGCGTATATCGGGTTTTACAGCTGGAAACTTTGAGTCAAGGCAAGGTAAGAACAGCTGGAGAAGTACCTTTGTGAGGAAGAACAGGGGAATAACATCCAACTGGCAGGCAGATGATTTAATTTGTGAGAAATCTATCAGAAACACATCAGTTCTTTTGTTTCTACTGTAGTAGAGCATGGTGTCATGCTGCAGAGAGCCTCCCTGTCTCCATCCTGCCTGTGATTTTTATCTCCGCACCAGACCGACATACTGCTGAGAACAAATGGACATCAAGGAGATGTGAGATAACCTCAGCGATACTTCATTCCGTTTGTATTCCCAGAGATGGTGAAAGGAGTTTCTCTTGTCTTGAGATTTCACACCACCAGTACACATGCCAGTTTTCAGCAACTCTCAAGGAATCAGAGGAGATGTACTCCAAATAATGAAACACATTTTGAATAGACCTTTTAATGTGCATGTTATGGTTTGTTTGAAGTCTGTCATATGTCAACCTCTCATCTCCAGTTTTGGCACAGTTTCATATTTGTTGTATTTAGTCTTCTTTCCTTTGGGAAAAGTCACCAGTCTTAGCAGGTCTATTCTTTCAAGTCTCTGAATGGTACGGCCTTTGTCATTAATGGTGTTATGTTTTAGTCTAAACAGAGGACCCCAATGCAAAGCAGTCCACAGGCAAAAGCTTAAACAAAAAGCAAGTTTTAATGGTAGTAAAAATCCTCCAAACAGGCAGACACCAAATGTCAAAGTCCAAAAGAAAGGAGGACCAAAACTAAACTGAAACTAACCAGGGAAGCAATACAGCACTGAACAAGGGAGTAGACAGACAGGGATCAACACCATGAACTCAGTTATAAACGCAGGGATGAATGCAGGGATGATCACAGACAAACTGACAACTGAACGGGGGAAACACTGGGCTTTAAATACACAAGTGCTGATTACTAACTACACACAGGTGAGTGAAAGGAGACGCAGGTGAAACACATGAGGTAATCAACAAAGGTGGGAAAACTCAGGAAGTTAAAGTGACACTAAACACAATAAGAACACATTTCAAAACACATGAATATAAACTTGTCAGAAAACAGGCGGGAAACAGACAAAGGTGGGAAGTAAACACAACATGACTACAAAACAAATCAGAAAATAGGCTAAAGATGAATGAATACCTCAAAACTGTCACATCCTCTGCAAAATGACTCATTCAGCTATCAAGATTTAATCCATTCAGTCCAATAACATTTGGAAAGTCTAAAAGATTAATTTACTTATCCCCATTAAAGTTAGCCCAAGGCTAAACTGTAGGGCAGCTGCTCTGCAGGTGGAAGTGCCACTCGGACATGCTCGGAGGGTGAAAGGTTCTAATGCGCCTGCTGTATGGGCCCAATTATGC
>JAPZEB010000013.1:23915594-23925719 GCA_029783705.1 Chaetodon striatus | reverse complement strand
GTAGTGCTATATGTCCCTTGCTGGTGTTCTTGGTCTGCCCCGGGGCCTCCTACCACTTGAACGTGCCCAGAACACCTCTAATGGGAGGCGCCCGGGAGGATCCTGATCAGATGCTGGAACCACCTCAACTGACCCCTTTCAACATGAAGGAACAGCAGCTCTACTCCGAGCTCCCTGCGGATATCTGAGCTCCTCACCTTATCTCTAAGGCTGAGCCCAGCCACCTCGCGGAGGAAACTCATTTTGGCCGCTTGTGTCCACAATCTCGTTCTTTCATTCACCACCCAGAGCTAATGACCATAGGTAAGGGTTGGGACGTAGATGGACCGGTAAATGGAAAGCTTCACCTTCTGGCTCAGCTCCCTCTTCACCACAATGATCATTACCAGTTCTTTATTATAATTAAATGTTACTAAAAATGACTAATGCTTTTCTTTCCTCCATTCAGAACAATGTGAGCGATTGATAAAAGATTTTGGCACACTACACACACTAGGGGCGTATTGAAATTAAACGGTTTAATACATAAATGGTTAAAAACTCTTGAGTTCACTTCAGTGTTTTCGTACAGTTGGGGATCACACATGATGTGTGGTGTACGGTAGTACACACAAACCATTTTCAAAGCCACCTTTTCAAGTGGACTTGGGTCAAGATCCGTGTACAGTGCTTAAGTACTTTACACACCGTGTTCACACCAATAAAATAAATTGGACTTTGGGGTCAGGAGTACTCAGAACCGGGCCCAGGTCCCTGATGTGATAGTCCTGTGATAGTGAAAATATAAATGAAATACACATCAACTCTGACAAATTAGTCTCCTTTCTATCTTGAAAGAAGACTTTTTTGTGTCCTTCATCAACCCTTAGGTTACTTTTGCTTCACCTATTTGCATAAATGTGGAAATATTCTGTTTTGACTTGTGGTTGTATCTTTATAAAAAAAACATAAAAGAATCAATATATGAATCAATGTATGGTCTCACACCAAAAGTTCACTTTATGGATTGAGACTAATGAATGTGGACAGCCGCTTTCCTCAAGTTCCTTTTTTCCACAAGCTGAAGCTGCATTTGTGTCTGTTCTGTCAGCTGGGTTTGAATATATGCATATATTAGATACAGTTACCTATTTATTGTGCCAAGTGATTCAGTTTCCTGTTTGAAACCACTGACTGAAATGAATCAATGTGATATGGGAGACATTTAAATTACAGATGCAATTCTTTTGGTGAAAGGCTGCCTCAAAACAAAAAAGAAACTACAGTCTGCCTGTTCTTGTTGAGGTGAATCCACCTCTGTTTCTGATGGACACGTGTGTTTCCTCAGCGTGACATGGCTGCTGTGGAGGCACATTGGATGCAGGCCAGAGGATGTGGACGGTGGCAGCAAAGAACAACCAAAGAGCTAGAAAGGAAATTTCAGCAAAACCAGCAGTGGCCTCGACTGACAGCAGGAGATCACTGTTTGAACTTCTGGAAGTTGAAAAGTCGTCTTTCCCAAAGGACATGCACTGCGGGTAATTAACGTCACTGTACTTGTCTGTATGAATGGAGCTGGTTGAGATGGTGAAAAACATCTTCGCAGCATGTTGAGCCGTCACTGATGAGTTCAGTGTGTCTGGACAGAGAGATAGCACTGAACAGGGGTGTAGGGAAAAATGTGCATCTGCAGTCGAAAGGAACCCCCTTCCCCTCTTTCTTAATTGCTTCCATAACACATGAATAAATAGCTGAACCAACAGCTAAACTCTTCCATCAGGCGTGATTATTCAGGCAGTAAGTCAAGAACCATTGTAAGTCCATTTAAACAAATTTTACTTGCACAAATCAGTGATACCATTTCTGCTTTTGTCTGCACGCCCTCAGATTAAAGCTGATTTTAGCTCTCTTTTCTCAACATGCTGTACACTTAGCATGTTGTACATTATAATCAATTTCCTTGAAGAGAGATCATTGAAGAATATCATTACCTTCACCATGGTCATGTATTTGGCTCAGTTTGTTTGTCAGCAGGTTTACAATCAAACTACTTGCCTGATTTTCTTGAAAGTTCGTTTAAGGATTTAGCGTCGGCCAAGAGGGAACATTTTGGAGCAAATCCGAATCACAGGGCAGATACACCAGTTGTGTTTCCCTTTGCAATGCACCATATTCATAGTCTGGGGCAGCTGTGGCTAAGGAGGTAGAGCAGGCCATCCACTAATTGGAAGATTGGCGGCTTGATCCCTTGATCTTGAACCCTAAATTGCACCTGATGGCTGTGAATGTGGTGAATGTGACATGTAGTGCATGGGTATGTATGCAATGTGTATTTCATTAGCAGCATGACTAACTTTCTGACACATGGCTTGTGTGTTGGTGCATATGACCATACATAATGACGACTGCATTTTATTTACCTTTCCTTTCTATTGTTCCTCTGCATGTCTGAATGTAACGCTGATCTGTGTGTTGGTGCTTCACACTGCTTGCATGTCTGTTTGAGCTAACATGTTGTTTGTTGTGTTATTGTATTATACTGACGCTCTGCTGTTGCTTGTTGCTTTGAATGGCTTCTGTTCTGTCTTGGCAATTTCTGTTTGCTGTAGTTAATGCTGTCTTTATGTCTTAATTTTGTCTTTGTCTTTACGAGACTGAACCAATTTAGCACATTTGCAGGATGGAAAACCTAAACAATCGGCTGAAAGAGGCTAAAACTCTCCACAGAGCTGAGGGGAACTCTGTTGGGGATATTATGCTTCTTTATGGGTTAATCACTACTAGTAACTCATTTGATATCAAACATTTCAGTAATTTCATTTATTGTTAATATAAAAATATTGATTTGAGCAGCTTTAATAGATGTTTGATTCCCTTATTTTGGGTGAATACAGTTGCCTGGCAGTTTTCTTTGAATCTGTAACATGATTAGCATATGTTCCTCATTCAATCAATCAGTCACATGAAATCATATAAAGGTACAATTTCAGTAAAATGTAATCCTGTCAGTTTCTTTACTTACATTTCAATTTTATTTGAGTCTCTATCATCAGAATCTGCCCTTATGCCACGATCATAGAAGCTCTGAGGACTCTTATTTCCAGGCTTCTTGCAGGCTCTCCTCATGTTGGGGCACTGGGTAGTTGCTTTCACTATTCCAACCACTATCTACCACCTAGCCTTGGATTTTGCTTCAGTCACACTGTCTGCTGTATCTCAGTTTGTGATTTAGACCAACAAGTTAGAGAGAATAAAGTAATTGTTGCCATGGTTCTCTGTGCAACAGCCTTAGAGCAGACAGCGGTATTAGAGATGGCTACCTGGATAATACGGGTCACCTTTTGTTGTGGGATGATGGATGTGGAGGCGGCATCAGCCCTCAGGTGACACAGGTGATGGGCTCTCTCTTATTACGGCACTAATGGGAGAGAAAGCTGTGAAAAGGCATCAATCGTTACCCACTGCAACTACCAAGGTCATTAAGGTCACAAATTAACCAGCCTCTCTGTGGTTTCTTTTTTCTTTGCTTTTTTCTCTGTCTTGGTTTTGTTTTTCTCTTTTTACTTATTTTCTCCCTTTGATTATTATCTTCCTTCCATAATCCCTCCAAATACCATAATCTATACATTATGTCTTTACATTTCTAAATCCCTTTTGTAATATTTTACTCATCTCTTCCAGCACTTGTGTTTGTGCTTGTTAAAAACTGAATGGACTTGCTCCTTTACTGCATTCCCCCAACGGCTGAGAGAATTGACCAAGGTTTTAGGGTTCAGTATGTCTGCTGTTCAAAACACATTTCAAATTTGGCAGGTTTACAATATTCCCATAGCAACAGAAGGAATGATTAGTTCTTCCCCTCAGCGTCGCTGGGTGCTGCTTTCTAATACTGAGCTGTTCTGCAGACGTACCCCACATATACCATTACTTTCTTTCAACGCACAGAGAACCAAAAGGGTCTAATGCCATTTTATTGACACTCGCCATCCAGGCTTTCCCTTTTCTTTCAATTAACTACTCACACCTCAGTGTCAGACTGCACTGCTTCATGATTCTTCCCTTTACATCGCTGTGGTGCTTTCAGGACAGTTGGGATCTAGGGAACATTTGAAATATAGTGCCTATTTCCTCAGAGCAGTAAAGTGGTTGAGATGGGCACAGTGAGCTTCTTGAATATCACATGTGTTTTGTCAAGCTATTGTACCAGCAACGGTTCTTTAGGTTGTTTTAGGGAAATTGACATTAGCACTATGTGTTTACTTTTTTCCCAACATGACATAAAAAAGGACTCTCAACCTCTTTCCCATCCAGCATTTCAGGGCTCAAATGAATTGACTGCTAGCTTAAATTATTCAAACATCTGAGAGAACATCACAGTGTACTGAGATGGTTCACAGCTGATTGTGAAGCAATCTCAGAGTTAGGCCATGGTACTCTGCCATAAATGTGGTCTCTTTGGTCCTCACAAGTGACGATACGATGGAGTATGAGATTAACATATGTGTTGGTGCAGTGTCAGCAGGCTCAGTTCTTGATTTGTCAGCCCATACGTCTCTGATAAAGGGCTTTGGGTATAGCAACCGCAAGACTGAGATCATGCATTGTTAGCTGAAATTTGTGTCCTTTTTCTGGCCTCCTTACAACCAACCATTTTCATTCGGTTCAAATTATCTGTACTGTGTTCTCCAATTTGGGTTTACAGTAGATCATTTTGGGTGGTGTGAAAGCTGTTGAACTCTGATGCAAGCTAAAGACCTAGTCCAGGACTACTTGAAAACACAGGTCTCAGACTGGTTCTAACTGGACTCTGGTGTGGCCAGACAGAGGGAAATCTGGATTACCTTGCTTGGCCTGCCTAAAAGCTTGATAAGTAGAGTTAAATGAATGGATGTGAATGTGTTTTGTAGATAGTGACTAGGTGGTGGCGACAGGTCTGTTTTTCAAAGGAAATCTTGAAGGTCTACTCTAAAATATTTTTCAAATCAAGAGGCAATAGCTTCATCATGGGCACTCCCTCCTTGTAAATTATCAGTATTCATTTCCTCTCAGTAAGATAAAAGCTGTCCTTTAGCTCTTTGAAGCCTTGATTGATTCGATGACACTCCCAGTATAATTAGAAATGGCTGTAAGAGAATATCAATGCCAAGGATCTCAGAGGTGGCCACAGAAACGTCAGTGCTCAAGTCTTTTAACTTTCAACAAAGGACAACACTGCTGTATGTTTATATTATTCCTTCCACACCCTAACATTTGTTAGATAGTGATACATTAGGGACGAGCTTATTCAACTTTGCCTTTATGTAATAAAGTGATAAAGTCTTTAAACCGAGACGGTATCTTTGATTCAGTGAGCATATATGCATGTAGGGTATTCTCCAGTGAGTCCACCCACAAAGTAGCTTGGTGAGTTGTATCCCCCTGCTCCCGACTGCACTTTCACACTGTGTAGAGGAGGTGGTGATAAAAGTAGACAGTGATTCACTGATGGAATGGTCTAATATGGTGTTGGACTTACAGTAATTTGTCAGGGACTGTTAGATAATAGATGTCTTGATTCAACAGAGGGTCAGAGAGCCTTAAGCTCCCAGTGCACCCGACATTCATCTGTTTTATAGTTAACATTACAAGATTTTTTTGTCCTTGTCTTAATTGCGATTCTATCTCATTGTGTAAATGAAGCTGTACACATGCTGTTCATGTACTTGATCTGTGTTTCTTCTGGACTATAATTGTAAGGCAGCAATACTAACTTTGAATTTCCCTGTGGGGACAATAAAGTATATTGCATCATCGCATCGCATCGTATCGTATCGTATCGTATCGTATCGTATCGTTTGATCCAGTGGACAGTGTTCAGCACAGCAAACACTGTGTAGTAGTTCCTGGTCATCAGAAGTATGACCTGCTATGGCACTATGAAACTATGGCAAAGGAACTACATTTCTTCCCTGAATCTACCCTGAAAGTTCCTGAGATGGTTCCTTTGTCCCTTAAAAAGTTCAGGGCTAAATGGCCTAATGTGATACCGTCAGGATAAGCTACAGCAATGGTTTTATGCTATTAATGAATCTGCAATGCATCATTTATTGCAAGGAAAACACCATGTTAAATCACAGCATCTGGAGACTGTCTTCACCAGAAAAGGATCTAGGATTGCAATGCTATGGAGAGCAGTGATGAATTTTTAAATCACTATTTGGTAGCTACTGCTAATCAGGCACGGCGATGTGGACGGGCCTAATGGACCTGGACCCACCCACTTGTTCAACTGGCCTATCCTTGAGGACCAGGAGAACATATATTTTCTTAACTAAGTTAATATGTCCATGAGAATTGTAAATAAATATGTCTCCTGGAGTTACATGATTTGTTTTTTGTGCATTTTTTATTCACGCTCTCACCCAGTGTTCCAGCAGACAACCTCTCTTCCTGTAATTAGCTTGAACTAATAAAAATTTAGCCAGATCATCCACACAAAATGGTATTTCCTTCAGTAAAATCAAAATGTCAGTGTTGTAATTTAATGATTTATTTTATTGGTTACTAAAAATTAGACATGGTAAATAATTAGCTATCTTGAAAAATGTTTCACTGGATTTTTGGATTGAATAAATGTCTTGAAAATGTTTTAGACAAATATTTATACACTGGCATAATCAACCAGACATGGTTCTTGCCTTCTACAGCATTATATCAATCATGTCTGTTTTAGCCAGGCTTCCAGTTGGAAACCGTCAAAGGAAGGCAAACAGTATTTGTAGCCCATTTAATTCTAAAATCCTGCTGCAGTGCCTGCTGCTGCCAGTAGCTTTTCCTCAGCTTAATTATGAGGCTTGATGTAAAATTCTAAGAGTTGATCTTATGGGTTGTCAGGACATGATGCTCAACATGGTGGTGGCTAAACCGGTGGCTAGCAGCCAGATAACGCTGTTGACCAGGGGGTACCGGAGGGTGGGCACTATGCTTTTGCAATAGTGCTGTCTCGATACCAGTGATAACCACTGTATGAGCGCAGTGCAAAACGGCAGCGATAAGCTAGCTAGTGGGATAAAAGCCTGGATTGCAATACACCCAGACAGAGCGGGACTTCATTTGCTGCTCAGGATTCCATTTCTCCACCATACCTTTACATAAATGAATGGATCATTTTTATTTCAGTTGCATACATCCTGAGAAACAAAGATTATTTCACACAAAGTTTCTCACAGTCAAAAACCGAAAAAGGAATGGGCCGAAACTCAAGGCTCATTTTTGCCTATCCTGTAATAACCAACTTGTTTGAGAAATTTGTACTTATCCCGGGCTTTATGAATCTGCTTCCAAAACAAATAGGGATGAGGAAAAAGGAGAGGGAGAAAATAACATTTAAAAAAAATTGAGTTTCCACTGAGTTCTGAGTTCAGTCAGAGGCTGAGCTGAACACAAACACACAGACACACTCCCACACACACACTAACTCACAGCCAACGTCTGTACTGTTGGTACAGGGGGCTGTCTGGGGCAAATAAACACAAACAGTTCAGCAGTCAAATTTATGCAAATGACACAATGTGGATCAAGTCACATTTTGAAAGCAGTCTGCATGCATACCTATTCTCTCATCTAACCACAATATCCATCCATCCATTTTCATCCACTTATCTGCGGCCGGGTCTCAGGAGCAGCAGGCCAAGCAAAGCACCCCAGACGGTCCTCTCCCCAGCAACGCTTTCCAGCTCCTCCTGGGGGACCCAAAGGTGTTCCCAGGCCAGATGAGATATATAATCCCTCCAGTGTGTTCTGGGTCTGCCCCGGGGCCTCCTACCAGTGGGACGTGCCCAGAACATGTCTAACAGAAGGCGCCCAGGAGGATCCTGGTCAGATGCCCTGACCCCTTTCAAAGCGAAGGAGCAGCGGCTCTACTCCGAGCTCCCTGCGGATATCTGAGCTCCTCACCTTATCTCTAAGGCTGAGCCCAGACACCTCACGGAGGAAACTGATTTTGGCCGCTTGTGTCCACAATCTCGTTCTTTCATTCACCACCCAGAGCTCATGACCATAGGTGAGGGATGGACCGGTAAATGGAAAGCTTCACCTTCCGGCTCAGCTCCCTCTTCACCACAATGTGAACGATTCACAAAAGATTTTGGCATGCTACACACACTAGGGGCGTATTGAAATTAATATATAAATGGTTAAAAACTCTTTGTAATCTTATTAAATAGCAGTTCACTTCAGTGTTTTCGTACAGTTGGGGATCACACATGATGTGTGGTGTACGGAAGTACACATGAACCATTTTCAAATCCACCTTTTCAAGTGAACTTGGGTCAAGATCAGTGTGTAAACCTCCTCAACTGACCCCCTTTCAACACAAAGGAGCAGAGGATCTACACCGAGCTCCCTCCGGATGTCCGAGCTCCTCCCCCTATCTCTAGGGCTGAGCCCAGGCACCCTGCAGAGGAAACTCATTTTGGCTGCTTGTATCCGCGATCTCATTTTTTCGGTCGCTACCCAGAGCTCATGACCATAGGTGAGGGTTGGGGCGTATATGGACCAGTAAATCGAATGCTTTGCCTTCTGGCTCAGCTCCCTTGTCAACACGATGGTGGGGCACAGCACCTGCATCACTGCAGAGGCTGCACCAAACCATCAATCCATCTCAAGCTCCATTCTACCCTCACTAGTGAACAAGACCCTGAGATACTTGAACTCCCTCACTTGAGACAGTAACTCTCTTACCAAATATGATACGATATCAAGATAAAACCATATGTTAATGTGATGGGGGAAATAGGGCAATGGAGGAGGCACATCACTTTAAATTCCAGTCTTTAATACGTAATACATTGATAATAATACATTTTTAGAGTAATGCAATGATGCTCTGCTATCCCAAGAAGATGTATTGTAATATATCTCTATATGGATTATGTGTCCCTCTTCTAGATCCCATATGTAGCACTGAGCCAATATGCCCTCTGGGTATTGATTCACACTTTGTTGATCATTTTTAGCCAGAGATGATGTATGTCATAACTGAGGAAGATTAGATCGATTAACTTAGAGTGTATGAATAAAAAAAGGGTTCCCTGCTTCATGGTTGAAACCTAAATATAACTACAAGGTGAGTGGTGTCATGGTCGCTTTCAGAATCAGGTGATAATACAGCTGCCTGTCTGCCACCCATAGGTCCCATGTGTGTCAAGCAGAGTTACCTAGTAGATTGTAGTCGCCGGAATCAAGCGTTCACTCTCACAGCTGCTGTTTGTGATCTCATTACCCAGGTGTGGTTAGCTTGTGGTCGTAGCCGTCCTCGGTGCGTCTCTCAGCTTGTTATTTGTGCCTCCTTGTTCCTCCGCCCTCCAGTCAGTGACCCTGAGATCGATCAGTGACAGGTGATACATTTCATCAGTAATTGATGTTGCTCCACAATGGCACCGGACTGAGAAAGGATGTGTCATTTGGCAAATGTGTGCCATAAATAAAGTCATTTGTTCGATTCACCTGTCCAGAAAATTCGCTTTGGTTTGAACCAGTGCTTTGCTGTTTTTAGAACAGTGTCCAACCTGTTATCTGCTTTTAGTTACAGTTCTGTAGATGTGTTTTAGTGCCTGTCTGTAGTGCCACTTTACATGAGCCTAGCAGTGCAATTCACTCACAGACCGAGCTCACAGACAACAGCTTTCACTGTTTTTTTTAGACTTTGTCTCTGACACAGTCTGAGTCATTTTAATAATCACACAGTGGGCGAAAGTGTCAGCAGCTATTTTTTTCAGGATGTTCTCTGGTTGAACCTCAGACGGTGCAAAAGGAGCATCCAGCACACTGCTCGCGTGTTAATTAGTAGCACCAGGGGTTTATGGTCAGCCTAATGATCTAAACTACAGGGATCTGTCCTGGATATGGCAAGAAAAAGGTTGCCACATCCAGGACAAAAAAAGGGCAACCAACTGTAACATCCCCCATAGGTGCAAACTGGTTTGCCTCTTACCAATCTACCCATAGCACACTCACTAAACTACCTCACCTGAACATACCAGGCTGTTCTAAAGCAGTTTGTATATTCTCGTGAGACAAGTAATGCACAAAAATTTGTACATATGTCATATAATCATGAGTCAATAATTAGTGTATGACCCATGTATTTGGGAAAGATGCAGATAG
>JAPZEB010000013.1:23718297-23732314 GCA_029783705.1 Chaetodon striatus | reverse complement strand
AAAATTTAACGCCGTTAAAATTGGTTTGCGTTAACGCCGTTAATAACGCGTTTAACTGACAGCACTAGTTATTAGCATAAACTTATGACATTTTAACTTGCATAAAATAGCCTAGCAGCTAGCAGAGTTTTCCTCTACTCATAAAAAGCCACCTTAAAAAAATATACAAGAGGCCTGCATTGCAGCAACCTATGGCTACATTTCTAGGGAGGTGCAGAGCCTATGCCGTAGGTACGGCGTCTACGATCCAGAAGTATACATCCTGCTTGAGACTGATGGCTGATAAGACAGCAGTCTGATGAATCTGCAAAGACTAGACAGTAGAGGGTGTGCACAAATGCAGCATGAACGAACTATAAGACAGAAGAGGGAACTCTTCTTAAAAAAGGAGGAAGTCAGATGATAGGCCACAGACAGGTGTTTCGCTGTGCAATTGGTTAACTGTGATCATCTGACAGACAGCTGATGTCTCAGCTGACAGCCCCCGATAATGACAGCATGAAATTGTGAGCGAACATGCGTGCACGGAGTGAATGGCAGACAGTATGAGAAATAAATTAAAGGCCTAAGCATGCAAAAGTATAAACTTTGTGACTGAACTTTTGCTAGAGCTTCATTTAATCACAGCAGTATGATATGCTCCCCTTGTGATGTAATTGAAAAAGCTGTCACTCATGAAATGGAAACACTCAAAAATATTCTATTAAGAAATAACAACATAGGGCCCAATGAAACGTTTGTACCCATAGAGGATGGAAACACATCTTAATTCATATTTTTGTTGGATGATTTTCTGGAAATATGGTTAAAAGTTGCACTAAATTAGACTGTAAACTTGCCAATCATGCTCTCCTGTTTTTATTACATTTATAACGGGTATCAACTCCATGAGGCGGCCACCTGCTCAAACTTTTGACACACAGAGGAAAAAGTTTAGGCTGACCAAGTGACTACAGTACAACCATTGAGATGAACCCAGTGATGGCAGTGTCAGCAGCCGGAATCAAGCCAGCTGATTTGTTCCGATTATGGGGCGTCAGCTGAGTCGGGCAATTGGACGCTTCCTGGCTAATTTCATCTGGCATGCCGAGTTTGGGACAATGCTGGGCCAGGTCATTTTAGATAACAGCTCAGTGATGGCAGCGTTGACAGCCTGAATCAGACCAGCTGATTTGGCCAATTCTGGGGCGTCATTCATGGAGAGTCTCAGCTAAGACAGGCAACCAAATGCAGCCTGGCTACTTTTATCCGGCATGCCAAGGTTGGGCCGATGCTGGGCCAGGTCATTTCGACTACCTGGGAAATTATGACTTTCCTTGTCGTTAAATCTGTTTTTGAAAGACATATATACCATGTCATTTTGACCATTTTTGGTTTTGTCTAGTGACAGGCTCCAGCATGTTGTGTATCCCTGGAATAAATGTTGGTATTTCAAAGCACATTTGTACATGATTATTCTTGGATATATTGAAACTGCAGTTTTAACAAAGATGTGGTTAATGTGTGGTTACATTTAGGCACCAAAACAACTTGGTTAAAGTTTGGAAAAGATGGTGTGTTTTGCTTAAAATACCCAGTTTTGGTGGCACTATCCTGGCAGGACACGCAGCGATGTCTCAGTAAAAACAGTGACAGGTCGTGATGGATAAAAAGCCACTGGAGAAACACTGACAGGTCACCAAACCTGTCACTGTGTAATGAATTACTATTGGTAGAGTTGTTGTTGATGTTTCAGAAGTGCAGTAGGCTAATTAGTAATACATTTTATATTTTTGAGAAACACCGTCGATGCTCATCTCAACATAATAAATATAATTGTAAACATAAGCCCAAAGGTTACAGTCTGATTACTCTGTGTATAGCATAATAATAGTCTAATGGAAAATGATGGGGAAATGGGGTCTGTTTTAGAGACCCTATTTAAGTTAAGTTATTAGATGGCAAGACACGGACATGTCTTGCAAGACAAACAGTCTGATTCACTTTCATTTTGGTCTGCTGTTGTATCTTCCCTCGGTGTAATATCCACTCAGTAGCCACTTCATTAGTAACACCTGCCTGGTAAAGCAAACAGCCTGCTCCTCCAAACATCACATTATGTTGCTGCAGCTCAATACAGCCATCATGCAGGCACAGTCAAGAGGTTCTGTTACTGTTTCTCAAAATGAGCCAGATGTCTCATCTACGTGACTTTGAATGTGGTGTGATTGCTGGTGCCAGACACAAGGGCTCCAGTGTCATGAAACGGCTGAAACTCCTGGGATTTTCATTCGCTAGAGTGTCTACACTTTACAGGGAATGATGTGATAAACAAACAAAAAAATGCAGTTAGCAGCAGTTTATGTTGCTAAAACACTTTGTCAGCAGGAAAGGTCAGAGGAGGCTGGCCAGACTTGTTAAGGATAACAGGAAGGACGTGCAAGGAGCAGCCAGTAGCCTACACTAGCTGTTTCAAAAATGTATTCCCGAACAAAATGCTCATGGAAGAATATGGACTACAACAGCAGAAGATCCCGTAGAGGCCTCATTCATCAACTCTGCATGCCGTCAGTTTTTTTGCTTAAACCATGCATGTACACATAGAATGAGATTTATCAATTTCTGCTTGTGCTTAACAATGTGTGTACATTTCGAGACTCTCCTGACCAGGCTTACCAACAAACTCCTGCCACACAAACCAATTCTACCAACCAGACGTTGAATTCCGTTTCCATTTAGACAACAAGGTCTTTCACAGTAAATGATGCCATTAATGCCTCTATTTCATTTTGTTTCTCTACTCCTGCATCACAGAGCACCTGGGTTCATATGAGACCCACAGAATGTGTTAATGACATTTAGTTGTTATCAATCCACACTTAAAATTGGCTGTTACATTTCCCTTTCATTAATTGTAATTGATGCGATAACGCCTTGGGCCCCTTCCATTAGGAGTTAGTATTTTCTCCTCCTGTCAGTGTGGGTTTTCTCCAGGTTCTCCGCCTTCTTCCCACAGTCCAGAGACATGCAGTTTAGGTTAATTGGCAACTCTAAAATATCCGTAGGTGTGAATGCAAGCCTGAATGGTTGTCTGTCTCTATATGTCAGCCCCGTGATTGACTGGCAACCTGTCCAGGGTGTAGCCCGCCTCTCACCCAATGTGTAGGCTACTATCATGTAAAGTGAATCATCTGTCAATCAGCTGTCACCATACTGTATCTTTATTTATCTTTAGACAAACCTCCGGTGGGAGAGGCAAATGGAACAGTTTGGTTTAGAAAAATGTCATATAGTTCTGTGGTGATCGGTCTTAACTTAACTTTTCAGCAAAGAATGGATAATCAATAATGGTATAACAACAAATGGAGTTTGGACGTACAGGAAATGTCTTAGAACACAGTACAAAATGCTGGGAAACCTTCCAGCACATATGCACCAGGAAAGCTAAAAGATCTGTAGTATTGTTTCTGTCTTTATCTTAATTGCGTCCAAGGCTGACCCTAATACCTGGAACAATCATTGCCACCCATTAAGGTTCTTACGCAATGTAAATGTTATGTATTACTCCATTTCATAAGACAAACCTTAGACACAACCTAGCACTGGGAATGATCCTGGGTTATGTTTGTATTATGGTGTGTTGTTGACTTTGTTTTGTTATTCATTCATGTTTTATCTGCTTCCTGTTTTATTTTGTAGATTCTCTCTTCATGTGTCGTGTCTGGTTTTGCTTCCTGTCTTTGTGTGTTTTCCCTCCTGTTTTCTGTCACACCTGTCTCATTAGTCCTTCCCTGTTCCCAGAGTCTTCCCATTACACCTGTTGTGTATGAGTCTCATTTGCTCCACCCTTGTTGTCAGCCAATCTCCATTACCCTCCTGTTGCCCGTGTCCTCCTCCTCCAGCTGTGTCTCAGTCTTGTGATTAGTTTCCTGTGCATATATACCTGTGTGTTTTACTTTGTTCTTTGTCGGTTCAGCTGCGTTCATTCCTGGGCTCATCCTGGTATTTTTGGTGTCGTTCCCTGCTTCTTTTCCTGCCCGGTGTCTTGTGTTCTGTTTGGATTTTTTACCTGAGTTCATTGTATTATCCCGGTTGTTTTTTACTTGATACTTGCAAACACATTACAGACACTGATACTGTTACGTAGCCGGCACATTAATTTAGAGCAGTGAACAGACAGTTTCACCAGAACTACTTAGTAGGTGTCCGTTATCAGTTTTTAACAGAAACCCTGCAGCCAATCAGAATTGCTAATTCACCCAGACCATGGTATAAAAACTGATAATGGACACCTCTTCTGACATTATCCCTTACATATTTTTTAATTTGTAGGACTGAAACGGATGCTAATGTTAAAGCTGAGCCAGGTTACAAGACAGATCAAATGTAATACTAGAAGCATCCTTTAGAAGCATTAAAGATCATACTAATATAAAACATCACAATGAGAGATTAAATTATTATTTACATTTCCAGTGCACTTCCTCTCCATTTTATCTCCATGTAAATTGATTTGCCTTTAAGCTATGTTACCATGTCCCTAGATCTCTGGAATTAACTTGGAGTACGTCATTATCTTAAAATAAAAGATGAAAAAAAATATGGCTGATATTGTTACAGATTCCTGCTGTTCAGTGATTATTAAAATGGGGAAAAATCATCCTACAATCTGACAAACTCAGTGACTGAAGTAGACTCTTGTAGTGTCGTTGGAGGAGGGTAATCCAATCAGCCTTCAGTCCTCTTGGAGCCACACTTTCCTGTAGCGTACCCTCTGTCGTTGGACACAGTTAATATCTAGCAGAATAAAAGCTTAATTGACAATTCAGGTCCAAGTAGAATTCTGAAACCATGACAGGTAACAGTTTTATATTTAACAGGTCACATTTGACTGCAAAATCTCACCACAAGACCAGACACGTTTTGTTTATTATGTTTGAGCTCCTAAAGCAGAGTCCCTGTTGGCCGGCAGTCATTTCACCCTGAGATGTGAAAACACCTCTTGGAGTATAACTGATTGTTCTCTCCCGTCCGTGTGCCTGCTGGCTCTCCAGAGCAGCAGAGGGTCCTTCTCCTCCCCCCTTCTGCTCTCTGGGGTAAGCTCAAACAGTGGAACCAACAGAAAGGCCCAGGGCCTGTTCTCTCCGCTGTCACCAGACGCCTACACTAGAAACCCTATCCTCTTCCCTGCAGAGTTAACTGCACATGTGAGGAAACTCCCGGCATAAAGTGGATGACAAGCCGAGGAGCTCAAACACTTCCTCTTTCTTTCTTTACATATGAGACGGCACACAGGCACTAGCTATTATTCATACATCATACATTCAGAAGTGCCATATGTACACTTCACTGCCACATCACACTCAATATTTAACAATTCTGCCTTTGCTGTAGAACCAAATCCTTTCTCAGGGAAAAAATTGGTCTCAGGAAAATACGTATTACAGCTTCTGCCATGCATAAATACGTTTAAAAGAGTTAGCGACTTCACAGATTTAGCATTGCACTTCTATAACATACAGCAGAACAGTAATCATCTTTGTTATTCCATGCCTTCTTTTGTCTTTTCAAAATCTGTTTCCTACATTACCCAGGAAACTACACCACTGATGGATGGGAGGTTGGGGTGTGTTATGCTAGTAGCAGCTAATGTAGCACGCTACAGAGGTCTGTGAGCTCACTTCTTTCTGACTCTATACCCCCAGATTTTTTCAGACCCAACCAGCATTGACTCAAGTGACATCACTTGAGGACATTTATCAGACTTCATCAGGCATTAAACTATTTAATAGTACTCCCCAACACCTGTGACAGACTTTGCTTTGTAAAACCAGTGGAGTTCCCCTTTAAGATACTGACCTCTAATTCACAGGACTCAAAATAGTCTCTCAGCCTGGCCCCATGCAGTTACGGCGTGCCACAGGAAAGTATACTCGGGCCCCTGACCTTCTGGCCTGATGTTGCCAGACCAAATTGCAAATGTGATCAACAGGCTCTGAACCTCTAGAGTGGCACTTACGTTAGGTTGCTGCTCCTGGCTTGCATTTACAAATGTAGGATAGGACTTTTGAAGCTCTGTCTTGTCATCTTCTCACTCTGTTGTTGTCCTCTTTGTTTTGCCCTTTCAGAGCCAGGCCACCATTATTACAGTGCAGCGTCACTTACACTAGCTGTAGACGCAGGAAGGTGAAAACAGGGACAGGTTAGTGTCACGTAGGGTATGTAGGGTATGTCCCTGGGTATGTAGCGTTGTTGTTGTTGACATAATAAAATGCCAACTTTGGCATTTAGCTCAAAGCATCACATGTATTAAGAAAAAGTACAGCCCCACAGAGCAGCTAGCATCGCTGTAGACTCTGGGAAAATTAGTTTCATACTATGTAGATTATCCAGTAGAAATAAAGTCAATTGAATGCAACAGCCCATGTTTGCTCAGAAAATGTGTATGCATATTTATAAGAACTCTATTTGCATTTAACATGGTAAACCATTGATAAAGAAAAAACCACAATGTAAGTTTGAAGTGAAGCTAACTTATGATACATTATCATGTGGGCCAGTTCCCATCCTGAAGCCCTGTAACTATGATAGATGTTCAGCTTTGTTCTATTTGCATCTAGTTTATGCTAATTCTGCTGAGCCGAGCCATCCTTTCAGTAGGCTGAGAGTAGCCAAACAGGCATTAGGCCGTGTCATATGTAAATTCTATGTAAATAAGTGACTGGTGTAATGCATTTATTTCACTCAGCTGAATCAAATTTGTCAATCTGGATCCCAATCACTGCTCGTTTTGATGTTGTGTGACAGTTTCACAAGTCAGATGCAGAGAGGTTCATTGTCCTCATCTCCCCATCAGAGTTTGATGAATGGGCGCCTGTGTGTAACAAGCAGAGCTGGATCACTGGAGCAGACAACAACGAATAATTCCCTGTGTCATCTAAGAACCAAGTCTCCCCATATGTTCAAGATGCATGTCTAATTGTTTTGACATATTGTATTTACAACCTGCTGACCCAACGAAACTACTGCTCAAAAATTAAGGGAACACTTAAATCACACATCAGATCTTGACGAACCAATTATTCAAGTTTAAAATCTTTACTGTTGTACATTGTATGATCTGTTGAGAACAAAATGACGTGACAACGTTAAGTGGAAACCAAACTCATTAATCCACTAAGGGCTGGATTCAAAATCATACACACACACACACACACCATGTGCCTGTATGCATTCCTGACAACGTCTGGTCATGCTCCTGATGAGTGGGTGGATGGTGTCCTGAGGGATCTCCTCCCAGATGCACCGGTACATAACCTTCCATAGGTGCTTAGTTGGGTTTAGGTCAGGGGAACGAGAGGGCCAGTCAATGTCCTCATCCAAGAACTACCTAAACACTCTGGCCACATGAGGCTGGGCATTGTCCTGCACCAGGAGGAGCCCAGGGCCCGCTGCACAAGCATAAGGTCCGACAATCACACTGAGGATTTCATCGTGGTACCTAACAGCAGTCAGGGTACTGCTTTTGGCATCCTGTTGGCTTTGACATGAAGGTCATGGTTTTTTCCAGTTCTGGTTTTTTCCAGTTCTGGTGTTCTCTGGTGAATGATGGAGCTGCACGGTGCTGAGCTGTGAGCACAGGTCCCACTAGAGGACGTGGGGCCCTCATGCCACCCTCATGGAGTCTGTTTCTGACGGTGTGGTCAGAAACATGCACACCAGTAGCCTGCTGGAGGTCATTTTGTAGTGCTCTGGCAGTGCTCCTCCTGTTCCTCCTCACACAAAGGAGCAGATACCAGTCCTGCTGCTGGGTTGATGCCCTTCTATGGCCCTGTCCTACAGCTGATCGCCTGGTATCCCCCCCATGTTCTTGAGACTGTGCAGGGAGACTAAGTGAACCTTCTTGCGTCTGCACATATGGATGTGCCATCCTTGAGGAGCTGGACTACTTGTGCAACCTATTTGGGCTGCAGGTACGGCCTCATGCTACCAGTAGTGACAAGGACACTAGCAGAACACAAAACTAGAGTAGAATCAGTCAAGAAAGATAAGGAGAGAGTAACTGTCTGAGGCCACCACATGTGAAACCATTCCCTTTTTGGGGTTTGTCTTGCTTTTGCCTCTCCATTGCACCTGTTGTCACTTTCATTTGCACCAAACCAGGTGAAACTGATTCACAGTTCACTTGTGCTTCCTAAATAGACAGATTGATATCCCTGAAGTTTAACTGACTTGGCGTTATACTGTAATGATTAAGTGTTCCCTTGTTTTTTTTTTAGCAGTGTATATTTATTTATTTATTTATTTATTAGGGGTGGGAATCACCAGAGACCCCAGGATACAATATTATCACCATACTTATTTCATGATGCAATATTATTGCGATTTTGCAAGTATTGCAATAAAATATATTGTGATTCATTACCTTTTCTCAGCTGCAAATTTGTCTCCAACTGGAAACTTTGTCAACATCTGTTTTTTGTATCTAGTGTAAAATGTATGTAGTGGACTGAAAAAGCAATGGAATATATTATTCCAGCAGGCTACCAAAAGTTTAATTTGTTTTGTAGTAATAATAAGTTACATAGCATAATGACATCCATGTAATGATACAATATTGCCACACAACAAATTGTGATTATGATGTGTTGATTTTTTTCTCCCACTCCTGATAGAGATAGATAGATCGATAGAAACATCAAGGTGGGATGTGGTTTTGGCAGCATGATAAGGGTTAGTACCTGCCAATCACAGCACAGTTGCTGTAATGCTGGGCATGCTTGTTTTTACCATGGTTATGAAGTTATAAAGCTTGTTTCCATCAGTGGAGTTTGAAAGTGACGTAAAATGTAGTGTCTTTGATTTATTTTAATTTTAATGATTGCAGTTGTTTTGCAGATATACTGTATGCTGTTAACCTAGTGTTAGCCTTTTTCTTATGGTCAGCCTGGAAATTTTAATAATCTGATGAAATAGGCAGTTAATTGTGCTCTAGCTAATGTAAGAACAGTCAGCAGTTAATTATTAACTGATAAACAAATTAAGAAGAGTGATAAGTTTGATTTTCTTTGTCATGTCAGCCTACCAGTAACTTAACTTGCTTGTCCTCTATTAGGGGCTCTTAAGGCAACTATTGACGTTATAGCCAACTAACATAACATTATCCCGTTTCACAGTTAATTAGGAAACTAAACAGCCACAACAGTGGAAGCCAGAACTAAACAGCTTGATAGCAAAATCGATCTTCCAAAATTAATTGTAGCAGATGAATTTAAATAATAATTATTATTTTTTCAATACATTATTTTAAAAAAACAACTACCGATTACAAAGTGATAAAAGGGCTACAGGAGGTTAAAAAAAGGAAGTGAAGGGCCAGGTTTAATTCTTGTATCTTCACAGGGTAAGGTAAGGAAAGAGGTCAAATGTCAGGTTAAGCTACAATATTCGTAACAACTGACAATTCCCATCTCCAAACAGGTTAAGGTTGGGAAGAAAGACCTGGGAAGGGAGACTGAAATTGTCCTGATGTATGTTTTGATATGCAGAGTACGCCAAAGCTGTTTTAGGGACATAGTGTGACAAGAAAGTGGCATTAACACAACAGGGGTGTGTGTGTGCTAACAGCATTGATCTGGGGAACATAGGACCCTGGGAATGTGGAAACCCTCACGATCTGCCCACAAGCAACAAAGTGCAGAGGGTGTTGGCAGTTCCTGGCAGCTTTGTTGCATTAGATGTGGTTTTATTAGTAGACAAATGAGACTGAAGAAAAAAAAGGGTCTGTTGCCCATCCCTCTTCTCGGACAAAGCAGTGATATAACAGCAACAAACATTTCCAGACGACACCAAGAGAACCTCTCACAGTCATGATGCTTGCAGGTTTCCTCTTTCTGCTCCTCACAGGTAAGCTGGAACATTTCTGTATGATGCACGCAGGTGAGAGAAGTTCTGTGGTTTGGCTCTCATTCCTGCTGCTTTTGAATTTGATCAAAGAATATTGTTTTAATTTTTCAAACCAGTAAATGGTTGGCTGATCCTCTGATAGTCTCACAAGCTTCCAGTGTGAGGTGTTGTGATGACAAACTTCAACTCAAGGGTTTTCAGAGTTGTCAAACACAGAATTTTGAAATAAATAAAAAGCATATATGTTAGTTTGCATATTTACAATAACCTTGAAGTTTTAATTTCCAAGTCAGTACAATGGGGGTGAATGTGGTTTTGTTTGTAATACTCACACCATGAAAATAAATAAAACTATTAATATCAGCTACTATGAATATCTCTTTCCAAAAACAGTTAACAGCCTGGTAAGTCGATAATTTAGAGTCGTGGGGACACTGTCCCTGGAAAGAGTTGTTGTTGATTTCTTTTCATTCGCCATCTCATCCTACAGTGTTGTGAGCTTCACAAACAAAATCTTATTCACCTCCATTGTTATAGTGTAAAGGCAGAAATCTCAGAGACAAATTTCTCAGAACCATTTAAAATCAACCAGAGCTAAGTGAGAAACTATTTATTCAGTAAATTTGGGTAACTGACCCAAATTTCCTTTTTTGTTACATGCTTCAGGGTATCAGAAGATAAGTTTTCAAAACCGTTCTTTGAGAGCTTGGTAACACTTTAAGCCCAGTTCAGACCAAAGATTTGCGACGGGATGAAACAATTTTAGAACGTTGCAGGGACAAGTTGCAGCAGTGTGAACTGGCCAGTCCGAGCTCGACTCAAGGAGACTGATGGTGTCACCTGCAACTGTGCTGGTCAAATAGCCAGTTAGCTTGAAGTGAAGTCTGCTGGTCAAGTCAAAATGATCACAGATGGCGTGTTTTGGCGTGTTTGCTTGCTGCAGCAGGTGCGGTGTGCTGGTGTCGGACAGTGGGTTACTGCTGCTGCCGCTGCTGCTTGTGTATGCGCTTATGCACATACACATTCCCATCGACTGATTAATTGGCGCCAATTACTTGTATTATTGTGGCTTATTTATTATGAACACAGTCCATATGATGCTCATTTTGTTTGTTTTTCACGGTTTCATCTCTACAACAAATGCAACTGTTGCCAGTATCTCACTATCGCTATCCTTACTCATATTTTACTCATATTTTAAGAAGCTGCAAATTATATCAGCCACAAAATAAGCCTGAAAAGCTGGAAATCAGAACGGAAGTATGAAGAGTTGTTGCAAAGAGATGATACACCAACTGAACAAACTGACCTTTCAAAATGACATATGAGGAAGCATATATAGTGGCTTGGCCAAACCAAATAATACGCAAGAGGTAACCAAAAAGGACGGCAACTATAACTAAACACAAAGCAAAACTAACTAAACCAAAATCCCTCCCTTGACAAAGCAGCAAATGGTTTAGTCCATGAGTTGGCTCCAGGATTTAAGAGTCCTCAGCCTTTTTCTCCACCAGGAAGGGACCTCCCCAAACAACCAAGGTAATTTAAAGACAAAGAAACACATAATTAATATCAAACAGTTTGCCTGTATAACCCTACAATGCTAGAATGTGTACATTTAAATTAAACAATGTACAGTTAAAAGCAGATAGACAAATTCTATATCAAGCCAACTGTGTGTTGTGAATTTTTTAGGTATGGTTGACCATAAATGAAAGTAACCTGCGTAGATAACAAACTCATGAGTTTAAAGAGTGTGGCTTGGGAAAACATTACCATGTGTGACTGTGACCATCACAGTGTGCATTGAAATAGTATTGACTAAAGAGCTGTATACTCCTTTCTGTCAGGTGGAAGTACCTCCAGTTACTCAGAACAACCAGAGCTTCTTGATTTTCAACAGAAGTCAAATCAGAGCTTTGAGGAAGGTATGTATAAGAAAGACTCACTTCAAAAGTGCACAGTAACTATACGTAAGAATATTACTCCTGTAGGAGTTGGTACCGCATAACATCTAGCAACTTGCTAGTTACATTATTCATTTATATTTTGATGTGCGTTTATTGTTAGAGATCTTTATCTGGCGATTCAACGCCTGCAACGGTAGGGAGAGGGAGAGAGAGAGGCAGCTGATCGGTAGGAGCAAGGCATGAAGGAAGAGGAGCAGGAGAGCGACAGTCAAGACCACGATGTCAACGACTGGCACCTACAAGCAAAGCTAGCTGTGGGCTTATTTAGGCAGTAAAGTTTACTTACCCGTCGAAGAAAGCAGACAACTTCAGCGTCCCTTTTAAAACCTTTCTCCTTCAGCAGCTCTCCACCTGGGAAAGGCTACCCCAATGGTGACCCTCATTTTTTGAATTTGCTGGTCACGTTACCCCTTTGATTCCCTTTTGTGCTTTCTTGGCAACGAGAATGCCATCTCCCCTGATGCTGCATATGCATGATCCTGCTTTATGCTCAAAGAGTGGGACTTTGTTATGCTGCAGGAGTACAGGCTTTCAAATTTGCCAGGGTAGTAGTGAAGCACATCATGCTCCTCTCCTTCGGCCTCTCAGTCACGCAGCGCTGGTCTGGCTCTCAATGAAAATGCCGAAGGCGGGGCTATTCCCTGGTAGTGCTATATGTCCTTTGCCCACCAGAGCTAAGTGAGAGAATATTGACTGTTATATTTATTATACTATATTGACTATTCATTAACTTGGGTTTACTGACTCTATTTATGTTTTTCAAATGAATAAAAGGATGTCAAAGGATGAGATTATTAAAATTTTCAGATTGGGTTCATAGAGAGCTGTTGCTAACAGTTTAACAACAGTTCAAAATTATGCAATTGAATCAGGATGAGACCTGTATGCTCTTTTCTGTCAGGTGGAAGTGCCTCCAATTACTCAGAGCAATCAGTGCTTCAACAGAACTTCAGTCAGAGCTCTCAGGAAGGTATGTACAGCACACACACTCCAGGAGTGCAGTTATCTGTTTGTATAAAAGAGGTGTTGGTTTACTGAATACTGAATGTATGACCTCAGTGATGATGAAGGAATGACCCATTAAGCGCTGGTCCTGTGGATATACAATCTCCACAGTTTGTCTGGTAAGAACAGAAAAGATGGTGATTGGTCAATAAATCACAAACACACTCATTGACATCCCACTTATTGCAAGTTGTTTAGAATATCCAGTGATGTAGTTGTAGTTGATGAGATTGCTGTACTACGATGTAGATAGGGAGGGTACTGAGGAGAAAATAGATATGCTTTTCTTGTTATTCCAATGTCTTTTTCACTGACAAGTGGATGAATGGAAAACCTCTCTCACAGAGAATGTGTCTTGATGTTTTTGCTGTAGATGAGAAGTCCTCCAACGGTAGCTGCAGTTATCGGGATCTCTTAAAACACTTGAACCTGACCAAAAATGAGCTGCACACCTTGACTCTGCCTGTTAGAGACCATAAGTCGACCATGCAAATAGAACTGGCTGTACTACTCTATGCCATTCTAGACGTGGTAAGTGGTTGCTTTTAAATACAGTCAGTGTTAAATTTTCTGTGTTTATAGCACCTGCATGTGGCCATTTATGAAACACTATAATTTTGCCTCATTTTAAAGTTGTTTCTCACCAGTGCAATGCAAAAATGCCTCGTGGGAAGACAGAAAGTTTTTTTGGCAAATTTTTGGCATGACAACTAGGCCAACTTGATATCATCCCTACTCGTCATATTTTGACGCTCAAGTGAAGCCCCAGAAGAAGCATTTTGTACTGTATCTCGATGCAGTTAGTTGGGTGTAGTGGTTAGAACAACAGCTCCACTTGGTCAGGTTTAGGAAAGCATTGTAATTAGTCATGACAGTTGACTCACATGACTAACAACTCATGACAAACGACTTGCAGTCGAACGGCCTGCCTGAGCTGAACCCGAGAGTTATTGCCCCAAACGAGGGAGTTCAAGTATCTCAGGGTCTTGTTCACGAGTGAGGGTAGAATGGAGCGTGAGATGGATCGGCGGCTTGGGGCGGCTTCTGCAGTGATGCGGGCATCGCGCCTGGCCGTTGTGGTGAAGAAGGAGCTGAGCCGGAAGGCGAAGCTTTCGATTTACTGGTCCATCTACGTCCCAACCCTCACCTATGGTCAC
>JAPZEB010000013.1:23537365-23548601 GCA_029783705.1 Chaetodon striatus | reverse complement strand
ATTTTCTGAGCCCACTAGATGGCGCTCATGGTTTAAAGAGAGAGGCTCAAAAAATGGAAAGTAAGTGTGCTTTCAAGCTTTTGTTGAACAAGAAGCGCCATCTAGTGGGCACAGAAAATAAAGAAAATGCTTCATTAGGCTTCATTTGGCCATCACGAACTATAGGTGAGACTTGGGACATAGATTTGGCCAATAAATCGAAAGCTTTGCCTTCCGGCTCAGCTCCCTCTTCACCGCGACTGTTTTGCGTAGCACCCGCATCACTGCAGATGCCACGCCAAACTGCTGATCCAGAACTGGTTCTGTCAGCACCAGTTAGCGGCTAAATGGAGCTAGCAAACTGTCTAGGTATCTAATGAAGCACTCAGTTGGTATTGAAATGGCTTCAAGTGTACTGGTATCGTAATCTTTTAAACGATACCCAGTCCTGATCATGATGAGTGTGAAGGCCCTGCACCGGAGCAAAGCAGTGTTCAGTAACGTCTGACTCTTCACAGGAAGCGTCTTTATTGACCCGTCTCCTTTCACCATCTAACCTATACCATCCTGCAACTTCAAAGGCAAAACACAGCCTGATCACCACACACACGCACACACACTCCTGCTTCTGAAGCTTTCATGTGCATTTGAGAACCATTTGAACCATCCGTCCCCACAAATGTCCTTTAGCCAAAACCCATCTGAGCTGCTTTTAAAGCAGGGAAACACATTCTCTGGTTGCGTAACGGTCATTTTTGTCCCGCAGGAGCACAGAGGGACATTTTCCTCTGCTGTCAGCGCTTTCACTGAGCTCTAATTAGAGAGGGACAATGAACAGAGCTGGACGGTGACCATTACTGGCGGAGTGTTGGAGAGAGGATAACAATTAGGCTCAAACTAATGTAGATGGATAGCAGCAACATCAAGAAGGCTTTGTCATTGTAGTTACTGTGTGTATTTCCATATTAGAAATATAATTTTGATGTTAATGTTTAATTTTTGTCCTTTCTGTGCATGTACTGCAGGTAGCACGCCAATAACAAAGTCCTAATTTATCTCGCCTACACTCGTATCCATCCTACCAGAGGTGATGTTGTTAACTGAGTCGTTGGCAGAGTATTTGGAGATGAGAGGCCAAAAGCGATTAGATTCTGAGGAGGATTGAGAGGGAGGATCAAGTGTGTTGATATCGAAGCCTGAGCTGTTCATAGGCTCTGCTTCAGCAGCACCGAGGCCAGCAACAGCAATTAACTGCAGCCCGATAAGTGGACATACTGATGCAGAGAGGACGGCAGATAAATAAATGGTACTTGCATGAAGTTAATGGCGGGTCCTCTCTAGCATCAGAACTTGTACTTATTTAAATGCTGTGGCTGATGTTAGGCATCACATTCATAGTCACAAGAACATGAATATTAATGAAGTAGGTGATCCTCTGGTATCAGCAGCACTGTCAGGTCAAAACGTTCTCTTTTGGACGTCGTCTACCACGTCACGTTGTATCAGATATAAGACTTTAAGACTGAATTGCGTTAAATTTACCTTGGAAATTCACAGTCCCCGGAGAATTAACCATGATTTCTTCTTTCTTTTTTTCCTCTTCTTTTATACCTTCACACCGGCGACAGAGGCATTGTGTTTATGGGTTTTCCATCCATACATACTAACGTATGTACCATCCTCGTGAACATCATATGTCAAGAACACCTCGATGGGAATTTCTTCAAATTTGGCACAAGGGTCGACTTGGACTGGAAGATGAACTGATTAGATTTTGGTGGTCATAGGTCAAGGTCAATCTGACTTTATCTGTCTCATTCTTGTGAACGTGATATCTCAAGAACATCTTAAGGGGAATTCTTTAACTTTGGCACAAATGTCATTTGGACTGAAGAATAAACTGAGAAGAATTTTGTGGTTGAAGGTCAAAGCTCAACGTCTGTGTCCATCTATCCATCCATCCATCCATCCATTCATTTTCAACTGCTTGTCCGAAGCCAGGTTGCGGAGGCAGCAAGCTGAGCAAAGTATTTTAGACGTCCCTCTCCCCAGCAACGCTTTCCAGCTCCTCCTGGAGGATCTTAAGGGTGTTCCCAGGCCAGAAGATATATGTCATCCCTCCAGCATGTTCAGGGTTTATCCTGGGGCGTCCTACTGGTGGAATGTGCCCAAAACATCTCCAGTGGGAGGCGCCCATGAAGATCCTGATCAGATTTTGAAACACCTCAACTGACCCCTTTCGACACGAGCAGCAGTGGCTGCACTCTGACCAACCTCATTATTTCGGTCATTACTAATGATGGCCAAATGAAGCCACATGAAGCATTTTCTTTATTTTATGAGCCCACTCATTGCCATTTCTTGAGCCTATCTCTTTAAACCATGAACAGTAATTCTAGTTTTCTGATGACACCATTATATTTTCTCTTGTGACATCACCAGGCCAAAACACCATTACATATCTAATGGGCAGATACTTAAGTGAGTACTCATATATTTCCCAACTGATGAGCTCTTCTTATTTGGATGGGGGTCAGGCGGTCCACCACTTTGGTCCGTACCGAAATATCCCAACAGCTGTTTGATGGATTGCTTTAGCAGTGGGTACAGACCATGGACACAGCATTGAAGGCAGGGCCCTGTTCATTCCTATGGAAGTTGCTTAGTGGCACATGGAGCCAAAAAAGCTCAATGTCTGTGGTATGAAAGTTCCCAGATCTTCCACTTTATAAGGCCCATAGAGCAAGGGCATTAGAGACTTGCGGCCACCGAGCCTGGCCAAGTGTGGCTACCTTCTGTTTTGGTGCTCCGCTAACTTTAATCAGGATAAAATAGCTTAATCTCATGGCTCTTCTAGACTTAAGGAATGTTATTGGACCGAATGGATAAATCCAGATAGTGAAGTGAGTCATTTCGAGGGGTTGTGACGCTCAAAAAAATGTATCCACTGATTTGCAGACGTCTCTTTCCCAATGTAAGTTCAGAGGAAAAAGTCCTTCCAGCCCCATAGTATCACATTATGGACCTGGTCATTGTAATTTCACTTTTGGCCACAATGTAAAATAGGCTGTTTCTGGGGCCTGGGACAGACATTCAGGGTCCTCAGATGATGTGCTTTGATAAAGTCATGACTTTGATGATCCCATACTGTTTCCCCCAGCACCTAAAACAGGTTGACCCTTTTGGTTTGGAATGAAATATCTAGAATAGATTTTAACACATGTTCAGTTCTCAGTGCTACAAAAAACAAGGCCTTAAATTCAGCTGCTGTGTGTTTTAAAATATATGAGAAAGATGGAAGGTAAGACAGAAGTTCAAGTGAACTGGCTCACTGTCCTTCAGATTATAATTTATCTAACTCTGAGTACACACTTTCTGTGTGGGCAACATTTTCCACCAGCGCCCTCACTGATAACAGAACACAGCATGGACAAACAGAGTGGATGTGCACTGTGTCAGTGACAGGGGATGGGATGCTTTCCTCTGCTGCAGCTGTACGTATTTTGCTCTCGGTCTCTCACTGTGTGTGTGTTCCTGCCATTTCTTCTCAGCCATAGTGTCACAGTGTGGTCCCATTCTCCACGAGTACCGTGACAAATAACCTGTTGTGTTCCCGTGTTGTGAGCCACCAAAACAGCTCCACCTGGCACGCCACCCTGCAGCTCTGCTCTCCACACAGTGTCACAGATGTGGTTGGATATTGTTGTATCGCTTTAGGCCCGTATTTATCAACCAGCCAAAAGAAAAGTTTTAGACAAAGTGAAACATAAAACTAACAGTCCTTCATTTTTATACTCCTACGTTTAAACTCAAGACTAAAAGCTATTTATGAAATTTTAAAACTTCAAAGCACAACCAGAGGACTCTTAAATGGCTCTAATTCGAAAATACTCTTGAATACAGGTGGTCATGATAAATAATATGTTACCTGAAGCAATGTGTACTTATAATTACGAATATGGCAGTTCAGTCAGGATCACTTTAGTCAAAGAACACTTTATTTCCATTTGCAGTATTATATTTGTTGGCGGGGCTCTGTTCTGGGGCCTCTCTGCCCTTCCTCGGGTCTATGCAGAAAGCCTAAGGTGAAGAGAGCACACCTCTCTGCCCTTCCATGCACATACAAGGAGAGCCTGAGGCAGAGAGAGCAAACCTCCCTGCCCTTTCATGTGCCCACGTGGAAAGCCATGTTACACTGCTTTTTGAAATGAATTTATTAGGAAAACAAACAACAAGAACAAAGCTCATCTTGATTTTGAGAGTTTGAGATCCTCGGGCAGAGGACTTCTGCTTGTCCCAGAGTCCAGGCTGAGGACCAAAGGGGACAAAGCTTTTGCCACCAGGGCCCCGAGGCTCTGGAAAGACTTGCCCAAGGATATAAGGCTGTCTGAGTCACTGTCTTCGTTTAAGTTTCTCCTAAAAATGTACTGCTATCAGAAAGCATATCCTGACTTTTTCTGAGATATTTTATTGCTATCTTATTGATTTTAATGATCTTTCATTGTCTTGACTTTAACTTTGGCCCTCCTTATTTTATCTCTTACTAGATGCTATATAAATAACTATTATTATTATTATTATCATTATTATTATGTAGAAGAAGCAAATATCATGCCACTTATATGTTTCACAGCTGTGGGCATGAAAGACCTCTTGTGCTGTGGAGCATCTGAGCAAGTAATCTGTTACTTAACACTTGTTGTTGAATCTGAAAATAGCATCACAGAGCTACAGTATGTTTATCCAATCAGCACTGACACCACTATAGTAAAATGTGTCTCATGTTACCCCGGGACAGACTGTTGCTTTAGTCGAGCGAGGATGTTTTCACCTGCTGATGAAACATCAAATTTGCTCTGAAAAGCTGCTCCCACTTCACAGCTACTTTAATTCCAGAGTACTTTTTTTTTTTATCACCAGGAGTTAATAGAGTTCAGTGCATAACAATGTGATATGAGCGAATGTCATATCAATTTCATAACCATATCTAAAAACAGCATATTTTCATTTGCACTGAGACTGGAGTTCAGCTTGTTATCATTGAGAAGATGTCTCAGCTTTAATGGAAAGTGATGCTGCCTGCCACCCTGAGGCAAGGCACGTCCCTGCAGTATGATTCACTTCATTTTGCACGCTCTCCTCTCTCCGCCTTCAACCGACTCCTTTTCTCTCCTATCTCACCTTTGCTCCCGTTGTACTCTCTTTCTTCTTAACACTCTCAGCCTATACTGTACCGCTTCTTCGCAGAGCGCAGAATGATAACAGTGAAAATCCTCTATAAGCCACTACAAAGCAGGCTGCATTTTCACAGAAGATCATTTCAAAGACCGTTAATTAAAGGCACTCCTCAGCCAACCAGCGTCAGTTCTCTGTGCTTTCTCAACTGAAGTCACTAATGGAAAAGGGAGGATTCATACACAAAGGATGTTCTGCATGTCATTGTAGAATTGTATCAAATTAAAAAGAGGGTTTTTCTGTATCATAGAAGACGGAGCTCTAAATATTTTTAGCTTTTGAGATGTTTGGGACTTTGAGTATTAGATGTTGTGCATCCTCGACTGAAGCAATTTATGCCTCACAATCCTTCCAAAATTTAAAATTGTATGCCTTAAACTGCTGTTTGTGTGTGTGGTGTCCATTTTAATAACTACCTTCATCTATCTTTTTTTTTTTTTACAGTGTGTAGAAGCCAAAAAGTACTGCTGGTATTTTGAGGGCGGATACCCCATCTACTTCATGTAAGTACCACAATGTTCCACTTCTGTGTTGTGATGGCCAAATGAAGCCTCATGAAGCATTGTCTTTATTGTCTGAGCCCACTAGATGGCGCTTTTTGTTCAACAAAAGGTTGAAAGCACACTGAATTGCCATTCTCTAAGACTCTCTTTTTAAACCATGAGTGTCATCTAGTGGGCTCAGAAAATAAAGAACTACTTTAAACCCATGAACTAGGGGTGGGTGACATATTGATTATACTTAATGTATCGCATTTGGGATGTTTAAAATGACTATATCGCGAAAACTGAGTATAAATTGTTACGAAGTCATGTGACTTCCCTCTAACTGACACACGCAAAAAGAAAGACTCACAAACGTATTTTTTGGAGATATTTTTAGGGCTTTTTTTTGCCTTCAATCGACAGGACAGTGTAAGGGGAAAAAGAGAGGGAGGATGACACGCAGCAAAAGGCCATGGGTCGGAATCAAACCAGTGGCCGTGGTGGTAAAGGCAAAGCCTTTGCACGTGTGGTGCCTGCTGTACCAGGCGAGCTAATGGGTGCTCCAAGACTCATAAACATGGTGATCACATAGACTTATCCGCCAAGTTGTGTCTTTGTATCTGCAGAGCTCCCGACAGCAACTATTTAGTGGCAATTTGCAACCATGGAGCACCAGGTGCCAATATTATTAATGTATGGATTTGAGAGCTGGCAGTTTGTTTCCAGCTTACAATGAGTAAACAATCACTTTTACCAGCGCCATGGTAACAGTCCAACTAATGAGTTTAACAACAGTGTGAGCATGTGAGGTGTGTGTTTTTGTATCTGCAGGGCCCCAGAGTGTTACTGTGTAGTCACATTTCGTGACCATGGAGCACCAGTGCAGAGTGCGATTATATTTAATATCTGGACTGAAGAGCCGGTAGTTTGTTTCCAGCATTACCAAATTAACAGGACAAAGTGATAAAGTGATGACATCATTTATCCAGAAGTTTAAAAGTCATTTGCACTGTGTCATTATAGTGTTTTACAAAAACACTTTCCTGGTCATCACTCAACGTCATAACTCAGAAGGGGAGACATTTGGACAGATACTGAATTGGTGACACTAATGTAGGGTGACATCCTTCAAACTGTGCTGATTGTATAGATCTGTGCTGCGGGGGGTGGGTGTATGAAGCAACTATGTCACAGACATGGATGTCAACTGGAAGTGCAGCCTGACGGGTTCGAGGAAGCATACAACCACGTAATTCTTGTTGTTAATAAAATGTGACATCAGTCCTTGCTTTTAGGACAATTCTCTTTTGTCACATTTTGGCAAAGGTGTAATAAAATCCTCACAATGTTTGTGACTCCTCAACAAAAAGTGCTGAACTGTGTAAATCTAGTTTTAGAAAAACCATCTTGAGTCCTGACTCTTGGTAATCGTCAGGAGACAGGGACAGAATTTGTCACAGTGCACATAAATGGCGAGCCCACAGATATGAAAGTTGACACAGGAGCAAAATGCATCGTAATGTCCCTGGAGACTTTCAAACGGAAAGCTGCAAACCTTGTTGCTTATGGAGGCAGCAGAGTTGAGACCACAGGCCTGGTCACACTGACATGCTGCTTAAAGGGACAGCGCCAATTGTTGCCTCTCTTCACAGTGGACAGAAGAGTGAAACCTGCTAGGTTCTGTGCACGTGTGAACACGGGAGCTGCCACAATGAGCCGTGACGTCAATCAAAACCCAACACAAAACATCATAGACTTCATCACACAGACTCTCAAGCACTATGAAGACCTGCTCGGTGATAAGCTGGAAGAACTCCCAGTCACAAACACTGTGATGTTAGATCCCAACACACAGCCTGTGGCCCAGCCAGCCCACCACATCCCGACTGCAATGCAGGACATAATCAAAAGTGACCATGAACACATGCAAAGCATAGGTGTCATAACATCAGTCACTGAGTCTACGGACTGGATCTCATCTCTGGTACATGTGAAGGACAAACAGCAAATCAGCATCAATCCAAAAGACCTCAACACAGTGTTAAAGAGGTGCCATTACTCAGAAAAACAACAACACGACTGAACGTCAGCGTTACACCCCTGACGTCAACAACTGCGTTGGAGCCTTGCCCTTCAACCTTGAAACCAGCGCAGAGAGAAAAACCCCAAAGCAGCAGCTCTGAGCCCGCTGAGGCTGTCGAAACTGCTGGTGTTGGCTCAGACTGCGTGTAAAGTTGTTGTTGGGATATAGAGACAAAAAGCTGCACAGCTAATAATAGACAAAAAAGAGACTGCTAGATCGTTTGGCCAAAGAGAAAGGTACTTCAATGAAGAATCGTACAAAAATAGAGAGTGGATGATTCTTTGCAAAACCCCAAGTGAGCCTTCTGTGAAATGCAGATTTGCTGCTGTCAAGCAGCTTGTAACTTTCTACAAATGTGGAGATGATGGCTTTGTAAAGTACAGAATTAATAACTGGAAAGTGGTCAAGCCTCCTGGACTGCCATATGAAATCTCACTTTTACAAAGAGTTTGTCAAACACTGGCCAAAATTCAGCTTGTCAGACAAGAGCGCATTGGAGCAAAGACGAGATGACACTGTCTGCAGTTATACAGATAAGAAGAGCAAACTTCAAAAGGTAGTCGAACTTGAGAAGCTTTCTGCTCGCTGGTAAAAACGCATCACATGAGACAATCAATGAACTGATACATGAGATGTATCGAGAGTCTCTCACCACTCTCATGACTGAATTAAAAAGAAATGCAAAATGCTTTGCAATTATGGGAATGAAACTCATGAGTGTTCCCGACATGAACAGCTGTCTTTGTCTCTACGTTTGGTATCAACTGATGTTGTTGTCTTCGAAGACTTCGTAGGAATGAATGACTGTCCTAATACTGACGCAGAGTGAGTAACCTTCACAATCACAGACGTATTACTTGGATCAGGCTTTGGCATTGGTGACACGAAAGGGCAAATCTACAATGGCGCGTCTGTTCTACAGAAACAAAGGTCAGATGTTGCTCAACTTATTGAGAAATTAATCCCCAAAACAGTCTCAAAGCAGTGCATCAGAGTGCATCAGAGTGAGGGGAAACACAGATCTTTGCTCATGAAGTAGGTGATGTGATCGTCATCATCATTATTATTATTATTATTATTATTATTATTATTATTATTATTATTATTTTCATTTTTTCAATTCAAACTGATGTAAGGAAATGAGAAGAAACAAAAAATAAGTTAAATTGATTTTATTCTTGAAAATGACGTTCTTTGACAAAAATGCATTTTTCTCAGCTTTTTCTTTTTTATGAAAATGCACAAATTCAGATCTTGATTTAAAAAAAAAAAGAGAGATGGAATAAAATAGAATAAAATGTTTTTTTGTGTATAAAAACAAAAGGTTTCTTTTTTAGTTTTGTGTATTTACTGTTTACATATTAAGAATGAATTATTCAGTGGGTCTTAAAAGAAGTAACGTGAATATGATCAAAAATGCTTGCGGTGGCTGGCAACTACAGCGGATAGTGTTAATACAACGTAATTTTGCATGCTCACTTATTTTATGCGCAGAGTTGAGAACATTTCTGCTCACGTATCAGTGAATGAAGCCCAGTGATGACTCAGATTAAGCAGTACCTTTACACATCAGAATTAGCGCCCCACATGTTTGAATGCTTGGCTGAGGCGGAAGAGCTGGTGTATTGATAAGAGCAAAATGTGCAATAAAAACAGATCAGCAAAACAATGGTGACAAACATGAAGTAAGTGACTTACACATCACAGAAGAGCTGAAAACATCAGATCTGTTTGGAGCGATGAGGAGACTGTAACCCTCCTCTCATTATTAGATTAAGCAAAAATATTTCCATCATGTTTTCCACATGGTTTTTCATTGTCTGAGCTTCGCCTGGAGCTCTTTTAATTACACTGTCTTATTGCTCCCTCTTCATCTTTAATGACACCTGACTGGAGAATGAGCTCCAACAGCCGTTAATTTCCATGAACTAACTCCTGATATTCACATTAAAAAAGTACATTCACATTTTTACTGGTTAAAATTGGAGCTACGTTCGGAAGGAGACTCGGCTCGTGTCGGCTGGAATACTGAAAAGAAGCAAACATCTGCATTGAGCTGCAGAGCGCAGTGTTGACTCAGTGGGATCGTGAACACGTGCAGCTCTTGCATCAAAAATCAATTGAGTTTGATTCAATTTAATTTCCACATTATTGCTTACTGGAGCTTTAATCTTTGCTGCTCACAGTTTTAGGAAGCAGAGTTTGTTTTACTGATTCAAACAGACAGGCTTCCTCCACACTTCCAACTTTCATCTGTTTAGTTTGCTTTCCAGCTGCTGGCCACAGCTACAGTGGTGATGAGACGGAGGAAGAGAGAAAGAGAGACTGAGAGCATCAGTGAGGAGAGATTACATTAGTAATGAAAAACAGCACAGAGGAAAATCCTGCTCTCTCCTCCACTTTCTTTCTGCTTGTCCTCTCAGCCCTCAATTTCTGTTTTCCTCTTCAGCTTCAACAATGCAGGAATCTTGTTTATTTTACAAATAACTGTCCACATGTTCAAAACAATCTGTGACAGAGAGGGAAAGAAGACTTTGCACACAGTGTCTCTTGCAGAAACACATCTGTTTTGATGACTGAATAGAAGACAAACTTCTTTACTGTATGAGTAAACAATGTCTCTGCCTCGATTCAGTCTCAAGATGGAAAAATACAATATACGAAAAAAGGAGTGGCACCTAATTACCATCAGGGAAGGAAAAAAAGGGTTCAGTCAGGACCACTTCAGGCAAAGAAAACTTTATTTCAGTTTGCAGTATTTGGTGTTATGGCTCTGTTCTGCCTCTTTGCCTTTCCCAGGCCTACGCAGAAAGCCTAAGCCTGAGAGAGCACATGTCCCTGCCCTTCCTCGTGTCTACATGAGCCTAAGGTGGAGAGACCACACCTCTCCGCCCTTCCTTGTGCCTACATGAATGCCTAAGGTGCTGAGAGCACACCTTTCTGCCCTTCCATGTGCTAACAAAGAAAGCCCAAGGCAGAGAGGGCACCGATTTTTTTCCTAAATCTAACGACAGTAACTTTACTTGCCTAAACCTAACCTCAGTAAATCTATGTTCGTTGTGTAACTTAACTTTAAGAACGTAATGTCATTTGTCGGCCGCTGATTCCTAAGATATCATACGTACTGTTGTGTGAGGATACATAGTTCACGCCCCTCCGCTTTTATATCATAGAGGGACACTGGGTAAATGGTGTAGATTAAAATCTTGCTTTCTACATTAATAGTTATTAAACAAATGTATAAATTGGAATTTTATTCGCAAAGGTTTCACACTCACAGAAACAGGCGCAGTTGTCATCGCCTTGAGTAGACTTTGTCTTCACTTCACCTGCTTCACATCAGTGTCTCCATCATGGCCTCTCTGCTCTGCTGTATGCTGACTTTGCTCAGTGTGTGTGTGTGTGTGTGTGTGTGTGTGTGTGTGTGTGTGTGTGTGTGGTGTGTGCGCGCATG
>JAPZEB010000013.1:23483087-23496427 GCA_029783705.1 Chaetodon striatus | reverse complement strand
CAAACGCAGTCAATTTACCATTGCCTCTACTGGTGCTTAATGTTTGCAATGTCCCTTTACTGCTCTATTGTTGCAAATTTGCCCTCTGTGGGACGAATAAAGGATTATCTTATCTTATCTTTTAGCATCCTAACATCTTTGCGCATTTGTAATTAAGCTACTTGTCTGTCCTGGTTTCGCTGGACTGGATTTATGTGTTTATTGGATCCTCATTAGCCGTCACCAGAACAGCAGCTGCTTTTCTTTGGTTCCAAAGAATTTAACGTTCGTCTAATTACTACCTTGGCTCCATCTTCCATCCGGGAATTGGTTATTCTGTGCATAGCTACATAGCTGAAACTCTGGCGCAGCAGTTGTGTTGTGTGTGGCCCCATTAAATAAACTAATTGACTAAACAAGCTTTTACACAACTGTGTAGACAAGGTTATTTTCTGCTGATGGGAAGTGCTTCTTTAAGACGCAGGATGTCACAGTATTTACTATGTGTTGTCCACAAATAACTCTGACTGTGGCTAAAATTCCTGTATTGATTCACGGATAAACCAGCGCATTAAGACGAGGGTATAAAATGATGGTAAAATGGTTTATACCCTGGTGAAGACTCTATTGTCAAAACACGTTGGTTTATCCATGAATTAATACAGGATGTTTAACCACAGTCAAAGTGCCTTGGATGCATTTTTGGACTGTCTGCCTGTACCATGGAAAAGGTCGCAGGATTCTCTTAAGTGTTCACTTAATTTGGAAATTTGGTAGCGTTTAGTTTGGCCTGTACAGTCGGCATTAAAACCAGGACATTTGTGGTGAGATACAACTTAACTTTGACGTACTTTTAAACGATTTGTTCTGCTGCTTTTCCATTAAATTGAAGATGGATCAATATTTTGGGACAACAGTTCAGTTTGGTTTTAACTGGAAGGTTTTTCCGAATACTGTCTCATCATAACTGTTTCTATTGTCTTTATTGGATGTTTTTAATAAGTTGTTGGTTTAGATGAAGAGGACGAGAATCTAGTGGCTCAAGATACAAGACCTCTGGTAAGAGAATTAATACTTCCAAGGTATGAAAATCATTTCATCTGTCACTTATCAGCTGTTGTTTCCAGACACCTCTACTTGCTTGTGATCGTGGTTTTAAAGGAAAACTAAAGCTTGAAACAGCCGAACATGCCTCCGTCCTTCACGAGTTATTCTTACTACATCACTGCATGGTTTGATTTTGTATGTTCTGGGAAACGAATCCGACCGACAATCCAAGTCTTTCCTAATGCTTCACTTAGGTGGTGACTTCCAACTAAATCTGCAAATAGGCTTTGAAATAGTGCTGGAGCCTCCAGAGTTTACACTAATTCCTCCACGTCTCCCTTGGCGGGGCTGTAAACAGCATCTGGTATGTATGAGTCAACATGTCTGTGTGTGTGTCTCCGCCTCGGTCTCTCACAGCGTCTGTCTGCTGAGATGCTGGTGCTCCCTCTACGGAACTTCCTACAGAGCTCATTAAGACAGCCAACACATTCCAGTCCTCCATTCATCAGGTGGATTAGTGCAAACTTTACACTGCAATATGCAGCACACACACACACACACACACACACACACACACACTTCACATTACCACTGTCTCCTTCAGCAGAGCTAGCTGGAGCTCATTTCTTATGTCAAGGCTTTCAGATTCAAATGCTTTCAGATACGGCTTCATTTACTTTAACCTGCCATTCTGATTTACAGGCTACTTGGTGGAATGGTGTGCCAGCTGAAAAAAAATCCCTTCTGGGAATACCACGCCTCGAACAGCAACACAGACCAACACCTCTACAAGACTTGACTCTAAATGATGGGTTCCTACACCAGGGCGTCTGTCACGAATCCTCAAATATGCTCCAATTTAGACCCCATGGAGTCTCACTCGATCACATTTAGGCCCAATCCAATTTCTTATTTTCACCCCCACCCCTCGTGACTGAGTGCTCCTTTGCCTCTTACAACAGATGTGTGGAAGTGGGTACAATCTTCCCTATGAAATGGGACAACCCAAGACCCTGATACGTCATCAGTGGTTGTCAAGGGCGTATACGTAACAGGCACGACCGTGGCAACAATGGTGTTATCACAATTACATCTGACATTTATCTGATGGAGACACACACCAATCGGCCGAAATATTAAAACCACTGACGAATGAAATTAAGAACATTCATCATCTCGTCACAATGCAATGTTCTGAAAGGAAATTTCAAAACTACGGACAATTTAGAGGCACCAATTAACCTGCATGTGTTTGACTGTGGGAGGAAGCCAGAGTAACCGGAGAAAACCCACGCTGACACAGGAAGAACATGTAAACTCCACACAGAAGGGCCAGGAACCAGGAACCCTCTTGCTGTGAGGCAACAGTGCTAACCACTACACCACTGTGTCACTCTCCAATTGGACCATTGTGCCAAATTCAAGGAAATTCCCTCAAGGCGTTCATGAAATATCAAGAATGAGACAGCCAAGGTCACAGTGACCTTGACCTTCGATCACCATTTCTTATCAGTTCATCACTGAGTTCAAGTGGATGTTTGTACCGACTGCAAAGAAATTCCTCACGGTGTGTTCTGAGATAACGTGTTCACAAGAATGAGACAGACAAGGTCACGGTGACCTTGACCTTTGACCTACAACCACTTAAATCTTATCAGTTTGTTGTTGAGTTCAAACAGACAGCTGTGGTGAGTTTGAAAAAATTCCCTCAAGGCTTTTTTGAGATTTCGCATTTACAAGAATGAGACAGACGACTCTACGGACGAACGGACAACCCTAAGACATGATGCCTCGGGCCACAGCGCGGAGGTATAAATATAAACTCCTTGTGGGTTTCTTTTGTTGCTTGTGCAGCCATCTTGCTGATGAGCTCTCAAAAGATCGGCGTGGAGGACACCGCTGCGTTAAGAGGGTCACGTAGCCCTGACGCATAGCTCTACTCTTCTATGCCAACAATGATCGGCACAACCTACCCATAGACAAGAACGAGCAAAATTGAGGAGTAGGGGCTGAATGGTGGGGACGAGGGGTGTATTAGAACTGAGCTATCGTCAGAAGGACCTGTAAAGAAACACTTCTGTTGTTATTGTTGATTTGTAAAAGTGGCTGCACAGTATAAGAAGAGAAACAGCAGACGAGCATCTGTGTTGATGCTTCAGTGTGTACAGTTTAATATGACTCCCACATAGTTGAGGAAAAACTGAAAAACATATTAAGAAAAACATCAACAACACCTATTGATACTGTTGATGTACATACTTATTATTTCCTCCAGCCAGCAGCAGTTTGTGTTTGTCTGTGACTCAATTGCTTAATGAATACTAATAGTGTCGCCAGCACAAGCCGACTGTGAAAGTTGTGTCGGTGTGTAGAGATTATAAAGCGCTGGTCTTGTCTGCACTTTACCGAGTTCATCCTTGTTAAAACACTGCAACATTTGGTACACGCTGTTAGAATTACTTTACATGACAGGCTGGTTATACTTCTTCTACATCCTTGCCAAAGTCTAGCAGCTCATTAAGACAGTTTTTCCTGCAAAAGGTCACACTTGTTTTTTTCCAACAAACAATACGCAGCAAAAACAGGTAAACTGACAGAGCGCATTAGCACAGCGCGACAGCTAATAGTGATTTAAAGGAATGACAAGGCAAACTATAAAATGACAAATTCTGGGGTTCTGGGGTCAGATATTCAGAGGGAGGAAGAGTGTCACACCAGCACTCTTCATCATCCATTTATGCTTCTAATAGACTGAGCCCGGCTGGTTTCTGCACCTGCAGGTACTGTCTAGTTTCAGCTTGTTAAACCTGTTTGTCTGTCTGGACGTGTATCACTGCTGCGGTCTGTGGTTAATCGTTTGTTCCGATTGGAGTTATGAGGGTGTAAGTTTGACGGAGATGAGTTAATGAACTAGAAAGAAAAGATAATTATACTGCCTCGTGGTGCCAAATTTAAAGAAATTTCCTTAAAGTGTTCTTGAGATTCCACGTTTACAAGAATCGATGGATTGACCACCAAACTCTAATCAAACTTTGACGAATTCCCTCAAGCTGTCCTAGAGATATTTATTCACAAGAATGAGATGGGTACAAGGTCACGGTGACCTTAAACCTTGACAACCAAAATCTAATCAATTTATTGTTGAGTCTAAGTAGACGTTTGTGCCAAATTAGAAAAAAAATCCCTCTAGGTGCTCTTGAGATATCATGTTAAAGAGAATGAGACAGATGAAGTCACAGTCACCTTGACATTTGACCGATGACCACCAAAACGTAATCAGCTCAGGTGTTCTTTACATGGTTTGTTCACAAGAATGGAATGGATCAAGTGACCTTGACCTTTGACAACCAAATTCTTGTCAGTTAATCCTTAACTCAAATTGCATGGTTGTGCCAAATTTAAAGAAATTCCCCAAAGTTGTCCTTGAGATATTACGTTCACAAGAATGAGACAGATGTTTGAAATTTGAAGAAATTCTCTGAAGTTGTCCTTGAGATATCGCATTCACAGCAACACGATTAATGCAAGGTCACAGAGACCTTGGCCTTTGACCTCCAAAATCTAATCAGTTCATTTTTGAGTCTGAGTGGACGATTGTGCCAAACTAGAAAAAAATCCCTCAAGTGTTCTTGAGACACTGCATTCATTAGAATGAGACAGATGAAGTCATAGTGACCTTGACCTTTGTCCATTGACCACCAAAATCAAATCAGTTAATCGTTCAGTCTAAATGGACATTTGTGCCAAATTTGAAGAAATTCCCTCACAGTGTTCTTGAGATATCCATTCACAAAAGTGAGATGCACAGTCAGGGTGACCTTAACCTTTGACCACAAATATCTAATCAGTTCATCATTGAGTCCATGTGAACGTTTGTGCCAAATTTGAGGATATTCGCGTTCACAAGAATGGGACGGACAGATGGATGAGTCATAGGAACGTTCGGACAGACAATCTGAAAACATTAGGCCGTGACTATCGCCAGCACGAAGCCATAAAAATGATTATACTATTTCAGATGCCGTTCACATCAGAGCACATTGATGATGTGTTTGTTTTCAGTCGGTGCGGTGTAGTTTAGACGAGACAACCACAGCGTTATTCTGTGGCTTTTCAGAGTTATAAAAGAAACTCTGACGATATATCCACAGAGAACTTAAAGGTAGATATACTGACCCTGAACATCAGACTTCACTGAGAGGGAGCAGATGAAACAGGGAGAGGAACGAAGCCTCCCCTGGCCTCATTCAAACAGTTACACCACTACATTCATGATGCTGCTGAGCACACACAGAAACTACCTGGGTGGAGAAACAAGCCAAAGGTGCAGTTTAAAATCAATATGCTCATGTTAGTGCGATCTCTGGGACCTTTGCCGGGTCAGAGGTGTGGATTCATGGTTGGTGCGGTACAGACAAGGCTTCTGCATCAAGATCTGTATCCATAGAAGAAGACCGACTCATCCCAGATCACAAACATCACAGCTGTCTGGATGCTGCCAGACAAAAGGTGGCCGAGGTCAAAATACACAACAGACTGTGAGTGCTGATGTAACGTGATGAGGACTGCGCCTCCTGATCTGTTCCAGCGTTTACACCCAGCTTTAAGACGTGCGTGGGCAGCAGAGTTGGCTGCTCATAACAGAGTCTGCTTATGAAGAACAGCAGAGAGGTGGTGACCGTGTGGTCCGGTCTGACTGCGAGCAAACTGACTGGAGCTGCAGCCACATGGACTATCACAAAGCTTTACTGAGACGTAGTGTTAATGCGGACATCAAATTACAAACACGTAGTGCGACTAGGCGTAAATATGAGAGAGGTTTTATATGTGCGGAGTGGGAGCACCAATTTGTGCTTTGGGATCAATCAATTTTAGAGATTTTCTCATGTTTAATCCAAAGTACAGCCACATGTCTCTGCCCAAAATACAAACTGCACTGACTCCAAACAGCTCATTTAGAATAATATTTCCGTGGTCAGACAAACGTCACTCACTCTTCAGCTTCACAGTAACAGATGTGCAGCTGACTGACAGCAAGAGAAGTACGTATTCGGCTCAGTTTGTGCATTTGCTTATCAGCAGGATTACAAAAAGACTACTGGCCCGCTTTTAATGAAACTTGGCTTTAGCGTGTAGCATGAGCCGCAGCAGAACCCGTTGAATTTTGGAGCAGATCTGAACCACGCGGTGGATGCTGACATTATTCTACACCTAGCACTATACGACATTTATTCACATTTTTTCCCCAAATATCGTAGATAAACCAATGTACACGTACGGAAACTGTCTGTTTTCAAAATCTGAAAATATTCCCTCAGGGTGTTCTTGAACACAGTCTTTGCAGCCTGGACCTTTGACTTATGATCACCAAAGTCAAGGCAGTACATCGCTGTGCCCAAGTGGACGTTTGTGCCAAATTTGAGGAAATTCCCTCAAGGTGTTCTTGAGACATCGCTTTCAAAAGAAGACAGATGCAAGGTCACGGTGACCTTGACCTCTAACCACCTAAAACCGCCACCAATACCACCAAAAACTAGTTCGGTTCATCCTTGAGTCCAAGTGGACTTTCTTGCCAAATTGTTTGTGCCAAATTTGAAGAAATTTCCCCAGGGCATTCTTAAGATATTACAAGAAAGAGACGGACAAACAAGTCAAAAACTTAACGCTCCGGCGACGGCTATCGCTGTACGGAAGCATAAAGACAGTAACTACAAGAAAACGCAGCAACAGAATCAGATCAGCTATTTTTAGTGAAATAATTTCAAAGGTTTCATTAAAATAATTGAATGAAGGCTCTGCAGACAGCCTCAGAACATTATGCTCACACACTGCTGCTGCTTAAACGTACCTGAATAAGATTAAACTATAATGACTCCCACGGTAAACAAACCACGACCACAAGTGTGTGTGTGCCTGTGTATGTGTGTGAGCGCTATACTGTTTAAACTGAAACCAGAGACTGCACAAGATTCTCACACACACACACACACACACACACACACACTTTCTCCTCCCCCAGGCTGAGTGGTTGCTTCCTCTCTGGGGACTGTGGGAATGAGCGTGGCCGTCTGTGTGTGTATCATGTGATTGAGCGCTGTTATTGAGAACGACTCGGAGGCTTCGAGGTTTAGACTCGTGTTTCGCTTTCTCTCTGATGTGTGGACTGAAGCCTACAGCCTCACCACTGATACCATCACGGGGGGGAAAAACGAATCCCGCTCTGTCCCTGTAAACATCAAACATCCTTGGAGAGAGAGTGAGACTCAGATACAGTGACGTGTGTCCTACCTCACAGCTCTGCCAGCGGTTGGGAATGTTGGGCCGAAGCTTCTGCTCACACACCACCTTCCTCATCTCCTCCACTGACGGATCTGACTGGACCAGGTCGTAGTAGGGCAGCTGGTAGTCCTCGTGGATGCCTGACAGAAACATAAGGTGATTATGCATCTTCCCACCACCCATGCAGATACTGGTGTGTCTCTGATATGATCCTCACCTCCCATCGAGCAGCGGCTGGCGATCTCCCAGAAGACCAAGCCCATGGCGTAGATGTCAGCTCGCTTGAAAGACTCAAAGTGTTTCATGTTTATGGAGTCGTCCAGGACCTCCGGAGCCATGTACCTGAGCAGAGGGATAATGCACTGCTATCAAACTGTACCTTACATGAAGTTATGTCATTGTATACTTTATTAGGAAGAGAACAATCATCGAACCAGCAGTGAAATTTAATGTCCAAAGTGGAGATGAAGGTGTGAGTGTGTGAGTGCACTGGACCTGCTCCCCTAAAGAATACTTCATTCGGAAAACTATCAATTGTTACGTTGAATCTGAGAAGAAAACGTTCATCTTGTGGCGTGCCTCCAAGATGAAGCAAAAATCCAAAAAAGCCGAACATTCTTGATGAACTGAAGTCACTGGGGAGCACTTTTAACATCAGCAAAACTACTTCACAGCATCTGATTACAAACTCTCACACAACTCGAGCAGTTTAATCCAAGTCTCCTTCATCCAGTTGTTTGCTCAGTGCTTCCCAAACAGGTGCATTTTCTTTAAAACATCACACTGTAAAACACGTCTGCCTACGAGTCGTGCGCCCTGAGCGTGCCTGGGGACGCGTGTGTGTTTGAGCAGAGTTTAAATGTAAGCGCGTGCCCAGACACAAAACGTGGCCCTGCATGAGACTGTTTGTACTGAAATGTTTTTGCCTAAACGTCAGGATAAAACCATTTCCCTCAGTGGAAACAAAGCTTTTATTTACTTTAATTTCACAGATAAGAAACAATAAATTGTGAAGACAATAAAGCCTCCACAAAAATAGCATTTTAAGTCTTGTGTGTGATTTATCCTGGCTTAAATATGAGCAGAGGAAATCTCCAGTAGTCGCTAGGCAAAATAATACAATGTAAAATACCATAGGCTTGTGCTAATAACGTTAGCATGTTGTATTTTTTTGGAAATCCTGATTAGAATCAATCATCTGCATAGAGCTGACACACAAGTATAAATTACCATTAGTTTACCATTTTAGCATGCTAACATCCAAAATAAAGTCCAAAATGCATAGTATTGTAATGAGAAAGTAATGTTGAGCCACTTTTTTGTTGTTGTTGTTGTTGTTGTTGTTGTTGTTGTTGTTGTTTAATACTTACCACCATTCTAGTTTAGCATGTTAGCATGCTAAGATTTGCAGTAGACTAAATGGTATCAAGTGTGAGAAAGTCCGTATAGGGAGGACTGCAGGTGAGGTGAATGTGTCAAACAAACTTCGGACATGCACACATGAGCCCACTGCTGGTTTCCTGTGTGCAACCAAGTCAGAAGTTATTTTAATAACAATGTGATGTTCCATTATGTGTAGCATGCTAGGCTAGTAACATTTGTCACATGGCATGTTACATGATGTCCCTTTTTTGAGCTAAACCATGATTTTTTTTTTTCTAAACCTAATCATCTGCTCTTGTTGCCTAAACCTCAGGAAGTGTGAGGAACCTGTGTTGAAAGTTTATTTTTCAAAAGACCGCATGCATTTAATAAGCAGAAACTGTGCATTTCCTGTGAAAATCAACGTGTATGTTGAAAAGACACAATGCATGTAACGGGCATAAACTGACACACCTCCTTTATTTGTTTGCAATCAGTTGATTCTACAATTTTGCCAGTCAAAGTTCACCAAAGTTTAACTCCACAAGATTCAAAGATGCGAAATTGCATAGCCATTTAAAGCAAATGTCCTCACCGCCCTTTAACTCACAGTTAACGAGAGGTAAATGTTAATTTTGCTCATGTGTGAGCGTGCCCTAATCCGGCTGGTGTGCTGCAGTCGGTTCCCGGGGATGGACTGCGTGGGGGGCGGGTGGTTTGCTGGTGGATTTGCAGAGTGCAGGATGAAGTTGTTGGAGGGTTAAACTGCAAATGACAGAGTTTTTAGCTAATTGCTGGGGGTTAGTAAGATCACGGCTGTCAGGACTGAGGCGCTTCCACTTCAAAAGTGCACCATCACAAAAACATGTTCACGTGGCCTTTTTTCAAATAAATACATAAAACAGCTTTACAGTTATGGCCATACATTTGTAGCTGTCACAAATGTCTTTACATTGTAGTCCGTCCAATGGTTGCTGAGATATTTCAGTCTGGCATAAAGTGGTGGACCAACAGGCTGACGTCACCATCTCTGGAGCTAAAACACCAGCATGGCTAAAAATGTGGGAAGCAAACATTCCCTACAAATGCTGAGCCAGTCGGAGAGCTCAAAGGGAGACAGAGGACGGAGGACAAGGGAGGAAGGTTATCCAACATTAGCCTCGGTCTGGTCACACTGTCCTTCAGAGAGAAACTCAACCTCTGCAGGCAGTGTAATTGCTCTAAACAGCTCTCCTGATTTCAAGAAGTAATTCACATCACCACTTCATCCACTGCACTCTCTCAGATTTAAAAGCTCTCCAACACCAAAACAAAATCTCTTTGCAAACTCTTATTTCTCCTCTTTGCGTGTCTTCCTCGTCTAACCTGTAGCCACAGGAAAAGTGCTGCTGTGACATATTTGTTCCCTTGGTCGTCTTTTTGGTTTGCTGCAATTGTGTTGATTCAGAATGGAGCTTTTTATTCACCCACTGTGCTCATTTTCAGCTCTGGTTCATAACAGCTTGAGCTAAATGGCTGCAGGAGGAATTAAAAAGCATAACAGCTCCAGCTGAATGGCTGAAATTTAAATGTAAATGTAACTGTCACAACAGAGCCGACCACAAGTACCTGCTTCTGATATAATCTGTAGGAAATTATTTAATTTGGTCCATTAACTCCCATTCATCAGATTACATCTGACCATCCAACCCTGTCGCTCATAGGAGACAATCTGATGCTGCAGAGGAGTTAAAGGAACAGTTCAACAGTTTAGGAAATACACCTGTTTGATTCCTGGCCAAGAGTTGGATGAGAAGATGAACTCTAATGTTTGTCAGTTCAAAGTGAAGCTGCAGCACACAGCAGGTTGACTTAGCTTAGCATAGCACACAGACTGGAAACTGGGAGAGACAGCTAACCTGGCTCTGTCCAACACTAACAAAGTCCACCTATCAATAACTCTAAAGCATCAATTAACCCTTGATGTCTTGTTAGTTTGATCAGTACAAAAACTAAAACAAGAACTCCCTGTTTTACGGAGGTTTATCAGGCCCCCAGGAGGTGCGCTGGGCTTTAAAGACTATTTGCGTAGTGGCCAAACAGAGGTACTGCAAGTTCCGGGATCCGTCACGTGATGCCATGGGGCCCAAAACAACTCTTTGCCATAGACTTACACTGGAAAAGAGACATCTATAAGTCCATTGATACGTTACTTTGAGGGTTACAACCCTCGCAAAATGACTCGTTGCACTATCTAGACTAGAACCAATTGGTCCAATATCATTAAAAAAAAAGGTCTAAAAGAGACACAAGATTAAATTATTGAATCCCTATTCGAGCCAGGTGAGCACTAAACTGGAAGTCAGCCATTTGGCTGTGCTTGGTGGCTGTACATCTCTAGTGTCTCTGCTCCATGGGCCCAATGATGGGGTAGCTGCGCCGATCCCACACACTCACTCCGTGTCTGACGCTGGAAGTCACTGACCAAGCGCTGGATTTTTGACAGCTTTTAAGTGAGACCGGGTTGGCCAATCATTTTGGTTATTTCATATTGTGGAAACAGAGCAATTTGGACTTCATGTGCCACTGAGCAACTTTTATAGGAATTGAGAAAGCCACAGAAATGTCCTTGATTTTTACAATTTAAATGTGTGAAAACTGACATCATTTGAGCTTTTGTATTTTTGTACAAAACAGAATTACAGACTGGCTGAAATTGACTTGTTAAACTCAAGTTAGAGCAAAATCCAGGATTTATTTCTAAACACATTATACTGTACATGTTTGGAAATACTTACGTAAAAAGCCTGGGAACTGTGTAGTACTAAACTGCGGCGTTACATTGTTTAAAAGTTTGTTATCATTTCTGTGTCCCACTACATGAAACCTACAGTACTACTAACGTCAGAGCTCACAGAATCAGTGCGATTTCTTTCACACGCTGTGTGTTAGCGACGAGTCTACTACGCCTTACAAGCTCTCTGAGCTTTTTCAGTCCAATAAATACATGAACAAACATCTCAAGAAACATCACAGTTGTATAAATACAAACTAAAGAGCCGTGACTCACGAACCTTTCAGCTGCCAGTGACTGCTCACTGCTGTGCTCGTGTGCTTTGTGCTAATGTTAGCTGCTGAATAAGAGGCTATAGCCACGCAGCTGCTGTCGTTCTCTGGTTCACGGGCTGTGTATGCTGCTGGTTTAGCTGCTAAAGAGAGTCTGTAGCTGTGCTGTGGCTCATTCCTTGGCTCACTGTGTTTCGATCCAGGTAAAGCCATGTTACTCCAAACAGCAGACCTGTAGGTTATCAGAGGATCTTCTGTTTTTGCTCTGGTTATAGTGTTACTGACCATCCTGTAAGGAGCTAGCTTAGCATAGAACATTCTGGTTTGGGGGTGGGAGGAGCAGACAGCATGGATCCACTCTGAGTGGACCCCAAGTGAGTTGAGAAGTGTCCGTTTTTAAAAAACACACTTTTTAAGTTCAGTGAATTTTCAGCACTGAGCTTTTATTTTGAAGTGCCATTTCCTGCTGTAGAGTGACTGAATGATAGACAGCTACTTAACAGAGACAGCAAACTGTCTCGACAACATGGACAAACACAAGAATGACGCTGAATTTATTCCACTCTGTGGACCTTGAGCTGATGACTAAGGAGAAGTCTGGACCCCGTGACTGGAGCAGTTGGGAACCAGTGCTCTGTGTGGCTTTTACAAAAAAAATGTATGGAAATGAATAAGAGCTATTATTTAACATTTTAATTAGATTTTTTTTCCATTGTTGTAGGCCTAAATTGATTCTTACATTTTCCAGTTGTAAAAGTGTTTAACCTATACAGTGAAAAAACAGCAACTCAAGTGTGCATCACACGTCTATGACCTGGTCCCTTCTTCTCAATTTTGGTGAACCTAAATTGCGGTGGCTAGTTAGCGGTGGAGTCTTTCTCGCTCGGCTATTGAGTTTAAATCCAAAAAATCAAAAGTCTCAGAGGAAAATAGAGAACTTAAGAGTTAGTTGACAGATTTCTTTGCTTTCACAGAATAATCATAAACAGCTCACTGCAGTGTCACCACCTTGTGCTGAAACATTTCAGTGAATACTCACCTAGATCTGTTACTAATACTGATAGGTTCATTTAGATCCAATAGATTGTGTTACCTTATGAAGCACAAATATGTATTGCAGCTCCAATCATGCCAAAAATGGATCTTTTGACAGCAAAGGGTGCTGACCCCCGAGACAGTTCAGTGTGTCATTCTGTGTGTAATACGTACCGAACGGCTCAAACAAATATGTGCATTGTAAACTAACGAAGCCTGGTACTGTGAGAACAGGAAATATTCATCTGTAGGACTCTCATGTTGTCTGCGTGGTGTTGATATGAAGAGGCCCCCACCGTGGATATCTTTGGAGGTGATCTCCGTTTCTTCCTGACAACTCTGACAGCAAGTGGTAAAAACAAAATCCTCCTTCAGTTATGACCATATAACTCCAGCTCCTACACAGATGAAGTTACAAAGGAATATGTTACCATATTATACAATAAATTTAGGCTGAAAAATGAACAGCTTAACAGGGCTAAACACAGAAATTACTACGAGAGCAATGTCTCTTACCTCTCTCATGGAGCACAACAGCAAAGGGGAGAGGTAAGGCGGGAGACACCCCTTTATGGGTGGGGAACCCCCAAAGA
>JAPZEB010000013.1:22984670-22998614 GCA_029783705.1 Chaetodon striatus | reverse complement strand
CTAGTCTATGAAATTGACAAAAGGGCAGAAAAGGAGACAGAGAGACTACAGCGCATCAACCACAGACAGACTTTATAGGAAATGACAAGAAGCAAAAAGGACTAATAATCATCTGTGTAAGCATGCAGGACATATTCATGGCACAAAACATTTCCTGAAGACACTTTTAATTTGACGATTTTGCAAAACACTGATTTACATTCGAGTTTTTTTGGAACAGTGTCGTATGCTGACATTTTTTGGCCACTTGAACGCAGCATAAATAAGATGTGAACCCAACATTCACATATCTGCGTCTTTAAAGTTGGTTTGTTGTTCTTTTACGGTGTGTCACGTTCAACGTCTCACACAGGCCAGAGAACAGGTGAACAATAGAGGAGCTTGGCGGCCTGTGAAAACGTTACAGTGGGTACTTCTTTTTATATATCTCTCTCTTCAGTGTGTCTTTTAAACTCAGTGCAGACTAATGTGGGATGATGTTTGGCGCTGCTTGGGCAGAGACGGACAGTATTGCGTGGTGGCTCATCACTGCATCTCCCCAGGTAAGGGGCTAAAATAAGGGCGTTCACCCAGGTGTTGTGTTCCCATCAATGCCAATCAGATCTGCAGCTGATGAATACCCGTGACTGCTGCTGAGTCGTTTGACCTGGGAGTGAATGTCAGTAATAAGATAGACTTTATATTGTAGGACACAGAAATACTGAAGAACAGTTGAATGGTTTAACTCCACAGTTCACAAGTATTTTCTAACTCAGTGGTTCCCAACTGGTGCGTCGCCATCTAAAAGTGGGTTGCAGGTCATTCTGAGTCGACCACAAGTGACTCGCAAATGTGTCAAATTACTAAAAAACACACTTTAGCTGTGTCTCAATTCAGGAAGGCTGCATTTGAAGACAGAGTGCATCACATTGGCGTGACCAAGGCTGTCCCATTTCGAAGGCTCCTTCAAATGCGGCTGAGAAATGCAGCCTTCTTTCCCAGACTTTGGAGGATGCAACTGATGAATCCTTCGTGGCCCAGCCTGCATTGTGAGCAGGTGATGATTATTAAGTTACGTTAACTTACAGCTAACGGTTAACTGTTGTTAACATTACTATTAGCTTAAAGCACGCAGCTTAAACAATCTTAATTTAATAAGTTTACCTGAAAACGCTCCATCAGCCTGAAATATATCAAACGGCGGCATCTCCAGCAGTGAATCATCTCCTCAAGTATTAAATAAAAAATATAAACATAATAATAATCTCTGGGTCCATGATTTAAGGCTAACTAACTTACTAGCTTACCCCGTCTTTCGTCAAGCGATGCTGGCTGCTGCGTAACAGGAACGCCAACTGGTCGGCGTGAGAGCAACTGGTGATGCAACCAGGAAGTCCTCTGCAGACCAGACCGCCCCATTTCAGAGACCGTTCGGTTTGGCTGATGCGGTCTTCAAAGGCTGCAGCCCCTGAATTGAGGCACAGCTTTTATCTGGACGTACAGTGAATTTTCAGCACAGAGCTTTAATTTTGAAGTGCTGTTTCCTGTGACAGCAAACACAAAGCAGAAACAGAGACAGCAAAGTAGCTCGACGACACGGCCCAGTGCAAGTATGATGCTGAATGTATTAAACCATGTGGACCTTAAACTGATGACTGAGGAGAAGTCGAAACCTCATGGCTGGTCCAGTTGGGAACCGCTGCTCTAACATGTTAAATATGTTTACAAAGAAATCACTTGTTGTGCTTTATCCAGACTTATTTATTTATTTAATGTTTATTTGTACAGGGAAAAGTATGTAGCGTACATAAACACCACACACCACAGCATGTATAGCCTAAGCTAATTTGAAACAACAATAAACAACAACAATAAAAATATAGACAAAACAATACAAGGCACAAACTGCAACACATAACAAGAGAAGCTGCAAATTAGTCATGACAGCAAAACTGATTCCTTCTCGAAAACTGTTTCAGTTTGAGTCTAAAGTGATCGAAATCAGGATCCAGTTTAAGTTCTGAAGGCAAAGAATTTCACGTTAATTCCACGGACAGAAAAAACTGTTTGTCCAAAGGAGGATTTAAATGAGGATTTAAACAAGCCAATTTCAGCCGCACTGTTTTTCCTGCTTTGTATGAAAAAAACAAAAAACAAAGCCCAGATTATGTAATTTTAGTATTTTAGACAATCAGAATTTTAAAAATGAAGGAAACCTCTGGCATTTCTACTTTTTAGCTGTACTGAAAACATCCCGAACTGTGACACCACTGTATTGTATTGAGCCCAACCATGAATTTTGTGTACGTTATACCCCTATTAAGCACATTTATATATAGTATATATAGTAATAGTGTGACTGAGATGGGTCATTGCAATAGTATCAACAGCATGAACCAACACATTCTCACTCCGACCTCGTCACATATCGACGTTTGGTCATGGGCTTTCCACGTCCACATATGACGCCCAAGGTACCCTGGGTGTGTTGGTTGTTGACGTTCTGGGACGCCGTGTCAACTTCAGCCTGTTACATGCATTGCTCTGTCTGTGCCCAGAGTCGCTCTGCACTCTGATGAACAACTGAACAATATATATTCCAGCAGCTCTCCTACAGAAAGGTCCAGCTCCAAATATAGACTCAGAAAGTACTGTGTCACTTTACTGACTCTGCAGAAACTGTTTGTGAACAGTTTCACCAGCAGAAGTGACCTCGGCTCTGTCCACTCAGCCTGTCTCTCTGTATATTTGCTTTTTGTTTTTGTGACCCAGTGTGTGATTTTCATAACTTCCTCTTGGATGCGTGAAAGTGAGTCAGGACGAGTCTGTTCTTTGTTCTGCAGCAAAATCCTGCACAGTGTACCTCGCTCTCTGTGGAAAATGAGAGGGTGTAGGGGGTGGTGTAGGAAAGGCCCAATATAAAGTTACCATGTTGCTGATGGTGGCTGATATTGTGACTGTCACATGCTGGTTGTAGACTGTTTCCCTCGCTGCACCTCGAGGAGCTCAATCAGCACCAAACTGTGGTAGCATCAGACAAACGATGACAGTGAGACGACTATCTGCCAACCAGCTGCGGCTGATGGAGATCTGTATTATCTCTTCTCTTGACGCCTGACTGGACTCTAAATTCTGTCGGTGAAGGTGCAGTTTCAATTAGAGATAACGAGACATTTCCTCGTTGACTTGCTCATATCTTACCTGCAGATCAGCACCAGACCAGAGCTGCACTCCCTTCCCTCCAGCATGACATGCTCTCCAGAGCCAAATCTTTGTGACAAGAATGTGACAAGCAGGAATGTCACAGCGAGCGCTGAAAGCCTCAGATTTATGAGAAGACGAATGTGAAAGTGTCTCAGTGTGTGTCCCGTACTGCCAGTGAGGTCACACAAAAGTGTAGCAACATCAACTGGTTTAAATTAACCGTTGAACAGGGGCTAGAAGATCATGCAAAAGCAGCAAAGTGAGCTCAGAAGTCCGACGTCATGTGATACATATGTTGAAATTAAACAAGAGTTTAAACTGGAGGAAAATCTGTCGCATGAAAACCAAAAGTACAGACAGGATGTTAGTGCAGAAGTCCTGAGGTCAGTGGGAGATATAAAGAGTTGGACAGAAACCAGAGGATCTGCAGCCTCTGTGATGATGATGATGATGGTGATGATGATGATGATGATGATGATGGTGATGATGATGATGATGATGATGATGATGATGGTGACGATGATGATGATGATGATGATGATGATGGTGTGGGAGATGAGTATCATATTTTGTCTGAATGTCAGAATGTAGCTTAACGACTTAAAGAGAAATGTATTATTTGAACTCTCCATCTATCTTTAAATGAGTTTTGTTGATACGATCAGATAAGCATTGAAAACACACTCACAAACCTGTGTGACTCTGCCCTCTGTGTGACCGGCTGTTTAGTTCATGGCACTCTGCCTGACTCCGTCCTGTCTGTTTTATCAGCGCTGGAGAGAATCCTCCTGAACAGGCTGGAAAAATACGTCACTACCACTGACGACCAGTTTGGTTTTAAACATGGCACTGATGTGCGTGTTTTGTGCAGGTTAGATGGAGGTGCTCTGTACGTAGCTCTGTATGTACACAGGGCGTAAGGCTGGCACTGTTTTCATAACTCATCTTGTGTATGCAGATTATTTGATGATCTTCTGCCCGTATAGTGCCGGCCAACAACAGCTGATGAGGACTGCTCTAACTATGGAGCTGATTTAAAAATATAACGCCAGTAAGATCAACTCTCTGATTGTTATGACTGAAGGAAAGAAGACAGAAAATTAGTATTTCCTCTTAAAGTGTGTCATGAGATCAAATATCTCAGTCCTTACATTGTCAGTGATTTACCTGATGATGAAGATATCCACAGACAGTGCCACAAGTTGTATGCACTAGAGGATATGCTTGCTTGCAGCTCTGTGTAGAGTGAATGTGAGGAGAGCTCTTTTTAGACCCAGCTGTATAAACTGCCCACCTGTGGCGCCCCTACAGGAAGAGCACCATGCAAAGACTTAATGTGACCTCTAATGATGGAATTAGACTAAACTTCCACGATGATGCGGAGCCAACCCAATGCTTGTAAACGTTGGTGTGCCGACCTGCTCTGCTTTAACACCAAGTCTTATGCTTGGATCTACGTGCAGCTCTCTGTCTCAGAAAATGGTATCATCCGACCCTGAGCTGAGCTCAGTCAGGTTTTCATTCAGACTGTTTTCTGAAAAGCGTGGAAACGATAGATTTGCGTTACTTACGAAACTTTACATTTCAACAAGGCTGTGGTTAATGTGTGGGTAGATTTAGGCACAAAATCAACTTGGTTATGGTTGGAAAGATCATGTTTTGGCTTAAAATACTAGTTTTGGGGACACGATCCCTGCTGGAAAAACAGGCTAAAAATACACTGGAAACACATCAGTGACTCTTTAAATCACATCCAGTTTTGGTCTGCAGCTCTGCAGGCGTCTCTCCGAGGTGTCACACCATCCACCATCCCCTCCACCTCCCGATGACACAGTCAGCTCAGGTACAACGTCACTTCAGAAACGCTGTTTTGATACTTATGAAACCTGCAAATTGATTTTTTCTTTTTTTGCAGAAATATACAATGCCAACATTGTCTTCAGGCGGCTGGGCGGACACTACAGTTCCTAATTCTAACACGTGTCTGACTGGAAAGGCATTGCGGCAGTTTACAGTAAACAGCGTGCAAGCAAAAATTTGGCATCCTCTCCTGACACGGTCTCAGCTCCAGTATCATCAGTAATACGCTGGGTGTGACACTCGACACAGAAGTGCCAAACATTTGTGAACAAGCACGGGGAGAACAATAGATTGTTAAAGGTGTGAAGTGATGGAGCGTGCGTGCATCAGTCTGTGGCAGCAATCTGAAAGGTCCTGGCTTTATTTTGGGGGGTCAGGATTTAGAGGATTTCAAAATTTCTAAAATTAAAATAAATTTTATTTTGCAGGTCTCTATTCAAACCTTTGTGTGGTGACAACATGTGGGACGACAGACCTGTCAGCTGAGCCGGTGAAACTTCCCACTCCTGGCACAAGTATGTGACAACGTGCATCTTGGCATCAACTTAGCGTGGTGGAGGATAATGGAAGAACAACAACTTCACGCATAATTAAACATAAATATTGTTTTAAGATAATTGTTTATTAGTGACAGCAGGAAGTTTGCAGTTTGTTTTACAGTCAGTTAACTAACTAACACAACCTAACGTTTCGTCAGCCATTTTGAAATCACCATCACCATCACAGAGCAGACAGTGTTAAGACACAAACACACTCATCTCTGGATGACACCGACTGTATCTGCACACCTCTACTCACAGCTAACACCAGCTGTAGACTCTTTTAGGGTCGAGGTCATGGTGACGTCAGTTTATCTGGAGGTGAAGCTGCCTTTCTACCTCAGCGCTGTATTTAGGGCGCCGATTTATGAAAAGATGAATCTGACAGTGTCAGCATCAGGTGTCATTACACACAGAAACTGTCACGTATACCTAAACAGGAAAAACAACACACACTCTCAAGACCCGTATTTCAGGACACTCAGATGAGAGCAGCACCACTCCACTGGAGCATGACCTGCTCTCCAGAGCCAAACCTTTTCTTGAGACGTGAAGGTGACGAGCAGGAATGTCACAGCGGGCACTGATAGACTCGGATTTATGAGAAGATGAATCTGAAAGTGTCAGTGTCACAGGGCGTCTCTCTAACTGTCGGTGAGACTGTGTGGCCAACGCCTGCAGAAATGTTTCTAAAAAAGATTTCCCTTTTAAACTCAGTTTGTTCACTCGTCTGCATTCTGGTAAAAAACACAACATTAAATGTGACATTACCTCCAACACAAAACATGTCATATAGATGATCAAATGTCCTCAAAGCTTAGCCTGCATCTCTGACGCCAGGGCCCAGGGCCAAGGGCCCAGGGCCCCCGCCTGCTGCCTGGCACACAACGCACCCGATGCCAGTCCCTGCAGGTGGAGGGCCCACAGAGTGGCAGCTCCATGTTATTCGGGCCCCGACTGGGCCCCACGGCCCGAGGCCCCGCCGCCAGACACTCAACATTCAAGTTTAAAAAAAGTTGATCTGTTATTGGAAGCTGTATTTTCCCAGTTTTATCTGGTGGTGTTCTCCTGTCAGAGGTCCCAGCATCATCCTGGCTGATCATCAGACTGAACTCACCGCGGACTCTAAACCTCTTCATGGCGAGTAACTTTTTATTGTTTCCTTTTTTGCTTTCCAATTTTCTAAACAGCAGTTTTTTATGACGAGTGTTTTTCTTTTGGATGATTTGTGACATATTGTTGATGTAACCTCTGATGTGTTGTTTCGTCCTTGTACAGAACTGCTTCTGTTGTTTTTTGTGTGTTTTTATGGAGACATGTTGTGTCCCCCATGTGGGCGTGTCAGAGAGCGCTGTCCAGCTCTGCTCTGATTGGTCCAATCTGCTACAACTCTACGACTCTCAATCCATCAGATCACCATCACCTGAGAGATGAATCTGTGTTCTGCTTTGTGATGGTGATTTTAAAATGCCTGCACAGTTAAAACACGTTGTTCAGATCTCCTGTTTGGTTTTTCACCGCCACAAACACTTTGTCTGAGGCTTCTTTCCCACGGCACGAAAAACCTGCTAACACCTGCTGACAGATGGCTTTTTAATGGGAGAGGTTTTAATTGCCATTCACACCGGGCCAAAGACTCTGCAGGAGTCACAGGTATTTAACGCCTTCAGCTCATTGGATGGGAACACAACAGCCAGGTAAACGTGCTAATTATAGCACCTTCACTGGCAAAATGCAACAATGAGCCGCCACAAATTACCATCTGTCTCCGCCCGAACATCATCTAAATCAGTCTGCGCTGAGTTTGAGACTGAAGAAGTTAGAGATGTTTAAAGAGAAGTCACCACTGCAACATTTCCACAGTTTAAAAAAAAACTTTATTTAACAAAACAATGTACAAAAAACAGCCAGTCCTTTAATGCTAGCATGGTACGCAGCCGGTTGCCGTTATAGTTTCATGGTGCCTGGCAGCATCAGGGGAACATGGCGGGACAAGGACCAAAGTTAAGGCGGCAAAAGTCAGAGCAGGGTGGGAGGGGTGGGGGATGGGTCCAACAAACGCCGACTTTAACCCAGGAGGCCGGTGATCACTTCCTGTAAGATTGTAGAGCCAAACCCTGTTCTTTGTTCCTAAACCCAACCAAGTGTGTGTGTGTGTGTTGGCTAAATGTAACCATGTGTGTTATGTTGAAGGAAAAAAACATCAGTTGGTGGTGTTGTGCCAACGTAGTGCTTTTATTTTGAAAGAGACTGCATGCAAACTGTACATTTCCTGTGAAAACAGAAGTGTATTTTGACAATGCATGTAACAGGCTGAAGTTGACACAGCGTCTCAGAGCGTCAACAGCCAACACACCCAGGGTACCTTGTGCATCGTATGTGGCCGTGGAGAGTCCATGACTCAAAGCTGATATGTGACGAGGTCACAGTGAAAATGTGTTGCATTTTAACAAATGTATTTACTGACTGTTTGTTTGTGTGTTGCCGTTTAACTGAGTCTGGTGATTCCCAGGGACACTGAGCTGTTTCAACTTGTGGTTTGTTCGCTGTAAACAAGCAAATAATTTGCATTAATTTATGACTTAATAGTTGGCAACAATCAGCAGAGGGCGCAATAACACAAACTCACTGTGGAGACAGCCATATTATGACCCGAGAGTCTATAACTCTGAGTCTCCCCGCTCAGTGACTGTAGATAAGTGAACGGCCTCAATTGGTCTAGTTTACGAAGGTGGTGTCGAGAAGTGATCTCTTTTATTCTGCCCCTCTGTTCCTCAGGGTTCATTCCCGTCAAAGGAGTCTCATACCTTCCCAGAATCTCCTCTCCTCTGGTGAGCAACAGCACCATCACACCTCTTATTATGCCTTCAGAGGACATTTAACAGCGAGAGAGACAAAGAGCCCCAGCTGTCGGCCCATTATTATTAAAACCTTGCTGTTTACTCTGGAGTAGTGGCCACTGTTCTTCATCCACCAAAAATTAATGAGATCCTTTCTGCTAACATTGACACTTTGAGCGTAGCGAGCAGAGAAGCGGGGGGGAACTCCAAAAGCCTTTGATGAGCTAATAAGCTTTTAGTTACATGGTATCTCTTCATTTAGGAGCGTACACTGTGTCTGCGTAGGTTTACTGTCCGCAGCAGAGGAGGGGAAACAAACAGTAATCTACTTCAGCGTCCTCCTCTTAGAGTCATATGCAGAATTTTATTCCCCCTCTCGCCGTGTTGTTGTGCATCCAATGTGCAATACATGATATTGAAAAATTGTTTGGGCTCCTGAAAGTGAAATAAGAGCTGATCGCAGTCACACACCGTGCTCCCCTCGCAGATTATTGTCTTGCTTTTTACTGTGTTTGCATCTGCTGCAGGCCCTCTACTGTAAAATCATGCAATATATTTGCAAAAATATTCATTCACCAACCAGGCTTAAGACATTGCCGTGTCAATGAGCAGCAATTGCTTGCTCACTCCAAATGGATTCTGCCAGCTAGATATCCCACTTGAGCATTTCTTCTTTTCTTTCTTTCTTTTTTTTCTTCGCCCTTATCTGAGGCTTTTACTTTTGCAGTGCAGGTGATGCAGAATATGAGAGCATTACCTCCAGCACTTAACAGCTTGTCTGGAAATGGGCTATTTTGTTTCACAGTGAAAACAACCCGACGTTTCCCGGGAAGAGGAAGAAAAAAAAAAATAGTTCCCCTGATTGTTTCTGGGGAAAATATAATCTGAGAGAGAAAACCATGTTATTGAATGCATTATCATATCCACGACAGAAGCAGTGGAGGCAAGGCCATGCTGATAAAAGCAGTGCAGGAGGCATATTCATAATGTGCTGCTAAGCTCCCATCAGCTGAAAGCCTGCTGTTTGCAGCCTGAGGACATCACTTTGTGAGGATTTCCAAATGAAACGCTGATGTGAGGCGGATGATAACTCTGCATACTCTAATTACCTTAGTGTTCGAGACACAAGCTGTCACAACTCCAGCCAACTCCTAGTATCCATTCTGTTACCTGCTCTGTTTACTCTGCTGTGTCCTAACTCTCCTGTCATTACAGATCCAGACACTCCCTCCCATCCTGCTGTAGCCACTGTCCCACTTGTTCCATCACCTGACCTTTCCTACCCACACACTCACCTGCTTCCCATTTCACTAATCAGCCTCATAGAATACCAGCTCATCTCCACACAGTCCCTGCCAGATTGTCTAGTTTGCATCAGCCTTTGTCTCTGCCTGCTGATCCACAGATTGATGCTTCCCTGCCTCACCCTGACTTAGTTGATGCTGGTTCAGACTACACCACATCAGCCTGATGATAGCCCGATGTGGCCGCCCTGCGGCGTCGGCTTGGATCGCCTATGAGTGTCGTGCACGATAATCGATCATTTTATCCCATGTGGTGTGTCGTGGTAGATGACAACCAACGTTGCGTCTGGGACACGTGTCTGTGAGGAGTGAGGTTTTGTCTTCCACAAGTGGAACACAGGGCAGTCTCCTGCCACGGACAACTGTATGGCAACTCCGAAGTTGCTGAATACCAGCGCTTGGTCAGTGACTTCCGGTGTTAGACACAGACAAAAAAAGCCTTCCTTTGACGTTGGCATGATTCGCAGCTGGTCGCTGTTATTGTGTAACGGTGCCCGGCAGCGTCAGGAGAAACAGCGTAAGTTAAGGTGGCAAAAGTCTGAGTAGGGCTGTGGATGGGTCCAACAACCACCAACTTTCAGCCAGGAGGCCAGTGTTTGCTTGCTGCACTGTTCTTTTTTCAAAACCAGCCACGTGCATGATGTCAAAAAAACGTCAAAAAAAGAGACTGTATGCACACTGTACTGAAATTGAAACGGCATCCCAGAGCGTCAGCAACCAGTGCACCCAGGGTTCTGTGCACGCCATATGTCAACGTGGAAAGTCCATGACCAAATGTCAATATGTGACTAGGCTGGAGTGAGAATGTGTTGATGACAAGACCTCAGCCTCTTTGGTAATTCGCTAGGGATGTTACCAAAACATACAAAAGGAAAAATGTTGCCAAAAAAAATGAAAAATGCTGGTATGAAATAACTCTTCAAAAAGAGTGGCTGGGCCTTACCACAACTGCAGAGGGCACCAGCTTCATTAGAAACACATTACATCTGAAACAGGCCTTTGTTCATTATTCCCTTTGTATTTTTCTATTTTTATTTTTATTTGCTCTCTTTGCACGCCGTCATTTCAAACCCAACACTTCCTGTAACTGTTCAAAATTAAAAGCCCCTCAACGTTTAAGTGGGGAAATCCCTTCATATTATTAAAAAGGCTTTTATTGTGAAACACTTGCAGGAATCAGCGACTTGCACAATTTTCATACAGTGCTTCAGATGCAGCTCCTGCCATCTGGTGGCACTTGTTATGTTACTACAAAAGCAGTTTGGCCGGGACATGAACAGACACAGTGACTGAAATATAATAGTGATAAACAAAGGACAAGAAAAATCCAATGACATCACGCATGTCATGAAAGACGACCAACAGTGATTGGTTGTGGACCAACATGTAGACTGGCGTGTCTGTCGGCCAAGTCACGGCAGGATTTTATGACTCCATAATCAGCTAATCTGACACAGTGACTGTCGGAACGGAAAAACATGTCATGTAGTCTGAACCCAGTGTCGTTTGCTTGTTGTGACTGATTACCTGTGCCCTGTTTCACAGAGTGAGTTTGGTGAAAACGTTGAGTTTATTAACCCTTAGATGAGGGAAACTCTGGGTTTTCATTATTTACTGTATTTACTTGTATGTAGTTTGTACAGATTTTACACAGAATATTGGGAGTCAAGTGACACAGTTTACTGACTAAGCAGCTGCAGACCCGATTTTCCTTGTGATGCCTATGACTGAGTGAAATGTCCTTTGTCATTGCTGCCAGTCTGGGAACCAAACAGTTTATCAGCCTAATTTTCATATTGCGACAAAAGACTATCTTTTAATGAACCAAAAATAAAGTTGGATATTTTTACATAACACTTTTTATTTCTGGGAGCACTGCTGTAAACTTTAACCCCAACAATCCCACACATCATGTTGCTCTTCACAGCCTCACCTCTACCTGTACTGTAGTTAAAAATACGGAGCTGCAGGCAACACTTTGTCCAGACTTATTAAAACGAAGATGACGCACAGCACAGTTGCCCCTGGTTACCTGCTGTTTTGGATGGAGACACTGGGAGCTGGACTGGTAGGAGTGGAGAATCCTGAGAGAGTTATTAGTGGAGAGAAATTCAATTGATCTACAAATTTGTACTGTGCATTGACACCAAAATAGAGCCATGAATGTTGGAGGAGAAAAAGAAACAACGATCTTTTTGCATTCTCGGAATTTTAGGTTTGACTGTGTTATTTGCAACCCCTAGTCCATGAAAGTTAAACTCATTTCGACCTACATTCAATTAAATACAGCATAAAGACAAAATATTTAACGTTCAAACTGATAAATTTAATTGTTTTCTGTAAATATACACTCATTCTGAATGTGATGCCTACAGCTTCTTCCAAAAGACTGGGAGAGTTGTGGAATGCTCCAAAACACCAGTTTGGAACAATCTGCAGGTAAACAGGTTAATGTTAACAGGTGAGAGGATCATGAGTGGGTATGAAAGGACTGAAGTTCAGTGCTTTGTGAGAAACTGCATGGGTAAACAGCCCAACAGTTTAAGAACATTTCTCAATGCACAATGTCAGGCAATTTAGTGATTTCATCATTTACAATCCATGATATCATCAGTCTGGAGAAATCTCTACATGTAAGGGGCAAGACTGAAAACCTTCAGGTGGCAGTCTGTTAAAAACCAACACGACTGTATAAAGGGTATTACTGCATGGGCTCAGGAACCCCTTGGAAAACCATTCATTGTTGCAGTTTAAGAGGCAACCACACAACGTAAGTCTCTCTTCTCTGAGCCCGAGCTCATCTGAGATGGACTGACACAAAGTGGAAAAGTGTGCTGTGGTCTGACGAGTACATATTTCACGTTGTTTTTGGAAATCATAGATGCCAGTTCTCTGGGCTAAAGAGGAAAAGGGCCATCTTGACTGCTACCAAAGCCAGCATTCTTATTTTCAGGTGATTACACACAAAAGAAAACATACTTATTATCTTATATTCCATTTCTGCCAGTATATCCCCCTAAATCCTACACTTTCCTTTATTCCCAGGATCCCATGTTCTCCTGAAGGCAACATGACAAATGGTCAACTTTCTCCACCTCCATGGAGCACATAGTGGGAACTTTAAGATGTTCCTCAGCTTTGTATTGGCTTATTATGACTGACATGGGTTAGGTTAGGAGACTAAAATCATCACTCTGAGTGTGATGAAACTGCACTGCCACAAGTCTTTGTCTAAATATAGTTGCTCTTTCTGTTGGGAGAATGGTGCCAAAATTAATTGTAGCCCAAGAGGAAAATATATGTAAGAATGAATTTAACCAATTAAAAAAAGAAAAGAAAAAAGGTCTAATATATGGCTAGGAATTAAAACAAGCCTAGGGCCAGATTTATTTCCTATTTTGAAACAGGTTGAGTTTAGTAAAGAGGTCAAAGGTCAGGTAAAGGTACCCACAACAAGTGTGAGAGCGTTCCCATCTCCCAACAGGTTGAGCTTAGGAAAAGAAGGTTAGAGACGTTCACACAATCTGTTTTCATCAGTCTTAATCTTACATTTAATCTATTTATGGCGCCTCGTCTGATTTGTCTTACGTCTCTATATGTAGAGTAAACAGGAGCTATTTTAGGGACAGAGAGCAACACGAGAGTGGCATCAACACAATAGGGGGGCGATGTGTGTTCACACACAGTTGAAATGGAGAGTATAGGATCCTGGAAACTTTAATACGCTTGAACTGATGTCCCCTTTACACTACTTTTGTAGGAGTAAGATTATATTAGTTCTACAGTGTGTTTTCTCTATGTCCTCAAGCTAAAATTAGCTGTGAATCCACATGTTAAAGCTGATTTTAAAAGAAAAGTTTCCCCTTGAGGGTACGCTTCTTTGTCACCTTTTTTTTTTTTTTTACCCCTGATGTGTTTGCAGCCCTACAATAAGTAAAAAGATTTAAAAAAAAATAACTTGATGGCAGAGGTTTGAAACCATATGCTGAAGCAGTGGACGTGATTATGTGGATGTGGTAATGTTTAACTCAACACAGCTATAATGCTGACTGTTCATCAGCACCATAAAGCTATGATATACAAGCAGAATAATTGTCAGGGTTTCAACCATGAATAACAGATGTAAACAGTGCTATAATGCTGTTTCTGTGTGTGTGTGTGTGTGTGTGTGTGTGTGTGTGTGTGTGTGTGTGTGTGTGTGTGTGTGTGTGTGTGTGT
>JAPZEB010000013.1:22926482-22952170 GCA_029783705.1 Chaetodon striatus | reverse complement strand
GCTGGTTTTGTTTCATCACTGTAGCCAGTATCTCACTATCACTATCCTCATTCAGATTTTAAGAAGCTACAAATTATTTTCAGCCACAAAATAAATCTGAAAAGCTGGAAATCAGAACAGAAGTACAGAGAGTTGTTGCATAGGGATGATACACCATCTCATCTTGTTGCATTGGTGTTAACTCTCTGGTTTTTAGAATGTTGCAGAACGACACATTGCAACTGTTTCAGCTCATCTCTTCACAAATCCTTGGTCTGAACTGCGCTTTAAACTCCTTCACTTGTGGCAGCAACTCACTCCCAACCTGAACGGCACAAACAACAGTACAAAAGTATCGTGGCCTTGGACTTGAAGGTGCTGACCCTCATCCCCTCCGCTTCACACTCAGCTTCAAACCTGTCGAGCGCTCACCAGGGGTCGTGGTCTCATGAGGCCAAAACAACTACAACATCAGCAAAAAGCAGACATGCAGTCCTGAGGCTGTGTCCTCAGATTCTTTCCATCCAAAATGACAATCAGAATAGATGACATGGCACAACCCTGGCAGAGCCCGGGGCCTTTGGGGAATGAGGTTGACTTATTGCTAATAGAATGTAACACAGCTTTCTCTCCAGTAGAAACCATGGGATATGTGGCCACAGCCCCCCATACTTCTTAAGGCTGGAAAACGTATTCAGCATCCCTGTAAGATATGAAGGTTACCATGTTTCTTGGTGTCTATTAATCTCTTCATGAATTGGTTTACAGTAACCTGTGAGTCATTCTTCTCATATACATTAGCCAAGGCACATTTGCATTACCCTGTGAGAAGGATTCAGAATTGAACATCATGTATAAACCAGCATAAAACATTTTCTCTCTGGCCTTGGAGTGTGTTGAAACAACCATGAGGCTGTGATCACTAAATCCTACCAGTGCTGATACAGCTCCTGAACATTAAAAGGAATCTTGATGTATGCAAGACTCAGTGTAGCATTGTTCTTCTCAGTGAAAGCACTTTCATCGTAATTCGTTGTTTAATTCTGCTCTATAAATAAATTGACTCGATGATGAAGTCTAACCTTTTCTTTGTTTAATTTCACAGATGATAGCAGGCAGAAGCATCTTGCTTTGGCGTACCTGGGTTGTGACTGACGGAAGGCGGGTCCTAATGTAATCACACATAAAATGCAAAATGAGGAAATCAGAGAAGCGTAAGTAGGCAAGACACCCACTGCTGTCTCCTTGTAGCTTTCAGTGTTCAAATATAGCCTACTTATTCATATGAAACAGCAGCTGCGCTTTGTTTTTTCTTTTCTCTAATGTTAGTGCTGTGATGCAACAAAACATGATAGTCGATTACTATTTAACAGTGATGGATTATTTTACTAGCGGCATTGAAATGTGTCTTCTATGATGTTATGGAACTGAATATAAATAAATAAGTGAAAGAAAAAACGACTTTATCAGTAGTTTGTTCAAATGATTAAAAAGTAACACTGGCTTACCTGGAAAAAACTAACTCAGTCTTACCCAAAAGCCATAGCCTATGCCATGAATCCTTCCTTTTTGAAGGTTCAGTTTTGAAACCATTTTAAAAGGGTGGTCTTCTGGAGGCTGATGAGTTGGATTGTGTTGAGCGATGTCAGTTTTGGATACTTTTGCTTTTGATAACCCAACATTCATTAATTGGTGACTAACTGGGCAATTTTTAAGAGAAAACAAAAAGACACTAAATAAAAGTGGCCTTTCCTTTCAGTCCAGCACTCCATTGACTCAGTGAGCATTAGGATAGCTTTTCAAAGTGCCATCCATTTAGACATGGTGATATTTTAATGTTTTGTGATGTAAACGTCTCGGCTTTTGTCTCATTTTGTGTTGGATTTGCTGACAATTAGCCAATTAGCCACTAGTGCCCACCTTTCAGTCTTCACTGGTTATCTAATGATTGATTTGGCCAATCAGCACTGTGCACCACACAGGTCAGATGGGTGCTACTTAGCGTGTCGCTCATTCGGCAAATGCCGCTGGTAATGTCATCCTGGCAATGGGACAGCGTTACTGTAGAACATGGGGGCCACCCTCAGGTCTCCCCCAGGCTAGCCCCAGTGAGTAAGTGGCTTCATTTTGAGCTGCAAACCCCCTTTGGCATTGTTATCTCTGTTAGCACCACCAGCCGTGCTTACACTAATAACAGAGCTAATAGATAACAATGCTAAAGTGCTGTTAGCTAGCTTCCATCAGACTAGGCTGGTATGCAATGCAGTCACATAAAGAGTAGCACGTAACCTAAACACTGACATGCGTCACCAGTCAAAAATGCTGTCGGCAGTTAGCTGGTTCTTTTCTGCTAAGACCAAAGGCAGAGCTAATCCAATTGCATGCAATAGTCATTATTGACGGTGGGAAGGTTAGCCAGATGTGCATTTGCCAAAATTAGCCACTAGGGGCAGCAACAAGCCCATTTTATATTTGAAAAGAAATACAGACAAGCTGCACAAAGGTGAGATTCATGCTTAATCTGAAATAATTCAAACAACATGTTCCAGTTTTAGAATGGTAGAATGGTTCAAGGATGCAAACTATGTAACAAGAAGATGGGGCTAAGGCAGAACATGGTCGAGGCACATAGATAACGTCGGGACTTTATAAAAAGGTAGCGACCGGACAACAGACTGTAAACAACACACACCCAAGAGGAAGCTTAAAAACTGCAGACACAAGGCTGGAAAAACACAAATGTCTGAGTGATCCCTGGTGATATCGTTCACAACACTGACAATTCTTGCATCGTTTACCTTTAACGCAGAAAACTGCTATTTTCCATTTCCAAACAACAGTCAATGCCAAACCACAATTTTCCCCTCACCTGTATTAGGTAGTTTTGCCCTTAACCACTCAACCCTTAACCACCATGGTGACAGATTAGAAAACCTTCATACAAGAATAAGACAAGAATAAGATAGTTGACATCTAGTTTACATTCTGGCATTTGTAATAGTTTTGGAAGACAATTAAAAATAAAGTATTCTGTTTAGTTTGGAGGGCTTGTTGGACTGAGCCCAACTGGCATAAGAGCATGCGTGTTAAACCGTCACAATTAACAAAATGTTAAAGACAAAAGGGGTTTTGTCGACTCATATTTGTATTTTTCACTGTGACATTTATTCCAGAGCCATCCACTCCTCAGACTGGAGGATCAGGTAGCTCATCAGCTGCTGCGGTGAACTCCTCCAGACCTCTGAGCCTCCTGTCTCTTCTCTTTTAGCTCACACAACAAAATGCCTGAAGGATGCTACGCCACACAGCCCACTGATATTTTGCCTCGTTCCACAGGTAGAAAAACAGTTGCTGGAGGGAAGGCAAATACATTTCATGAGTCAGTGAATACGTGCAATTACAACTGTCAACAGAGCACACTCACAGGGTGAACTCAAGTGGACAGACAATAACCTTTTTCTCTGAGTTTTTGGTCAGTGGTGGGATGAATGTGGGAGGCTTTGCTTTCTTACAAATCAATAAAACTAAACACTGAGCAGGTGAGCAGCTTGTTTAAGTGGGTTTTTTCTCATAATATCTTCACTTTGGCTGGGTTCATAAACTTTACGGTGCATACAAATAGCACCGGTGGACAGACAGCGGTTCTCCTCATGGCTGTCTGGATTTATATGTGCTAAGAAAAGGGTAGACAAAAATCATTGGCTCAATAAGGCATTTAAAATTAATCTTCCATCACATTTCATTCAGCATTATCTTGTGATATTGGACTGTGTGGTCCTGGTATATTTGTGCGGAGACAACTAAGGGTGCGTACACTTGGAAAAAACCTACATTCAGTGCATAGCACACTCTGGCACAAACTAGATTGTTTGAGTGCTGGTGGGATGTACCATCATGTTATTCAGAATATCGCACCCTTGGAATGACAAAGCACACTCTGGGCACTCTGTCTGGACAGATGGAGCAACAGAGGGCCAAGTGGGGTGAATGTGTGACTAACTTAACCCTTAGTTCATTTATGTAGAAATAGAAGACTCTGTTTCTTTGAACATCAGTGCTTTCATTTTAGTGTAGAGCATCAGACTGGATTTACAAATGCAAACTTAGTGTTTTTTTAGCCAGTGTATTTCAATCAAGAGGGACAGAAGAATGAAGTAAAGATAATATTTAATACAGTATGTGAGTAAACAGATCAATAGATTATTTGTTGTGATTAAGATTTAACAAAAGTTTTTGGCACTTGGACACCAAAGGGAGACATTTTGTGACTGAGGGGCATCTGAGCAGCAGCAAGAGAAATCCCCCATGGAGTCCAGACACTGGTGGTGGTGGCTGCTGACTCTGAGGCTGATGCGGCAGATGAGGATGATGAATCTGTAAAGACGAGGTGGTGATGGGGAGGTGGGGGGTGCGCACAACAAAGGTCAAAGTCAAATGATTACTTTCTCTGTTTTTGACTGTACAGAGGTAAAAGTCAAAGAAACTTGGCTATTGGTCGACAGCACAAAAACTTGACTGTCTTGAACTGGGAAGCTGATGCAAAACACACATTTCCACTGTTTTGTGGCCATTTTATTGTTAGTTTTCATGACTGAAGTTACATAGCCTGCCAGTTATTTAGAGAAATTATATTTATCCATTAGTTATACCCGCTTATGAGGGACCACAGACTGACATGTCCACGCTTAATCCCACCGACAAAGCCATGGTTTGTTGACTATTCCTACAGTTGGGGTAAGTAGCTGTCAATGGTCTCAACTTCAGACCTTTTTACGTTCACCCTTTGCTTTCAGAGACATGTGTTGCTTGACCAATAGTGGTAACTTGTCAAAAAAAAGTGATCTTAGGTCAATTTAAGTGGTTGGACATGTGACCAATGCAGTTGTTGTCCTGGTGAGGACACAAAAGTGGCAGGGTACCAAAAGCAAGAGACTGCCAGGGCTCAGTGGTCCTTGGTACTGAAAGGGTGAGGAATCTGTTATTTTTGTAAGATTATTATTCTTTTTATGGCACAAATGTATTTAAAGTGGCAAAAACTCCTCAAAAACACACACACACACACACACACACACACATCAGAACTGGGAACAATTGCAAAGTTCTGCATGACTTGGTTCAGGTATGGCCAGCAGGCTCCAAAGTGCCCGAAATGCACACCAAGGTTGAGATAAAGTTCCTTTGATGTCAACCAAATTTGAGTAAAACATTGCTCTCGTCTTCAAGAGCATGCAAATTTTTTTGTAATTTTATTTGACAGACAGGAAGTCAGCCATCTTGGATTTTATGCATTCATTTTTATCTTACACCTTTGAGGACGCACAAAAACTCATGAAACAGGAGAGCCATATTCGTGCTAGTAATTATTTTGATTTTGCGGCACAATTGGCGTGGGCATGGCACGTTGGCTCCATGGAGCTCTTCAATTGCTTTTAGCCTTTTAACACATTTTTTATCCCCATGGCATACTTCGTAATCACGAGACTTTCAGCACACACTGTAATTATTGTGAGATTACTGTGTTCTCTAGCACCACATAGTGGACATCATAGTTATAGTGCAACCTATTGCCAACAGTATGTCAGCCTTATTTGACAAATGTCATCCGATTTACATGACATGTGCTTGATGTGCTTTATGTATGATATACAGAAACATGAGATATAGTTATTGTGTGTTCTCTAGCGCCACATAGTGGACACAAAGTGGTACAAAATTTGCAATACACCATTTCCAGTGTTTAAAACCTTTAAGTTATTTCAGTTGGTTACCTGATATGGAGAGCTTTGGGTATAGGGTGGTTTCTCATACAATCAATCTGACCTGTGACATAATTGATTTAATTGATGCGACTGACACACCTGATAATAGCTGTTGTTTCCTGACACCTCACCCTGCTCCTGCTAGTGTTTTTAAAAATATATTTTGTTAGACAAGCTTATTTGCTTTCTTGCTGAAATTGACAGAAGAGACGTCATACCATTCTCATGTCTGTACTGTTCATACAAAGCTGGAGCCATGAGATGTTAGCTTAGCATAAACACTAGGAGCAGCTAGCCTGGCTTTGTCCAGAGGTAACAAAATCTGCATACTAGCCCCTCTGAAGTTCACAAATGAACATGCTGACCTTTAAGACAGCTTGATACAGCAGATGTGCTTGCCTTTTGTGGAGCAATGCTACTCTTATACTTTATGAATTTCGGTGGATCCCTCTCCTGGGCTCAGGTACAGTAAAGAGTCTTTTTTTTTCCAGATACATTTTTAATGATATCCACAAAAACTACCAGATTTTCCAAGCAATTTAAAATTTCTTCTCCTACAAATGGTTTTGATTGGATCATATGCATCAACAAGGTATTTCACAACTGGCAGAGGGAAAAAAAGCAACAGAGAAAATGCAAACAAAGGCTTTTCAGCCCCCACAGAAACTGAAGGCATTCTGATTTGATCAAGCAAAAATTTTATTTTATCCCATAATTAAAGTGATTTCATTAAATCAAGGAGTCTTTGGCTCTGTTGCTAACGATCCCGTGTCGAGGGATTTTATGAGGCAAACAGGTGAAGGCAGTAATACCAAAATATTAAATCATTGAAGGAGAAAAAGAAAACAAAGAGCAAACACATTTATTCACAGGATGTGATTCAATTTGCATGCTGATTTCAAAACTGATTACTCCCCTGGCACAAACCACTAAAGAAGCAGTGAACTTAGAAAAATACTTTCCAGCTTAGAGAGTTTGACACATTCCAATAAAGAAGTTCAATTACTGGTCTCAGCAGACACACACACATGGAAAAAGACAGCGAGCGTGCTCCTTGCTTTAGCTGTACAGTAGGTGTTAACACGGCTGCAGTGTACATAGAGATGACAGATGATGGCCACAGCCTGTGCCCCAGCATGAGCTCCTCCATATTTAATGGCACTCATGTTTTTTAAGACTTAGAAATGCTTATGGGTGTGAAGTATATATGATGAAGGCAGAGTGAGAATTGCATTAGAATTCTCCAAAACAGAAGGACCTAACATGAAAAGAGATCGCATTTAAAAAGCAAGATGGGGAAACAATTACACAGGGGCTGGAGTCAGCATTTTGACATCTTTCTAACCCCACCACACCCCCTTCCCTGCTGGAACTACACTTCATTATTACGTCTTACACACGTTAAGTGTGACATCTCACTATATGATACAGTATGGCCATAATAGTCAGTCTATGAAAATAGATGGCTCACTGACTTCATTCAACCAATCAGTAACATACTACATACACTCAAAGAAATCAATCACTCCAGGTGGATCAGTGGGTATCTGATGATGGGGATGCACCCAAGGGAAGGGTGGGGTCCGGTTTGGGGACCTCAGAATTGCATCTCTGCTTTTTGCAGATGATGTGGTTCTGTTGGCTTCATCACAGCATGACCTCCAGCATGCACTGGGGCGGTTTGCAGCTGAGTGTGAAGCGGTCGGGATGAGAGTCAGCACCTCCAGATCTGAGGCCATGGTTCTTTGCAAGAAAATGGTGGATTGCCCCCTCTGGGCTGGGAGACAGTTACTGCCTCAAGCAAAGGAGATCAAGTATCTCAGGGTCTTGTACACGAGTGAGGGAAGAATGGAGCGTGAGATGGATCGGTGGTTTGGTGCAGCATCTGCAGTGATGTGGGCACTGCGCTGGACCATCTTGGTGAAGAGGGATCTGAGCCTGAAGGCAGGCTTTCGATTTACTGGTCCCAATCTATGTCCCAGTCCATATCCATGGTGATGAGTTTTGGGTAGTGACTGAAAGAATGAGATTGCAGACACAAGCAGCAAAAATGAGTTTCCCCTGTGGGGTGGCTGGGCTCAGCCTTAGAGACAGGGTGAGGAGCTCAGGCATCAGGAGGGAGCTCGGAGTAGAGCTGCTGCTCCTTCACGTTGAAAGGGGTCATTTGAGGTGGTTCGGGTATCTGATCAGGATCCTCCTGGGCACCTCCTATTAGAGGTGTTCCAGGCACATCCAACTGGTAGGAGGCCCCGGGGCAGACCCAAAACATGCTGGAGGGATTGCATGTCTCATCTGGCCTGGGAACACCTTGGGGTCCCCCCGGAGAAGGTTGTTCTCCTTAACTTGCCTTAAGAGTCATTCAGGGTGTTCCCAATATGAAGACCTGTGGAAAGGGTAACTAGCCCACCCACACCCCATGCAGTCTGTCCTGCCCTCAGTCTCTCTTTCCAGGCTATCCTCCAGTCTTTCCTGGATGTCACCTGCCCTCTTTAATGTAGTCACTGGTGTTCCAGAAATTGTAGCTGAAAGCACAGGTGAGGGGCTACCTGCTAGACATTGCTACCATTCACACCTCTGATGGTGCCATCAGAGCAGCTGCAGCGTCATCAGCTGGGAGCCACCCTTCACTGATGTTTTGCTCCATTAATCCTAGAGCATCTCACTGTGGTGGAACAGCGGTGGGGATGTATTCCTACCGCCCCCTACAGCTGACCCTAGGACCACTGCCTTCCCCACGCCTGGTCCTTCCTTCTTTACCAAAGTCAGAAGCTCCCCTGTTCTGCTTCTGTGGCCAGATCTTTGAGTGCCCTCTCGAGTTTGTGAGCAAAACTACCTCTACATAATTTTTTTTGTTTGGAGTCCAGTGCTCCACGCTTTCATTCAGGCATTCGTGACTGTGTGCTAATGGCCCTGTGGTCTTGTGCCCTGTTATGGGGATTTGTGGGGCGTTTACATATGCTAATTAGGATCAACTGGCACACGCTTTCAATTTATGAGGATGATGAGAATCATCATCATAAGAACACAGGTGCAAACAATTCTGCCATTTAAGAACATGCCATGAATCTGATGAAGACTTCTCTACGGACTTTTCTTAAGAACAAATTTAAAAAAATAAAATAAAATACATAAGATATTGGTGAATGAGGTCCAGTGCTCTTGATAATGGACACATTATTAACAACACTGAACATTTTATCCATCCATCCATCCATCCATCCATCCATCCATCCATCCATCCATAATAATGTTCTGCTGTAGGCAGAGGTCAGAGTCAGCACTCGCCTCCTTGGAGACAGCAGGGATTCCATGTCTCGCTCAAGGACACTTCAGCACAGAGTGGTGCTTGGATTGAAGCTACATGTTCCACTTGAAGGACATCCTTAGTATTCAATACACTGTACATCTTTTGGTGTATGAATTTATTGTCCAACCAAGGAATTCGGCGAAATTCATACTATGAGCCTGTGGTTACTTTGAATAAGGTGCTGTGTGTTGAAACAGGACAAGAGAGGAAATCTGTCTGAAACATACCAACGGAAGTTAAATATTTCTCTACGAGGAGCAGGCACATAAGTAAAAAAGGTAGAAATTGATTTTTAATTTTGGACTCTTTTGGAAATTGTTGAAAATGCAAAAAAACAAACAAACAAACAAAAAGTTCAAGTTCACACTACACAACTCCCAAAGTCGTCAGATTTTTGTGATGTTCAAATTAGTCTGTTATCACGTCTTTTCCTACTTTTGCAAATGATGCCTCAACCAGGTTTCCTCTCAACCCATGTCTTGTGCCCTCATTAGCTGTAGCTCGCTGACAGGTCCAAATATTTAGCTTGCTAGATATTAATAATGCATCTACAATGTGTCTGCAAAGCATCTGTGATGTATCTGCAATGCATCGGCGAGCCTTTTTTAAACACTTCACACACAGCGCCTTCACCAGTTTGCCTCTGTGGGACTTGTTTTGGGGATCTCACAAAAAAGGGCTCAGGTTGTGGTGTGAACGAAGCATAACTTGTGACTGCTAGTCGGTCACAATAGCTTCCTGACAGTTGACTCTCCTCTGAAATTTTGTTTACCTTTGCACACCATTTACGGCAATAAGAAAGTTTTTGAGGCTGTAAACATGTTTTTTTTGTTGTAAAGTTGGGCATTTTAACATGGTGGCCTATGGGGATTGACTCACTTTTGGAGCCAGCCTCAAGTGGCCATTAGAGGAACTGCAGTTTTTGGCACTTCTGTGTTGGCTTCATTTTTCAGACCTGCAGGTGGCCATTTGCTCCTTGGACATTCAGACTGTAGCCTTCAGTTAATATAGGCTCTATGGCCAGGCTGTTGGTTCGCATTTTATCTTCAACAGCAGACTGCAATACATTTTGTTTACGTTGCCATGATGTGTTTATTTATTTACTTTTTTTTTTCTTGTCAGCCTGACACACTTTACCTTAAGAACAATGTAGTAAACTTATGGACTCTTATGGATTCTTATGTAATAAACATCACTGAATTTGCCCTATGGCAGTAGCGACAAGGAAAGAATGCAGTATGTGGTCCAAAGATCCAGAGCTCCGAATCTTCAAATTTTATTGGTTTAAAATAAAGTTAAGGAAAACACAAAACATGGATATAACAACAATTACTATTATTATTATTTTTATTTATCATTTAAGATATGAAAAAAAAAAAAAGCCCGAGGTTAGTTGCAATATATCAGTTGGTTTTGTTGGCCAGTTATTCTGCGTCAAGTCTACTGAACTCTGGGAATGTGTCTGTTAATTATCGCGCATTGTCTAGTTTGAGGACATGAAGGGCAGTTGCTTTGCCATGTATCTGTCATTGCAGGAAATCCACCAAATCAAATAGAAAAGTTGCCCAATTGAGCAGAATCATGTTGAAAGTAAATCAGTGATGTTAGACAGGCTGGGGTCTAACATCACTGATTTACTTTCAGCATGATTCATTTTCACTTAGTCCTTCCCATTACCAGCTTAATTACATACACTTCCATGACTGTACCTGACAACGCTTTGTCCTGCAACCATCGCCTCTTGTGTCAGTTTGTAATCGCTGTCAGTTTAGAGTGATCCTCCAAAAAGAGAGCTACAAGGTGAAGTGGAAAAACAACCCAACGACGGGGTGTGAAACCATTCTTGACTTGTACACATCTTCAGAAGCCCATAGCAGAGCAGAACAATATAAGGTCTGATGACAAGGGTGTGTGAAAATGTAACATCACTGCCTTTTATCGACTGTCTCTTTTATTGCCCCATTTGCAAGGTGTTGTGTGTAGCTTTGGTTCCATTTGTGGTGCTGAAAATCTCAGCCTGGAAGAAAGGGAAAGGCTTTAATACCAAGGGTTGTTTTAGCAAGTCATCACTGTGGCTTTTTAGCCATCAAATGTGGGGTTTTTGGGGTTTTTTTTGCAACCCCCTGTTGTTTTTCTACAGGGGAAAGTGCCAAAAAAGAGTTTGTTTTTTCCAAGACATCGTTGTGTTTCCTGCTGGGATTGTGTCACCCAAACCGGGTAAACATGTTTTTGTCCTCACCATAGCCAAATGGAGTTTTGTGCCTAAACTTAACTACACATTAATCACAGCGTTGTTGAAACACAACATTTAACAGTATCTGCTACATAATAACACTCAAATGTAAGATATCCATGGTTTCCAGGAATGTGCAATGCCAACATTTTTTTTCTGGTGACTGGGTTGGCTGAGTACCAAGTTTATCATTGGGTTATGTCTGCAGCAGACCCGATCTCCGTAGGGATTTGTGGGCGTCTTTCTGCAGTCTTTATGTGTCCATTGTCAGTAACATTACTTGTGAGTTGTACAGGGAATTAGTTTGCCAAGATGAGCAGCATACTTTAAACTTCTCTCCTCATGACGCAACATGTTTTATCACAGCATTGGATCTGGTGTGATTGAACCCCAATCCAATGGTTCTGTCCTCGGACCTGAACAGGTGATTCGGCTAGCAGGCAGAGGTGACAAAGAGGGGCTTACTGATGCCGTGGTTAAGAAGGGGAGGGGTCAGGAACCAGAAGAGCAGTCCAGCAAAGCAGCAGAGGGAACAAGGGATAAGTAGCAGGAAAGTAGAATCCAGGCGATGGGTTAACCCTAACCCGACAGATAGGTGAAAGGAGGACACGCACACGAGGCAGCGTGTGGCGTCCCACAGATAGTCTCTGAGCTGCAGCAGGCAACTGGCGAGCAGGTGTGGAAAAAAAACGCCGTCGCGGGAAAACACCACACAGCCACAGACAGATGGAAACCAGAGATGCAAACGCAGTACTCGTGGTCAGGGACAGAAGGTAGGTGAGTGGGTAGGCAGGGTCAGTAACAGGAGATCAGACAGGTAAGGAGTGCTGGAAAGTTTTGCATGTGGGCAAAGAACAATCTGGCAAAGAGTGTGTGTGCTGGAGAGGGTTATATACCAGACTGACTGGCTGATGAGCTGCAGCTGTGGAGGCAGGTGAGTGGAGTGGGGTGATCAGGTGGGAGTGGCTGGCAGGTAGAGTATCTGTGACTGTCTATCTGTAATGACGGGCATGTGGGATTTTTCAAAATAAAACTGCACATTTTAGAGCTCACCTGTGTAGTAATGGTGCTGTTTTAATGGCACCTTGATGCGTCACACCTGTCAGGTGCTCACTAGCACAGATTTTAAAAGAAATATGCAACCAAAATTTGAGAGAAAGATATCCATTGAGTGCATTGAAACAGTCTTAGATTTTTAACTTAAACCTGTGAAAATTGGGAGCAAAAACAAAAGTGTTGGGTTTAAATACTTGTTGTATTTATATGCCCAGATGTGAAGTAGAGGGTTTTTTGGGTTGTTTTTTTTTTCAGAAGGTAGCCTCAGTGTGTTCATCCAATACATCAACAAAGTCATCTTGGGTCGTGAAATGATTTTGTTAGCTCTAGTGATCTGCCATCACACCCAGAGTAGTCCTTTATCAGTGTAGGAATCATAGATGTTTCTTGCAGGCTGGTATTAATGAAAGTGAGAAGAGAGTGATATCCTCCGGTGTAAAGGAGTTCAAGTTTATTTGTACACTGCATTTCATACTCAGGTGAAGTCAAAGTGCTCCACACTTTAAAAACAGAATCAATACAAATAAATAAAGATAAAAAAAATACATAAAATGTGATCCAGAGTCCACAAATAGACTCACTAACTCCTCACAGAGCTCTGGACGGGAGGCTGGTGAGAGGCCACGAGAAGAGAGAACTTTAAAGGTTGCTTTTAACAAAGGTAAGTGTGGGGGCACATCTGATGTCCTCTGCTGGGTTATTGTAGAAGCTGGGAGCAAAATAACTAAAAGCAGCTCAGCCAGATTTAATCCTTGGAACAACAAGGACGCTAGTGTCAGATAACCTGAGAGACCTGGCTGGCTCTAAACCAGTGACCAGGCCTGAGTAGGACCTTTTACATTCTTTGACATATGATTCAGGTTTATCGTGCCCTGGATCTTATTTCTGTCGCCCCTGGCCATCGTTCTCAATATACATCCCTATGAGTCTATAATTACAGTGTACTCACCACACCTGACATTGCAGTGACTTCGCTAAAACAAAGTCAGAAGCGATAAAAACAACAAACAGACAACAAATAAACTCCGTCCTCATGTGAAGACCAATGACTACGTCAGAAACAGGAATATGTAGAAAACTGTGTTCAACAAAATGCAGCCACAGAGCTACAGCCTCATGAGAGAGTCAAGGCCGTGCACTGCTTTTCATCTGTATGTGTAAACGCACCGTGACATGAATTATAGCTGCCTCTAACATCCAAACATCTGACCTTTTGATTGTGCAGCCTATCTAGCCCACCATGTTGGCTGGTCTGCAACAACACTGTCAATATAAAAACGGTCAACAGTGCAAAGACGTTTGGGGACCTCTGACCTCAACCACTGTATTTTGAAGTCAAGCTGAGAAGTGAGTTTACCTGAAATTGCAGTTATAATCCCTCTTTGCACAAGATAGTATATGAGCACACAACTACAGTACTTACAGTGGGTCAGAGGTGAAAGAATTGGATCTCTTAACAACAGTTTGGGGAATAATTTTACTCTAAACTTTGTTTTGTTTTTTTGTTTTTTTTCGTCTTAATGAGTTTGCCTGACCTGGAGGTTTGTTTGCAACCTGTCTCATCAGCAGACTGCTTGTTTCTCAGACCAGCAGAGTCCCTGTTGTTCAGTGTCTTTGTATTCCAAAATCTCAGCAATTAACTGACAGCCAAAACTGCAACGATACTGTAGGACTCATGTTACAAACCATATTTATTTTACATACAGTGGTCAGTAGAGTACTGGAAATCTGTACTCAAGAAAAAGTACAATTATGCCCCTTTTCGACCTCCATGCACTGGCTTGGTTTGTTTTAGTCTGGATTGGGCCGTCAGCCCAGCGTGGCAGGGATTTGTGTCTCCATTACAACAGGGCTACCAGCTTTTAGGTTTGTCTTTCACTGATGAAGACCTGTCTCAGCTGATGACGTTTAAAAGCAGTGGGCTGATCCACGACTTAAGTTGCCTTTTATTTTGCTGCTGAGTTGAGTTTTCGAGCAGCAACTTCACACAACTTCTAACACGACTGATAGTGAACATGAAACAGTAAAATAAAGCAGATATCTGAAGTAAAAACAGGACGCAGGAGACAGGAGAGAAACTAAACTCCAAACCACAGAGATTCAGTCAGAAGCTAAAGACGTACTGAGAGCTGAACACAGAGACTTCTAGAAAAGCCTTTTTCTCTGGTCTCCTGCAGACAGAGTTGAGGAGAGTCTCACAACACACACGGCTTGTTTGAGGGGGAGAAGTGGGGTCACCGGGATTTGGCTGTGGTCGACGGGATGTCACTGCTACCCTCTTGAGATTGGGCAGCTTTTGGACCTACTCTATCTACGATGCAGCTTGTGTGGCACAGTGAATAAGTGAACATGGAAATGCAAATTGCAGCAGCATGGCTTTACTCAGCGCGGCCAAAAGTGACAGTGGAAAAGGTTCATAACTCCCTAAAAAACTACAAGTAAAAAAAACAACAACTTAAAGTACAAGTTATTTCAAGTTGTGCATGCCATTATAAAACTTCTTCATGAAGTAGAGCTAATAGGCTGATCAAACAAATAAGTTTAGCTAATACAACTGCAACATGAGATCTTCCACTATCTCTCCATCACTTCCTCTCTACCCCTCTCCATTGTCTTTACATCAGAGATTAATGTTACACATAAAATATTAGCATAGCTAATGTTCGCTAATTAACTAATTTACTAGCTAGCTTGCAAACTTTTTTAATGTTTGGGATAAAATTTGAGGCCAGACGAGGTCAGATGTTGTGAGGGACTGCTGCTGGAAGCTGCCTCTTGTTCTGGGTTTTGCTCCGTCATCATTCATCATGGCCAAAAGTCAGGTGGTGCCTTTTTTTCTTCACTGCAGCCGGCACCCTGGCATCTGCAGTGGAGCCCCTCAGTCCAGGGAACAGATTTTTACAGTACTCCTTCCATGACTGTAGCCGAGCTCAGACTTAAAGCTGCAGTCTCAATCTATTTGCCTCATGCTCTAAGCATCACTGTCTGGGATGAATTAAAAGCTCTTCTTCTATCAGCCAGCCAGCCAGACTACTTCATCACATTACATTTAACCAGGGTGACTGTGCGTGTGTGTGTGTGCGTGTGTGTGTGTGTGTGTGTGTAGTAGTTGATCACAGTGATAAAAGAGAGCCTTGCGGTAGAGGCCAAACCCTTTGTTCGCCAACTGTGGTCACAAAAAGCTAACCATACAATGCAACTATACGCTACCGGACTCGCTTTCACAGATCTGTTTCCATTTAGAAAAGAGCATTCCCTCTGGCAGCCCTTGAAAGCATCATTTAGTCTGGTTCTGATGCCTGTAAGGTTTCCAATAGCTGTTTTTACTCACTTGTGTCAAGTGTCTTCATCACCTCTCTGTTTCTGTTGCCTTGATTTCAGTGTCTGCAGATTTGTAATTATGTTTGATTATTTTTTCCTTTGTCTTTCAGAATAAAGTAATGACGATTGATGCTGTGAAGGTCAAACTGCAGGTAAGACCAGTTCATACTTGAGAATCTAGTCTTTGTTTAAATGCTCAAGAGTCTACTTTCATTCAGTTAAAGTGAGGATGCATGTGTGTTCTTTTTAATAACAAATCAGCAGCTACTGTTTCCCATGGCGCACATACCTCCCATATATCTTCATTGCCTGCTGTGGGAGGGCGAAGATGCCCAAACGATGACTTAATGAGGCCTTAGTTAATCTCTATCAGTCAATTAGCCTGCTGCTCTGCCTGAGTGAAGACACTAGAGGGAATAACAGAGTTTTCCATCAGATTATCAAGCCTGGAAGTTATCAGCGAGAGACAGGCAGAGATGCCCATGGATCCTCGCCTTTCAAAAACAGCATTAGATACTGTCTGATGAGTTTTTCACCTCAATTACACAACACCCACGCTCTTCCTCTCACCATCTTTTTGATCTTTAATGGATCTGTGTTCATCCATCAGTCATCTGTCACATGTGATATTTCAGGTAATTTCCCAGGAATGAGTTTAATTAAAGTTGCTGTCATATATGCACTTTTTAACTTCTTAAAACTTGTAACACTGAATGGTTAAATTAGTAAAAGCATTACAGTATGATCCGTCATAATGTTGTTTTGGTGTCTTAGGCACGCTGCTTCCATTTTATCAAACCTTAGAATAATTCGGCATGTTTTGATTGGTTTGACTTGTAACTAAAAGTTACTTAAATTACACTGAGGTAGATGCATGATGGAGGAATGGAGGAGTGGTGGTAGGAAGCATGTTCTGAGATTTAATATTTTCAGAATTAATCAAATTATGCCAGATTGTCTAAAAATGTGTCATCATTAATTTGGTGTGACCAGAGTAGTATGGATTTTAGGCTTTAGCGCCTCCCCAACAGAATTTCAGTAGATTTTGATGCATGGGATTAACTAGTACTATGTGCAGTGATTAGCTAATACTCGTCACGTCAGTGAGTCGAGGTTGGAGGGTTAGGGCACAGAGGTCATGGTTAGGGTAAGTACTAGCCAATCACAGCAAAGAGGGGCAGGACTAGGCTGAATGCCCTTGGGAAAAATATGTATTACTGCACTCAGGGTTTTTAAATGGGGTTTGTAGAGTAAACATCACAGTGAAATTTCTCAAACATTAGATAGCACTGCAATGATTCTTTTCTACCTCTTTTTTCTATCTTGTGATATGAGAATCCTCCATTTAATGATACTTTTGGTCACTTGGGGGCAGCGCAACAAGCTATAAACACTACACTCAATCACTGTACCCTTATAACGTTACTTTTTAGTAATGTGTTAGCAAACAATTGCACCTTTTAAACACCCAGCATACATGGAACAACACTAGTTTTCAAAGTCTCTGTCTCTGGCTATGTGATGTCTGCAAGTCCAGTGTTCACTCTTCTTTTTGCTCTAAATTTGGTCTACACCGACCCCTGAGGGAAATACTTGTCCCTTTAGTCACTAAATGCTACACTAGTTGCCAACTTTGCCTGCCTGCTGTTTAGTGCTGGGCCAGTAGCATGCAGTGAATTTATCAGAGCATTTTCAGCTGCCTGATTTCTTATGGGAACTAATGAGAGCACTGAGACTGTATCAAAACTTTTAAGTTGAGGGCTGTAAAAGCAAAGCAATGAGCCAGAGCTGAAGGGAAGTAGAGAGTTAGGTAATAGTTTATCACTACATCTGGTCCTTTCACATTACATCCATTCTTAATTTAAAAGTATTGATTAGAGCAGATTTAGCAAATGCTGAAATTATTTTAGCATATGCTTTGGAATGATATGTATCATTACACTGAAATTTGATCCAGCAAGATGCCACTGAGCCAGTGCCAGTCTGATTTTGATTTAAATCTGAAGAGATGATGCTTTTTGCCAATGAACTCTCCAGCAGGGTGCACCTTGGTGGGGGGCACCTTTTTTTTTTCCCCCCGACACACTTGCACAAACACACTGATCCTTGCCACACACGAAATTGTTTAACACTGACGCCAATTCTATTTTTTCTCCCATGTTTCTGACTTTGTTAATTGCCTGTCAGGTTGTATTTCAGTTACACATGATGCCTCTTTTTAATTGTTTTTCACATTAGTACAAATTAACTGAACTTTAATGTAAATGTGACAAAGAGCCTGTGGGAAAGGCAAAGAAAAAGCACAATAATTGAGCAGGAAAACAATGACAGAGAGTGTGCAACACAGTTCCCACAGCCTGTAGCCTAAAGGAAGAACATGGGGTCAGATAAAGATGTAAATGCCCTTTATAACACCATTCACCATTGTCAGAGTGTCATTATCTTTGTAATGACACTGCCATTGTGATATTATGCAATACAAAGCAAAGGTTTAGTCCCAGTATTATATTGTAAGTACGATAAGAAGAAAATGTAAGGTCAGACTGTCATTTTGGTCTAAAATAAACCCGTTTGGCTGCTTGGCTTACATTCTTTTTCATATTTTCAGCCCATGCTGTTAAATTCATTCCCATTCCCATCCACATTTTTACCTTTTCATTCTGAAAGGCTACAAAGATTAACATGCAGAGTTGCTCTAACTCCACTCCCATTCATTCCACCTCAGCATGCAAAAGTTATTTCAGAGAGATATGTTCAATATTATGGTAAATGGTAGCGATGATAATGATGAAGTTGTCCTCTTGTTCTTTCTCTTTTAGATTTGGGACACTGCTGGACAGGAACGTTTCCGGAGTGTCACACATGCTTACTACCGCGATGCTAACGGTAGGATTCCTCTGTGTTTTGTCAGTACGTGCCTGTTTGATTGTGACTGACATCCTCCCCTCTACCTTTTTATTTCCTCCTGACAGCCAAACTGCTCTGACTGATGTTTCATTGCCCTTGTTTTCTTGAAACGTGTGATTGACATCGACAGTCTCCCTGTTGCTCGCTCAGTCCTGTTGGGATGGCAAAAAAAACACTCAAGTTGCAGCTGATTTGATAGACTGATGTGTATATATGCGTGTTTGTGTGTGTGTGTGTGTGTGTGTGTGTGCAGGCATCCGCTGCAGGCTCTGTGATGTGCAGGTTCCCTTAAGCGAGAGGCTAACCACTGGGTGGGAAAATGAGCCTGCCTCTCACACAGCGGGGGGTGGGACAGCTATGCGCTATTCCCGTGTGTGCTTCTGAGTTTGTGTGTGTGTGTAGCAGTTATATCTCGAAACAACCCCACTGAGTACAGATAGCAGATTGCCTCAGGCCAACCTGAATGAACAGGTGTTGTGGAACACAAGGACACACACACACTCTGCTGTACAGGCATTATCTCAAACATGAATCCATTCAGCTGCATACAAAGTAGCATCCTAATGGGTGGTTGTTGAGTCTGTGATCCTGTTCTATATTTATGTATGAGCTGTGTGTGATTGCATCTGTGTACAGGTTTGCGTAAATGTGTTTTTAATGAGTATGTACATGTATGGATTTGCATGTGTGTTCATGTTATATGCAACTGCCCTGTGTGTGAGTATGTGGCTGGCCAGTTGCCCGGTTTCATTCGGATCAGTCAGTGCAACAGTTTACCCTCGCTGATCTTTAACAAGGCACCCAGGGATCTTCGGACCAGCTCCTCCGAGTTGCACGTCCGTTACTGACTTTTAAATAAAGCTCATTCAGTCTGACGGGCAGGACCAGGGGAGAGGAAGCAGCCCTAATGCAGCTGTCAGGAAAGCTGTCAATTCCTGTGAACTAATGGATAGTTTTTGCCGTGACTCAGACTTTGAAATGTAAAGATCCGACGGTTTGAGGGCTCTGCCTGCCTCGTTTCTGAGCATTGACAGAAGTGAGCAAGTCCGATGTCTAAAAAAAGACTTGACAATTACAGTGCCTTGACTTTAGATCAATATTCCAAAGCATGACACATCCATTTTCAGAGACAAACACTGCCAAAAGTTCATCATTTAAAAACTTGTATGGAGGTTGAAGTATAAGTTCTAAAAGTCCATGACTGTACTGCATACTAGTTTTTGGGCGTTGAAGCTAAACTGTGACTTACAAATTATTTGCCAAGTTGGTTGTAGATTTGTGATATGCCAGTTTCCCTATCTGACTTTTTGGGGGTCATCTTTGTACATTTTCAAACTATTCCATGCGCTTGTCTTTTAACATCATGCTTGTGTTGCTAAAAACCTGTCATGGATGGTCAAACTGTCGTAGTTACAAAACTAGGCCTCTTACTAAATTAAACTGTCATTGTCAGAGTCATTAAAAAGAAATAATCTGAAAATAATAAATGTTGATGCATAATGCATTATACTGAATTACTATGTCTTAATTTATGAGCTATTAGGGATTGTTGGGTAATAGTATGTAACAACGGAGCACTGGAATACTAATTTGGACGATTAATTTCGATTACCATGGCTTGGAAGCTACAAAGCACAGCCCGATTAAAGTCCCCCTCCAGACACGTTTTAAAGTATTTGTACTAATAAATTTACAATATTTTGTTTAACATGGTTTTCTCACATAATAGTTAAAACAATTCTGAAAAGGGGCTTGAAGCAGAACTATACTTTCTCCCAAATTGAGAAATTTATTTGCGGTAAATTTTGCTTTCAGGCGGTACGGTGGTGCAGTGAGTTGCACTGTTACCTGACAGCGAGAGGGTTCTGGTTTCGATCCACTGGCTGGCTGGCGCTCTTCTGTGTGTAGTTTGCATACTCTCACGGTGTCAGCATTGGTTTCCTCTGGGTTCTCTGGCTTCTTCCCATAGTCCCAAAGCATGAAGGTTGATTGGTGACTCTAAATTGTCCGTAGGTGTGAATGTGAGTGTGAATGGTTGTCTGTCTCTGTGTGTCAGCCATGTGATAGTCTGGCAACCTGTCCAGGGTCTACCCTGCCTCTCGCCCAATGCCAGCTGGACTAGGCTCCAGCCCCCCCCATGACCCTAAACCAAGATAAGCGGTTAAGGATTATCAATAAAGTTTTACTCTCTCCTTCTGCTTTCTCCAGCACTGCTTGCACTAGATTGACCGGTACAATGTGCATCAATGTGGCTGGCATTTACATTAAAAAAAAAAAAACATTTGAGAGACTCAGTTATACATGTTTAAGCCACAGTAATACCTAGACTCAGATAAGAAGTCTGTTGTGCACCAAGATCTGCAACTAGTAGATGTATCACATTGGTAAGTGTAGTTAGCACCCTTTATTAATGTTGTTCATTAGCTTGTAGGCTAACTGGCAGTGGCTGACACAGCGTTAGAGTTTGTGAAACATACAATAATATCTGCTATGATGGGGTTTTGGGTAGTTAGTGAAGGAGACTCCTGGGTCCAGTTTACATCCAAATCTACATATGGTACCATGTTTACTGTCAAAGCTTTCACTATGCTAACACTAACTCTGCTGTGGGCTGGAGGTTTCAGGTTTTCTTACTGCTGTTTTGTTGAAGTCTGTTCCTTCGTTGATATGTTTTTTCTGTATTAGACAGTGATTGGCTTTCGAATATTTGTATAGGTGCAGGAATGAATCCTAAAATCTGGAAATGAGTTGGCATTTTAGCACTCATCTTGAAGTAAATGGGATGATGTAGGTTTTTGGTTAGCTGCCTGAAACAAGGTCTGTGGCTAACATAAGCTTAAGAGACGCTCACATTTTGTTCTATGATATATATAATATGTCAGTTAATACCCAGCTCTTAAATTTTGAAGCTTTTATGTGCCTTAAAAATGGCTGTTGCTGACAAGTGGCTAAGTAAGACAATGTCATCAATGTCATTTTGCTGAACGCGGCTTTACAGCCTCGATGTGGCGGCGATGTTTGTCATACGTAACATAGCGTAGTTCGTTTATAGCTTAACATTAGCTTATTGCTATGGTGATTGCATTTACACTCATTAAAGTAGTGTTAATTTGTAAAGATTACATTGCTGAGCAAAAGTCAGATTTTAGGGAAGTGCAAAGACATCACCTCCACCAGTAGAGGAATGTGAAATCACCTCTCTAGTGGCAAACTTTGTACAGCTACAAGTCAATATACTCAAGGACAGACATTTTGGGGACATAAACATAGGGGGAAAAACATTTTTGAGTAGAGGGGGATTTTAATAATTAATTAATTAATCCGCGTAAAATCAGTGTGTAGTATGGTGTGTTTGTTGCCTCAGAATCACTGATTATGTAGATTTACATTTTGCTTTCTAGCATTTCTTATTCTTTTTCATCTCCACATGAAACAGTAGCCAAGCACATATGCTCTGCTCTCTCAGTTAGAGATATTTCTTTAGAGCTCCTCAATATAGCCAAAGTTTTGTGCCATCGAACAGCTCTGCTGCCATCTGCTATTAGTTAAGAAAAAGATTTGAGCACATAAGGTGCTAAACTGAAAAGTGTCCACAAGTCTCAATGAAAATGTCGAGTGAACAGCCTGCCAGCAACATCTCCAGACTGCCGGTTTATATCGCTACTCAAGCTCAAACAAATGACTGTACAACAAATGAGTCACAATCCATTGTCATTTTCTTGTGAATCGATGTCTGCTTTGTGGGCTGTTTCTCTCTGTTGGAGGCTGTGTATAACCACCATCTCCCTGTATTTAGTAAGCCATACCTGGCATGAATCATCTAATGCCTGGCAGCAAAGATGGGGACAAAATAAGAAGAATTGATTTTGCGTGTTAGGACATTTCAATAAATCCTGGTCCTTGTTTTGGCTATAATTCCTGTTTGTAATATTGCCACTGTGCACAACCTGTTCATTGCTCAGATATGATAATGGACATCTCTATAAAGAGGTCAGATGTGGCAAGCAAGTCAGTCATACAAGTATGCTTTCTTTCAGTTTTACCTCCAAAATAGGCTTGAGTGAATCTAACTAAGCTGTTGTCTTGTTTACCAACCTGTCTGATTGACTGACTGCTCATGATTGGATCTGATATAGCAATGCCAGGACAATGGTACAGTGATATCACAACTGATTGAATTGAGGGGCAAAACAATGAAAATGACTCCCAATGTGTGAAGCACAGCTTCGCAATAGTGTTTCTCTTTTGAGTTCCTGCTCGGCTCTTAGACTTTACATTGTTTGAGACTATCCTTTCTGGTTTCTGGCTTTGAGAGGGTCATGTTCACAAATATTGCAAATATTGATTTCTTTTTCTAAAAATGGAAATAACATGCTAGAATTCCTAATTTAGGTGGCGTTTCACTTTAAAGCTGCTGTATGGAACTCTAGAAAAAGGTGATTGATTGTCAAGTCTCATTCCCACTTTGTTAAATACCAACGCTTTGGTCTGGTAGTCAGACTGAACTGCCAACCCAAAGTGTTGGTGTTTGACGACTAGGGAATTCTACAGAATTAGGGAGTTACATACAGGGCCTTTAAGATTATTAAGTAATTACAATTATCTTGAGTGGAACATAAATATGTTTGTAGCAAATTCCATGGCAATCTTTTCAATAGTTGTTGAGACATTTTACTCAAACCCACAATGCAAACCTTATGACTAGTGGTGTAGTGCGGGGTATACACAGGAATACAGGGAATACCCACCTATCAGCCAAAAAGCTGTTGCAATAGAAGAGTATACCAACTTCCTCTTCGATAACCTCCCCATTTACATAGTAGTACACACACCTCAATAACTACACTTCATTGCTTATGAAGGCGCAAGAGAAAAAGTCAGGTTATCAGCAAAGTCATCAAAATGTATCGTCTGAAAACCATGGATATCTGTACAAAAGTTTGTGCCAATCTATTACTTAGCTGTTGAGACATTTCACTGGATAAGTAAAAATTATGACTGGCAGATGGCACTCGATGAAAAGTGAGGGTATCAACAAAGTAATTTAGATTCATCCTCTGGAGACCATGGACATTCTGTACCAAATTTAATGTCAATCTGTCCAATAGCTGATATTTCAGTCTGTACCAAAGTAATGGACCGACAGACTAACATTGCCATCCCCATAGCCGCACAGCTAGCTTGACTAAAAATACTGCAGCATTTAGCGGTGAAATGCAGCAAATGCCTTGCCCAATGACAGCTCAGTAGTTGTGAACGACTAGAGCATGTCTCAAAGTGACACTTTGCCCCTAGACAGCTATTGATTACTTTATTCAGCTTTGGCCCCAATCTTAGCTGTCATTACACCCTTAATGAGAGAGCAAGAAGACCCAGACAATCAGTGCAAATGAGTTGGTGGTTGGAGTGAGCCCAGTGCAATCTGCCATCTGGTGTAGAGGGCGCCGCGAAGGTCCAGCTGGGTCCAGAAACCAGCCGCAGACTTTTTTCTTCCCTTTCGCCCGGTGGAGCTGACAGTTTGTCATTCCCACAGCATGGAGTGAAACCGCAGGGAGGTAAAGAAGTTGAAAAGCAGACTCAGTGGGGGAGACAAGTAACGAGAGGAAAGGGAAGGATAGAGATGTAAAGGATATTGAAAGAGGATATTAAGGGATTCAGACCTAATGTAGGCGTGAATTGGGGGTGGGTGAAAGATTGAGAAATATTTGGTGAGAAATTTAATTTAGTCAGACCAGTTCAAATGTGCAAACAACCAGTCTTCAAAACTCTCCAGGCTGGCTAAGGTTAGAAGCACTGTGTAGACAAAAAGCAACTGGCACGAATCAGCTAATGTAGAGAAAGAGAGCAGGATGAATGAAAAGATGGAGAGAAATCATCATAGAGCTCTCAATAGAAGCTTGTCCTATAATAAAGTCGCATTATGCCTCAATAAAAAGGCAGAACCCTATAATGAGTACAAAGGAATTATAGAAGAATGGAATTCAAGGTTGTCAAGAGTGCCAAGGTAATGGGAGAGAATAAGCACTTTATTCCATCCCCTTCATGCACTTATCCTTTATGACAAATGGTGTGCAGGCAAGTTGTTACTTAATGTAGTCGTGAAATTATTATATTCCTAAAGGAATCACTAGTGAAAGCCCTGTCACTACCATTACCTCTGTGTGATCAGTCACTTTGTAACATAGATGTCACATTTTCAAATGATGGACATTTCAGCTTGAAATGAAAGTCCTCCATTGTCCTTCCCCATTACCTTATTGCAGGAAAAGTCCCACCATGATGAATTTAAAGAAACAGAGTGACAGTGCTAATACATTTCATAGCACAGGTAATGGCTGCCTTACACATGACTGCTCCAAATAGTGGGTATATGATTAAAGAGGTTGTTTGGGCTTTATTGCTCAGAACGAGGAGCCCTGGCTGCGCTATTCTGCTGTAATGGCCTTCATCGCCTTTTCTTGAGATGAAATCTTGCACAAAAAAGTCATCCTGTCTGAGGAATGTCTATTGCCACATCGTTACATTTTTAGTAAAATTAGTAGTGACATTGTGCAAATACTCAACCCTTTCTAAAACCAAGATAAAAAAAATTAAAGTAACTATTCTACAACTACAGCTCCCATGAGGTTTTAACAATGTGCCAGTGGCTAAGACTCATGTAGTATTTAGAACTGGAGCTGTAACAGTATGGATTTTTTTTCTTATCACAGTGAAAAAGCAACGTATCACTACTGTTTTGTGGTTAACTGCCAATGCCCTAGAAATGACTTAGTCCTGTTGGACTTTACAGTTTCCTTGCAGGCATTTGATTCCGTACACACAGAGTGTTATGCCCATGAGCATCATGAATGTTACTGTACAACTTTCTGGTTCAGTGAAGTGTATGAACTATACTACAGACTGGATTCTCAACGTACATTGACAAACACAGTGACAGGACGGCCAACTCATACTGTATGAACAATTCAGTATGGGATGAATGCACATCGACAGGTCTGTGTTATACGCTCACTCGCTACTTTGTAAAGGCACACCTGCTCGACTGCTCTGTAATGCAAATGGCTAATCAGTCAATCATGTGGCAGCAACTCAATGCATTTAGGCATGAAGACATGGTCAAGATGAC
>JAPZEB010000013.1:22913289-22925388 GCA_029783705.1 Chaetodon striatus | reverse complement strand
TCCAGGAGCTTCTCCTCCATGATGGGGAGTACCAGCAGTTGGTCCAGGAGCTTCTCCTCCATGATGGACGTTTCCAGGCATATTTTAGGATGACTCGAGGGCAGCTTGACAACCTATCGTCGCCTATTGTCGGGCCGTATAGCTCTGCGTATCCAGCAATTGCTACCACCAGTTTCTCCTCCATTATTTACCAACTGAACACTTGTTGTCGTGACCACCACAGAGGGCCCGCCCCTCAAATCATCTGAATGAATAATGAGAAAAAAGCAGAGATGATGTGGGGAGCTTTTTCTTTTTTCAACTCAAGGAGTTCAGGGCATTCTGGCAAAAACGCCAGGCACCTCGAGCGCAGAAATATGAGGCGCATAGCGATGCAAAAACAGTGAGCAAAAAGCTTCATTCTCATTTCAAACAATTACAAAAAGCCGCCTCCAGCTGCTAAATAGCTTTCTGGGTGATCGGGGCTTTACCTGGTCTCTAACAGCCCTACAACGGATGTATTTCAGCGGCACAGACAAATGTCAGTTTTAATCAATAAAGCTGTCTCCACCAGCCAACTCAAGCTTTATGAGCATACAACTGTGACCTACCTTTTTAGCAACCTGTGTGTTTCCGACTTAGAGGAGTAACCACACTGATTGTGTATTATAAACACAGACGGGCAGCAGCAGCTGATTTGCTGTTGTCATGACATAAGATGCCTCTTTACCGCTGGAGCCTGATATTAATCTTCTTGTCTTAACCTGTACAAGAGCACAAGTGTTCCCAAAGTGTTTGACTGTTCCTTCAAGTGTGAAGCATGGCCACACAGATTTGATCACTGGCTTTCAATGGGAAACAAATGAAATATATATTTAGTGGGAGAATAATTTTGCGACATTTCAGAAAGACTTGCTCTCAGCTATTTCCATACAAACCACTCGATGTTGGCCTTTTGCATCAGTGGAATCTAACTTCCTCAAACCCCTGCGGTCAACTAAAGTCATTTTGAAAGAAACAGGAATACAGAGTGAAAATGCTTCATTTCCCCCAAATGTTGTCAAATCCAGTCAGTGGTGGGTGTGATGTTGCAGGTGACGGATGAATGAACGAACCCCCCCCGTCCCCCCTCCACATCCCGCCTCCCACACACACCCACACACCTTCATACACACACATCAACACGTACGGTGGTGGAAGAATTTAATCGCTCCAGTAAATCAGTTATTTCAACAACACCGGCTCGCTCTGAAGAGCTACTGAAGCTTTTGATTGAGTTAGGTATGCTTGAACACACACATCCACACATCCACGCACCGACACACACACCAGTGCACCAACAAACACCTGTCCGGGTCATAACACCTGTTTTTGTGTGCCTGCTATTTACAGTCAGGCGTGGTGCAGTGCTGCAGGCTGACAGGACGGCTCAACAACATGGACGTCGTGTTCATTGTTTCACGCCGTGTCGCCTGTCCTTCACATCACAAAGAGCCAGCCAGCACGCTCTCTTCCCCCCCGACACTGACAGCTACACACTCACACACTGCTGACAAACACACACACATGCAGCACAGACTGATGTACGGCTTTATTGAAACAGGATTTAGATGAGGTTTGACAGATTTTAACTGTAACTGTAACGTACTTGGGTTGCTTCGGACACTAAACTCTGTCCAGCTCTTTATTTTGTTTTTCTCAATATGTTCAGTTTGAACTGCCACCATGCTGTAATGTATGCTAAAATATCTGCTCGATCTGCTTATCTGTAAAGGAGGTGAATCAACTCCCTGTGCTGTTTGGACTTTATGATGCCATAGACAACTTAGCCACAACTTGAAGTATATGAAAATCCAAACATCACCGCTGCACAGTATGTGATAGGTAAGCATTTTATTCCAAAACTCTGGGCATTAATAAGCTGCTATGGTAGCCTCCACTTCGAGGCACACACCAAGACGACTGGAATATATCCACTGCATACACTTATTACAACTACACAGGTTATTGTATTTTATTTTGTTATTTAATGCCTGCGGTTTGTAAATCAAAATGTAATTTTTCCAGTGCTTCAATATTTTGTTTCATCATCCCACTTTTGATCCCAACAGCTAGTCACATCTGCCTCTTTTTGTTTGATTGGGCATTTCACCAAAATTGCTTCTTTTAGAGTCTCAAATGAAACAACATAGGATCTTAGTGCAGCTTTCAGCACTGGGGATCGCAGTATCATGATTGAAAGGCTCTTAAGTGGTTTTGCTCCGACCTTTCAGAGAGAAGTTTTTCTGTGTCTCTTGGTCCTTTCAGGTCTTATGCTGCTGTTCTTTCCCCTGGTGTACCTCAAGGCTCTGTCCCAAGTCCTATATGATTTGCTCTATACATGCTTCCACTAGGTCAAATTATAAGCCAGTTATATAATATCACTGTTCGGCTGACAACATTCAACAGTATGCCTAGTTTAAGCCTGTTAGCACCGACAAACTTGCTCTTCTGCACAGCTGTTTTTTACTGCCATCGAGGACTCTGTGTCAAACACCTACTTACAATAAAACGAAGATAAGATAGTGGTCCTGATAATTGCTTTAGATAGTATAGCTTCAAAGGTTGCACAGAGTATTGGATACCTTTCATCAGCTATACGGTAAATTTTAGGAATCTTTGTGTTATTTTTGATCAGGCCATGCATTTTGATAATCATGTTAAATCACTGACCTGTATATGTTTTACACAACTAAAAATATTGCAAAGCTCAGGTCTGTGCTGTCTTGACCTGAGCTAGAGGTGATTATCCATGCTTTTGTGTCCTCCCGATTGGACAACAATAACTAATTTACTTGCCTGAGCAAATCTTCTCTGAACTGTCTTCAAATAATCCAGAATTCTGCTGCTAGGCTGTTAACCAGGTCTAGTGGGTCAACCCACATCACTCCCATTTTAATTTCTTTACACTGGCTTCCCATTAGGTTCTGGATTCATTTCAAGATACTCAATTTCACCTTTTGAGCCCTTCATGGTCAGGCACCTGAATACATCAGTAATCTCCTTCATCGATTTATCATCAGTCGGTCCCTTAGGTCTTCTGAACAAGACCTATTGGCTGTCCCAACTCCAGACTCAAAACAAAAGGTGTTTGTGCTTTTGAAGGAGTGATACAACAGTATGGAACTCTTCCATTAGGTTTACGGTCTGCAGTCTCCCAAGAAACTTTTAAAAAACAACTGAAGACCAATTTTTTTCAGAATGGCCATTGTCCCGCCCTAAATTGTCCAGTGCGTGTTCCCTGGTGTGTTTCTTTTTGGGTGCTCAGTAGCCTGTATTTGCTCTATATTTTACTTTTTTTGTTGCTTTGTTTTAATTGTTATATTGCCTTGGTATTTATTGATTGGATGTTTTATTTTTTATTGATTTATTGTACATTGTGAAGCACTTTGCGAATTTTATTTCTGTGAAAAATGCTTTTTTAAATATATTTTATTATTGTAATTATTAAGTATGTTCCCTTCCTTCAGTGCTGTCTGGTATCACTCCAAGTAGTGCTACCATGAAGTCTAGGAATCACCAAACACTGCACATAGAAACACAAATGTCAACCTTGTGGTGGCACTAGAGAATAACTCAGTAGATCAGTGGACAACAGATATTCCACTGGACAAAAGCTGAAAACTTTGATCTGCTGGTGGTGCTAGGGGAAAAGCCGAAGGATCAGTGGAATGGATAGAATTCATCCTCTGGGCACCATGGAGATGTGTACCAAATTTGCAATCCATCCAACTGCCATTAAGGGTTTTAAGTCTAGCCTAACTGGGGGATCGACAGACCAACAGAAAAACCAAGCAGGTTGTTCTTGTGCACTGCTCATATGTATTCCTACAAAAAAATAATGCACCAGAAACTGTATATATACCATGTAATCATGAAGGTTGCAATCATGTGACATATGCACTGATGAGAGTAAAGAAGGAAAAAATATAAAGAGCTAAAGTTTGCATAAGCACACAGGTTGGGGTAGTGGTTGGGTTAAACAAACAAGACTTTCCCCCAGGAGACCAGTGTGTAAATGTTTAGTTATTTAAAGTTATGTCATCACATTATCATGGTAAGCAACTTTACGTTAGGTATGCAACATGACAACACAACCACGATTCTTTACCTAAACCTAATCTACATAACTTTACTTTGCTAGACCTAACCCATGTAATTTCACGTTAAGTACGTGACATCACAATGCCCAACAATGATTTTTTTTCCCCAAACCTTACCTATGTGACTTTACTTACTTACTAATTTATTAGATATTACACAAACAGTTCTATGTGCGTATTCGTAAAATATCATGAAAACCGTTGTATGAGGATGTATTGCCCTAAGAGCCACGACAAAAAAACAAAAAACAAACTATGACCGTACAAGATTTAATATCCCTGAGAAAATGGCTTAAGTATTTCTCTTCATAAATATTTCAGATTAAATCAGCAACAATCAAACTCAAATTTTGAAAAATGTATAACATTTAACACTCTTGGCAACAAGAGGACATTTCCCACGACTGACATTAGATCCCTATGCAAATTTAATGTGACTGGTTCATGAAGGGACATAAAAATTTTTTAAATGAGCTTCAGCACAGAACAAAGACAAAAAGACATAACCAGACAACCACCAAATATCTGATGTGACATAGTAAAAACCATTTCAACTTTGGCAAAATTTTCCATGGTAAGGTAAGATTTGCAATAACAAAATGTGTTCTCAGGGCCTTTATGAGCAGGGGCAGTGTAACAGACACATGGACTTTATCTTCAGACCTTCAGAAAGCAAATCGTTCAAAACCTAATCAGAATTTAGAAATTACATTTCTGAATATTTCTCAGTCGGATATTCTCAGTGATAGATTTTAGGGGCCTGTCGAGGTGAAATTGTTTCTGCTAATGTTGCCACGTTATTTAAAAAAAAAAAAAAGAAAGGCTTTCGCTATTGGTTGCCAATTGAATTGTACATTTCTTTTTTCCTCATTATCACCCTGGCTGATGGGTGAGATTCCAGATCTCCCTTGATTTCCTCACCTGTGCAGTCTCACATCTACTTCAGGGGCTTTGGTCGCACAGAGTGTAAGGTTTTATCGAGCTGGTCTTCTGGAATGCTAAATTCAATTACTTATGCGGTGGCAGTGTCAAAAGGCATGTTGTCTCGTAGGTCACCCCAAGGCCATAAAGTCTTTGTGCATAATACAAAAAGGCAGTTTTGCTAAATCTGAAATTGACTTATTAACAGGCTTTCAGTCCGTTGAGAATTTGATCTTTTCTTTATCTATTCATGCGTCACATCAGTGTCATAATAGCTTCTTTAGAAATATTTGACTCTTTTATCTTGGGGTTTTAATCTTACCATACCTGTAAAATTCACTAAACACCTATCCAAGACATACCCATAGTAAACTGAAAGCTGCTCTTGTTTTCAAGTTTTAGAAAATGCATTGTCTCTTTTGAAAGTTAAAGTAAGTTTTTCCCCAACAGTAAGAATCCCTATGGCCTTCATTTACAAAATGAACAGAAAACTGGGGGTACATGGATTTCCAGGCAAAGGTAGCCATCATCAATGTGAACGTGAAAATCTCACATTAGGTCTCACCTTGGGTACACAAGTTTGAGTCAGTGTGGCCTTGTCAGGCAGCAGAGTAAATCTGGCTAAGTTGGAGAATTGTTAGTTGACTGTATTCTTACTTGCATCCAAATATTTGCAGCCCAACATATCATCAAAGAACGGTTTGTATGATATCCTACAAAAATTCACAAAACAGTTCATATGATACCCTACGAATTGTGTCCCATGAATGACATTACGTCCTTAACATACATTTACATAATTAACCTCAAGTTACAGAGAATAGGTTTAGGCAAGTAAAGTTTCAGTGGTTAGGTTTAGTAAAAGAAACGTGATGAGGACGTACCTTACCTGTGACCCATCCACCCCCATAACCTGCTTCTTTACAAGACCCCTCGGGACTGCTTCCTTGTTTATTCCCACTAGTGCACTGGTCATATGATTGCAGCCTTTCAAAATACATGGGAAATGTACAAATTTCTGTACATTTCTTTTTGTCGTACAAACAGTTTGTGAGAACAGCCTGTGCAGACACATATCAATCACTCAAAAATGTGTAGCCTGTGAGAAAATGTTGCCATAAAAGCCTACATCGACTCGCTCACAGCTAACAGTTACCTGGCTCTTGGAGACTGGCTCCAGGATGAGCAAAGACTTAACACCACTGGTGCCCTGCTCTAAAATAACTTAATTTTTTTTAAAACAATGACAAGCTAACAGATGTTCATATAATTTATTATCAAAACATCAATAAAAAAGAAACAGGGTAATTGCTAGTAATGTGTGAAGGTCCCGTGGATGGAAATGAGGCTGTCGCTGTTGCTAGGCGGAATATAGCAGAGCCCTTGAAGTCCAGACCAGGGAACCCCGCCTACTAACGGAGTGACACCTGTAGTCAGTTCCTCATTTCTTTTTTCCTTCTCTCCTGCATGAATGATGGCTGTCCAGTGTTTTGCCCTGCGTGAATGCCTACCTCGTTGGTGACTATATACATATATTTTTGTGATGTTTAACAGTTATTAGTGGTTATGGAATGATTATGTGAATTTGTGTGAATTGTGAAAATGTAACTCTGAACTTATATTTAACACAGTGTGCACTTTGACATTATTTCTGTATGAAGGATGCTATTTCATGAAATCCTTTTTGTAATTTTGTTTATTGCAGACCACTGGTAACACTTTTAATCGGTAAAAAGACATTAACTACATCAGATGCCTTAACCTGATTTATTTCCCCTTATCATCGGTACTTTAAGTCTCCTCCATACTCTAACTGGAGTGATATCTAAAGGGTTACTCAGCTAGCCAAAGTATAATCTAGGAGGTAACCTTCCCTCCCTTAAAAGTAACCTAGGTGATTTTTTTTTTTCACCATTGTCCGGCTTGAGCACACATGGTACATCTGTGTCTCTTCTATCACCTGTTGTGCCCGAAATGGAAGCAGGCCCAATAAGCATGGCCTTTCCCTCCTCCGTCTGGGCTAAATTATAAGCTTTTATATAAATATTACAAAAATATCTATATTATACAAAATATTGGCTAATGTTATTAATAGCCTATAGATCGATACATATCACAGAAGTATATATCAAATACTCTAACCTCGAGTTCTACTGTCTGCTGCGATGCTAACTTCTTCTCATACTGCATTTTTGCGGCTTCCTTTGATGCCACTCTTGAGGCTGCTTAATAAAACCAGTTGGTTAAACTGGACATGGGACATCAGCATTTCCATTTCTACCTGAGACATTTTTGTTCTTGGCCTTATTTTGCTTCTCTGTTGTGTAAATTCTAGGGAAGAGGCCTCTAATCCTAGAATATATTGGTGTGGTATATTTCAATGATGATTATTGTCAGGGGCCATATTTATCAATACCCGCTCATTTCAAAGCTGTGCCTGGCGAGACAAAAACGACTTCATGAAGCACATGCTAACTCTATCGTTAGATGATTTCTGTGCTCGTATCTGTGCTGGTTTGTACTTTAGATTGATAAATGTGGGCCAGGTTGTACCTTCTGTGGTGGTCTATTATAAAATGGTCTGCATCAGTGGAATTGCAAGAATCCTAGCTTTACAACAATATGTTGCATGAGTAAACCACTGAAACACAGCAGTTATTTACATATCATAATCATTGAATAAACACATAAGAGTTTTTAAAGTCAGTTTCTGAAGTGTTAAGCTACATGTGTGAATATAGAAGATCCCCAGATGTATTCTAACATAAGTCATGAAAAACAGACAAGAAGTAGTGTGAGGTATGACACTATACTTACCTCCTTCATTAACTGGTGTGCTTTGATGTTCACATGTAATCGTGAGACTTGTTTTTAGTCACTAGAAATCTGATCATCTGTCATGTGAAAGTAATTGTGTTAGTGGTGTGTTTTGGCTGTAACAATGTTATCACCATCATTGGATGTTTCCTCTCATTTCCCTCTTTCATAGAAAGTGATGAGAAGGTGAGAACAATGAAAACCCCATGCAGGTTCCTCACCTTTCAGAAGATGACACCTTTGGATAATCCCAGACGAGGTAAATGGTAAATCAGTCAAACAGGTACGAAAGACAGGGCATAAAGAACTCCTCTCATGATCAAGCACCAAGTTGGCTACATGTATATTTGAGCTGGTAAGTGAATCCCAATTATTGGCTGCTTTGTAGCTAATTAATAAAACATCAAACTTAACTGAAAACCACAAACTACTAGTCCAGCACAAGTCATGATGGGAAATATGGGTGTTGCTGCAGTAATATGAACCTTGTGTCAAATGGAATTTAAGTATCACATAAGGGCCTTGAGGGCCTTTCCCAAACCACCCCCTACACCCTCCCCCTACCCACTATCACTCCTTTTCCATGTTCACGCAGAGGCTCAGTCTATTGAGTGCTGTCTCAGACTAAGTAATGAGAAGTGGAAGTGAGTTATAAATTTCTCCAACAGCTTGCACTGATGCCATCTTACTGACCATGTGCAACACTATATTGTGTTCGTCATGGAAGAAGTTCCATACAAATAAAGTTCCACAACTACTCTTACAAACAAAACCTGCTCAAACTAAGGTAGATATTTATATTGTCATACAAATGTTAATTCTTAAGGGTAACATTGTATTTAGGATAATATATATCCCTCTTGAGTCTCTGGAAAAAAGTTGTGTTCATTTGATTTTAGAGCTGTATATTTGCAAGAACTAAAACCAAGAAGCTTATGAACATAGGAGTGAAAAGCCAAAAAATGTTAAAAATGTATTTATAATGTATTTATGTCATATATATTAATTTATCAAGTTATTTATTGTTTTAATTATAAAAACATAACATACAAAAATTAAAGTAAACAATAGCAGCACACACAGATTAAATATAGGTGCTACAAATACATGTGAAAAACATAAAATGGGATTAAGCTTTACGTTTCTCCATGTTTACCAAAAGTTATTACAGTACTTCCTTCTGCTGCAGAGAGGGAAGTTTGTCCCAAACTTTGCAGCTGTGTTTATCCCCTAGACCTTGATGAAGGGACCCTCATTCAGCTGTGAAGGTGACTACAAACAGTTACAATCTGTGATGGAGTGGGGGTGGCTAGGGTCTGGTTTTAGAAAGGCCTACCACCTATGAGCTAAGCACATAGGTGCAGCTTATTTATATACCCTTATTCCAAGTTTTCACTCTGTTTTACATATACACACAGGCCTGAAAATACCCACACACATGCACAAACAGGGCCTACACATGCATCAAATGGAGAGGTGTCAGAGCGAGGGGGCTGCTCGTGGACAGGTGCCCCGAGCGTTTGGGGGGATTCGGTGCCTTGCTCAAGGGCACCTCAGCAGTGCCCAGGAGGTGAACTGGCACCTCTCCAGCTACCAGTCCACGCTCCATATTTTGGTCTGGTTGGGGACTTGAACCGGCAACACTCTGGTTCCCAAACCATGTCCCTATGGACTGAGCTTCTGCCGCCCCAATCAGACTGATATCAGCAGGCAACCAAATAGCCAAAGCCGGTAAAGCACTATTTGGGAATCACCACAGACCCGTGGGTAAAACTACATCGAAGAACATACCGTTGCAGACTAGGGGCGTCCTCAGGTGAAACTGTTGAGACCAGTCATATGAGGAAAAACTCCCACTAGCAACTAGGCTAATTTATACAATGTAGCCTACTGTAAAATGCAATAGGCTGATGCTAGGATATTTAGCTTGTGTTAGTTGGGAACATGTGTCCAGCAAAAGGCAAGTGTCTTGTCTGTAAATCTTGTGAGTTACAATGAAGCTTATTTGTGTACTACTATGTTTAATGTGTGCTTTAGGTGTATTTGGAGTTAATCAGACTTTACAGCACTTCACAGAAGCCCCACTGCAGACTAGTGTTTTGGAGTTGTAACTGCAACACAGACACACCACCACACAAGTATATTATCTATTAAGGAGACATCTTCAGACTGATATGTTGTGCCCAGTCATGCCATTTCTTACTCTCACAGGGAACAGTAGTTTGACACATAAAGGACCTGTATGTATCAGAGAAAGCAACTAAAGTGGAACTCCTGACGAGTGCAATTGCTGTTACATTAACCGGAGATCATGGGACACCAGTGTGTAATCAAAATTATATCAGAGTGACTGCACTTTCTGAATGTGGAACAGTTTATTTCTGTGAAAAAACCATCATTATCAACAACAACAACAACAACAACAACAACAACAACAAAACACTGTATTTGACAGAATGAGCATTTTGAAGTTGTTTCCTACCCCTGAGTCATAGTTTAAGACCACACAGTGGTAATCGTGCAGCACTGACTTCAAAGAAATAAACCTAAAAGTGGAGATCATAAAATAAATGTCTTTGCATTCATTTGATTCCCAGTCAAAACACTCTAGTAAGTATTGCTTCATCTTGTTAATATGAACTGTTCTGAAATACAAAATAATGGATTTTTAAACATGTGATTTAAAGTGCAATTAATCATGTTTAACCGTTGAAATTCAGCGATTAATCGTGATTTTAAAAATAATCATTTCACAGCCCTAGTTTATTTTCAATAAATTCTTCTGTTTGTGATGTGATATCTAAATGATTCATTGATCATTGAAGCCATTTGCCATAAATATTTGACAAATTGTGACGAAAGTATGAAGGAATAAGCCACAGGGACATAAATGCTGCCACTTAACATAAATGACTCGTTTCTGTTCCTACCAAAATAATAAAGCCAATAACAGCACCCTAAATTCTATAGTTAGTGAATGCACTAGTGCATGTAGTCATGAAAGCTCCAATGACAATATGGTTATCAACATGGCCTATATGCAGTAGTGTGTTAAAGACCTGGGGTCGTATTCACAAACATTCTGAGAATACTCTCAGAGAGCTCCTAACTAAGCCTAAAAACTTTTAGTAAGGAGTCCTAGCTTAGGAGTAATTTAGGAAAGTTCTCAGAGCAACTCTGACCAAGGAAGGGACAGAAACCTTAACCTTAGTGAGGAGGTGTGGTCGACCCTGTTACTAGATATGATGCATTCTTCTAACAGATTGACTGTGAAAGAGTTGTCATTGAATACAGCCCCTGGGGCCATATTCACAAAGCTTCATAGTACAAAGAGTTGCTCCTCGTGTTCTGTTAAAAGAATGTACCACACCTAGCAACAGGGGTCAACCACACTAAGTTGAAGTCTCTGTACCTTCCTTGCTCAGAGTTGCTCTGAGAATTTTCCTAAATTGCTCCCAAGCTAGAGCTCCTTAGTAAACATTTTTAGGCTAAGTTAGGAGCTCCCAGAGTTTTCTCAGAATGTTTGTGAATACAGTCCCTAGGATCCACCCTGCAAAACCAGCTGGGCTAGTTTGATTTATGAAGGAAGTGACTTGTTGTCAGTATTTGCCCTGGTAGTCAGTATTAGAATACTGGTGGGTCTTTTTCAGTTTGAGTAAAAAAAAGTCCTCACAGGTTATGGATATCCCTGAATCAAAAGTTTTTGTTGTTCCCTTATCATACAAACTGAATAGAGATTATATTACATTATTTCCCAAGCTTGTATTACTGATGTGAAAGGAGGCTTATGTCACCGGAAAAGCAGGAACAAGCACATTCTAGCATTGTTAACTTGACATTTGTGAAAGAAGAACTAAAAGTGAAGGCTAAGAAACAGGGTTTGTTGACCTCTATTTAAAAAGGTTTGTGTCCGTGCTCTCTGCACAAATTTCCCTCTGCCACCGTCTCAACCTCTCAAAATCTTTACACAATTCTGATGAGTGGAAATACATTTTAATGCATGTCATGCCGCATATTACTACACACCAGAGGCTGTAATCACAAAGCTTCCTAGAACAAATAGTTGCTCCTGGTGATGAAGTTCTTCACAGAGCATCTTAACCCTTAAAAGAGCTCCTAAGGTGAAAATTGTTAGGAGTAGGGACGAAGACTTTTAAGAGACATAAGAGTTTCTTAAGCAGAGGAGAAAATGTCAGAAAGACAAAGAGGTCGGAGAAATATTCTCCAAAAGCTGGAGTAA
>JAPZEB010000013.1:22890936-22905343 GCA_029783705.1 Chaetodon striatus | reverse complement strand
AACACGCCCCAGGTACCTTGCACATCATATCTCAGCGTGGAAAGTCCATGACCAAATGCTGATATGTGACAAGATCAGAGTGAGAATGTGTCGCTGTAATCGGCTCTTGCTCCCTGCAACCATGAAGAGGCTAGGTGGTTACAATTAACTGATGGATGGATGGATGGATGGATGGATGGATCTAGGTCTATTAATGTAACCTCTGCTGATTGGTCAACATCAGACAACAGTTGTTCAAAAGTTGAAAGAATTCGTACTCTATTACTTACTCTTTATTGGATATTACAAACAGTATTTTAAATGTACCATTTCCTGTCTGACTATTGAGCAGCTAAGCTGAGGCAGCAGAGTTTCCACTTTATTTCTTCATGACACCAGAGCAGCGTCCCTATAACTGAAGCACATCTCAGCTGAGTGAGCATGGATGGGACTGAGTCTACATTTCCATCCAGTCTGGCTGTTTCTGATCTGTATGCTGCTGAGAGCTGTAGCCACTGGGAGCTCACCCCTCAGCAGAAAACTGAACTCAACTCATTCTCCTCTATAACCTATACTGCCTTCTGTCCCTGTCTCACCCACATTTTCTCTCACACACACTTACCACAGTGTACAGTACAGATGAGATGTGTGTCAAGTCCTTGATGCTGTAAATACAGTCATTAATACTCAGTTGAGTCACCTGGAAAGGTTTGTAATCACTGTCTGTGTCTATGTAAGTTCTTCACAGAGCAAAAGAGAACTATAAAGGTAAATATTTAAAAATGCAGAGTTCTGCTTGGGCCTGAGCTTGAGACTAAATCCAGCCTGTACCTTTGGTAGTCCAAATAATATCAGAGTTAGTCAACCCTTTTACAGTCCAAAATGAGATTGAATGAATCATTCAAAGTAATGTCCATAGTTTTCCAATATTAAACGGAAGAAAAAAAGGGACCTCAGAGAAAGATCACGAACCAAGGTTACAATATTGTAACCCTAGTTCTATTAGCACAGGTGATGCCCTCTACTGGGCTCTTTGGGTAATACTCCTCTAATCATATCACATATTCACACGCTGAGACATCAGGCATCCTACACTCTCTTCAGCAAGCAGCGTAGGAGCAACAGGCCCTCTAAGTGAAGAGCTCTGCCTGTGCTAGTAGAACTAGGGTTATAGTAACAGCCATGTGGTGACGGTAAGGGAACAATTGCAGTCATGCTTAAAAGAAAGTAACATCAAGTATTGGCAGGAGTCTGATGTGAAGTTGACCCATCCATCCACCCCAACATCCTCTCTACATAGACTTACTCTCTCTATAACAATGTCACTTGACTTTCTTTTTTGCTGCCATCAGGATAAGTGTGCACCATTCTTTAAACAAAATAACTTGAATGTACATTCCTCTGCTCTGCGTTGTCCTCTCTCCAGTCATTTCTCACAAAGAAGAAAATTTGTCCCTGCACAATGTGCACAGTGAACATTTCACTTTGCACAGTGCTTGTTATGTTTGTGTAAATGTCTGTAAAATGATAAGAAGCCTGACGCTGTGTTCCCCATATTGTCATGTTTGAAATGGTTTTGAACTTCTAACAATGTCTCCGCACACAAAGCTTCTGACTTTGTGACTTCTTGATCCATGAAAGAGGATGGCTCTGCGTCTTTCTTCAGCGTCACATTATGAGTGCACGCAAGTAGTTTCTGACAGCAGCTACAATCGTATCTTCTACAACAGGCTGAGTGTAACTGTGCAATCCGCCACAAAGCAATGTTTTCCTCTCTGGGAAACAAATAACCACCAGTGGAACTTTGGCACCAACACATATACAATACAACATACAGTGGGCTCTTCCCTGAGACTGCTAAGGCAGACACACAAAGAAAGAACCGAGGAAAGAAAGAAAGACTGTATACAGTATTGCTATCGAGTTAAAACCTCTCAAATTTTGTACTTTTCCAAACCAACAATTTCTTTAGCTAAAAGCACATCCAGCTTTAAACAAGGCTGTTTTTCATGTTTCCTAAACCACTGACATTGTGTAAGTAAGGAGAAAACAAAAGGGGAGAGAATGGGCCACCGTGGCTTTTAGAAATTCGTTATGTTCCACAAATTTGTTTTGCCAAAACATTTTGAGCACAAGTGTAATGGGGGCATATACCAACCTTTCAATTTTGTAGTCACAAAATATCATACTATGTTTTTCCAGCTGAAGTCCCACTAGGGTTTTGAATTGGTGGACCTAGCTTGACCCTCCCAAATATCATTCTAATCATCTTCAGATATCTCCTGGCCTGATTCCCTCTCCCACTTCTGTTTGACCTTGGCAGTAGAATAATTTTTGGGTTCACCATCCTCAGGCATCTATTACCAATGCCAAAGGCACCCTTTTGCATCTCTGTAATAGAAAGAGATCAGCTTCTTGGTCTGAGGACTGTCTGAAATTTGTATCTTTCTCTGATAAGATCAGTGACATCTGATGAGTAAGTGCTTTACTGGGATGTATCTGCTGCTTCTTTGGATGTATTACCCCTGAGAAGAGCCAACCTTCAACCTCTATACACTTCCAATAAATCACTTATACTGGTCATATCCCTGACATTTTAAATTTGGACGGTGTACACTGTCTTTAAAGGAAACTGAGCTCTATTCACCTATACCTCAAAATCGCAGAGACATCTTAAAGTTGCCTTTTATTACGGAAGTCATTGAAAGAGTCATTGCTGAACAACTTCTTCAAGTGGTTCCAAGAATTAAAATTAGTGATGATTTCCAGTCTGGCTTCCATTAAGTGCACAGCAGGGGGAAAGGTACTGTTGAGGATCAGAATTACAAACCTTTCTATGACAGAGGGGAACATTCTACTTTAGTATTCCTTGACTTGATGCTGCATTTGATTCAACTGTTCATATGGTAACTGTCGGCTACATTTTTATCATCAAAATGTACATATTTTTTTTTCAGGTAGTGGCCATCAATAAGCCACTATGGGTTTGCTCTCTTGCCACACAGTATGAAGTCTATTATTCTCGTCTTGATAACTTGTAAAAATAAACCATGAAACTCTAATTAATCAACTCGTGGATATTTTCATTGTATCAGGTTTCCCAGGGGTTGACTCTTGCTCATGTGCTATGTTGTATATCCATGCCTTCCTTCTGGTATGCTCAGAATCACTATATCTTGACATTTATTTGCAGATGATGCACAAATATATTTATCAGCCAAAGCCAGTCTTAAATACAGTAGGTAGTGTAGTGGGTACTACTCAGATGTGCACCTTACTATAGCTGTGACATTTTGGTCAGCCTCACATCCTTTCATGGATCAAAGACTGTTTTCACACCTTCACAATGTTCCATCCATCCATCCATCCATCCATTCATTTTCAACCTCTAACTGAAGCCTGGTCATGGGGCAGCACGCTGAGCAAAGTATTCTGGACACCCCCCTCCCCAGCAATGCTTTCCAGCTCCTCCTGGAGAATTTCGGGGCATTCCCAGGCCAGATGAGATATGTAATCCCTCCAGTGTGTTCTAGGTGTGCCCAGGGGCCTCCTACCAGTGGACGTGCCACCTCTAACAGTAGGCACCAAGGAGGCATCCTGATCAGATGCCCAAACCACCTCAACTGACCTCTTATGGTGCAAAGGAGCAGCGGTTCTACTTCCAGTAGATAAATCTTAAATTTGTTGGCTATCCCATCACTTTTCACCTACCAGGTTCATAGTTTTTCCCAGCAGAGTAAAACTTTTTGATAACTATTCGATGGATTACCATGAAATTTGTTGGACGCATTCAAAATCCCCACAGGATATATTGCAATTCCTTTGGTTTATTATGGAGTACTTGCAAAACTTATGACACTCTCATCAGCTGTACATAGTGTTTAATGGTTAACCTGGTCTTACTCCCAGGGTCTCAAAATATGCTGCTTGGACACTCCTTTGTGTTTATGAGACGCAATTCACTTTCAACCAACTCCAATGTAAATCTACCCGTGTCATCATTAGATGTCCAGAGCGAAGAAACTGGCAAAGTATAAAGGGCACGAAAGCCCATTTAGAATGGGTTTGACTGGTGTTTGTGTCCCGTGTGAATCTAAAAGTCAGCAGTGAGTTATTTTGTTAGACAGCCACTATTTATGTCAGTTTTTAGTCACATGACTAACCTCAACAACTTCAACCACCAAGTAGTTTTGTTGCTTAAACATAATCGCCAGCCCCCTTTTAGTCATGAGATCGACTCATGTGACTTACCGCTGACCCTTTCTGTGTCAAGATAGTCTTGACAGTGACGCCAGGGGCAGCCTTTGCATTGTATCTTGATGCCCAAGTGAAAAAAACTGATGAGCAGGGATGAGATCATGCTGAGTGATTTGTGGGAGTTATGTCCTTGATAACACCTCTTTGCAAGTTGTTTGAGAAATGGACATGGATCAGGGTTAAAGTAATTTGAGCTGAATGTGAACTGGTAATACCTGAGTATTACAACAAGTGGTAAGCTTTTATCTGTCTTGCATCAGTCTTTTTATGATGTCAGTGTTGCTGGCACTGCTTATCTCATCTCTCCTTAGTCCTAAGCCTTGCCCTTCTTTTTTGTGCAAAATGCAGATCCTATGACACAGTCTTGTGAATACATCTCTTTCTGGGAGCATAATTTCCTGCTGGTAGTGATGCCTGATCCAGATGGGTTCACATGGACAAGAAAAAAAAAAAAATCTTCAAATTGTGTGTTCTTGGTTTGGGAGTAAATGTGTGAATAAGCGTGTCTGAATGATTTTTGCAAAGATTTGCAGGCTTTTGTGCGTGCGTGTGTGTGTGTGTGTAAGACAGAAAGACCATGCTGCAATGCATTGTTGCATTAATGATTGCTTGTGATTTGCATTCCATGTGAGCTCTGCCAATGTATTTGCAAGTGTGTTTTTCTCCTGCTGTATTTTCGAGTGTGTGCATGTATGTGTGTATTTACAAGATGTTTGCTACATGTCTCACAGTATATGTTCCTTGGTGGTTTTTGAAGTGCTAAATGTGTTTGCTTGCACACACTATGTATGCATGTTCGTGTGCTGCAGCTGTATGCAGGAGATGGGCTGTAATAAGAGTTTTGAGGGCCTCCTTCAGGCAGACACATCAAAATGCAAATGGAGGATGCAGCCATTTTCCGTCCAAGACTCAATGCTCTGATGTATTCTGACCGATTGTGCCAATGTGAGAGGCTCTGTTTGTGTCTGTGGAGCTCCTGCAGCTATAAAGTTTAAACAAGGCCATCATGTCTTTGGCAGCATTTTCATTTTGCTGCATTGTGTAATTCTTGTTAAAATGGCTATAAACAGTTTTATATGTAGCTTCTGTTTGACACTGCTGTGCTCCTGCACAGCTGCATGACTGAGAGAGATGCAGAACAAGTTGGTATTTGACCAGGTTTTGCTCATCTCCATTGAACTTTAACCTGTGCTGTAAGCGTGAAGAGGAAAAAATGACTTTCATAACTTTACAGTGCAATAATTCTGCATTTTTCTCATTGTTCACCAATTCAGACTCGAGTTGTTAGACTTGACATGCTTGGGAATGAATGCCTGCGGACTTGACTTGACGTGAAGGCAGAAGCTGAGCAGACTTGAATTGTTGACCCATAAATATTGGAAAATACAATATTGTGTGTAATTTTATTTTATTTTATTTTTTGTTTTTTGGAGCTCTGCCAAACTGTCATGAATAATTAATAACATGAGTGCAACGTCTTCATAACCTAATGCACACTTTCAGTTGCAGCTGGTGGCAGCATAATAAAACAGTAAAAACTCTAAACTCAGATGAGAGAAATTAGCCTTTCATTATAAGATTAATTAGCCTATACAAATAAATCAGTAGCTCAGTAGTTTACTGTCTTTATATTCAGCATATCGCCTATTATTCTCCCCGCGGCCATGAAAATAATTCTGACATAAAACTAATTTATTTATGTGTTAGGTCCTGCTTTAAGCTGTTGAAAAGCTTTTTATATTTTTAATAGATTACTATTAATATTTTTACAATTGTTCATTGTATTCCATCCATCTGTAACTGCGTCTTTTTTACAGGCTTTGACATTGGGTGAGAGGTGGGGCGCACCATGGACATGTCGCAAGACAGAGCTGAAACACTGCGAGTAAAAACCATCAGTGCTCACATTCACACCTTAGAATCAACAATAAATCTAACCTGCATGTCTTTGGACTGTCGGAGGAAGCCGGAGAACCTGGATAAAACCCACGCTGACATGAGGAGAACATGCAACTCCAAAGTTAATTATTATTAACAAGCCTCCCACAGCCAGACATGGGATTGTTGTTTGCATGTTTACACAGCTCTATAATAAAAACAATAGCTTCAGCAGTCCTTCTTTTAGCAGCATAAAGCTAAGGCATCTGTCTTCCCATCACCATGTCATGACCTTATGTTACCCTATCTTATGTGCCGTGCCACTGCATTTCGCTGTAATGGCTGCAGGAGATCGCTGTTTGCATAATTCTGTATATAAATGGGTCTAAAGTAAAAACCGCAATAGCTTGAGCATTCATTCGTTTTGCAGAACAAAGCTAGGGGTTCTGTCCTCCTCTTCACCAAGTTATTACCTTCTGTTACCTTACCTTATGTGCAGTACAAATGTAGTACATTGTTGTAATTGTGCCAGGATTTCCTTGGAAATTCCCTGTGCTGGCCGCGGGACATTGTTGTTTGCATAACCCTGTATTTATTGATCTAAAATAAAAACCATAGCAGCAAGAACATTCATTCTTTTTTGTCCTCTGTGTCATCATGTTGTTTGCTTGTAATAATGTCACTGCACAATGTTACATGTGGTGCAAAACACAGGTGGAGTCAGAGGAATGAATAATGAATCTAGAACATCTCTGCTGGAAGGACCGTTAGGAATTACTGCACTATACCTGTCATCCATGTGTAATGGTTCATATGTCATTTAAACACACATGCAGCACATTGCACTTTGTGATTATCAGAGTGCAATCTAACCATGAAATCTGAAGTTGAGCCTTGTTAGCTAAGTTGAATACAGCGTCCATGTGGCCCATCGGCTAATTACCATTGGCCCTTCAGGTTGTTTTTCCATCATAGTATAATCAGCACTAATCTCTCTAAAACTAGACTAAAGAATTCTTTTTTTACTTTCCACAAATCTGTTCCCCTGACATTTTCTACTGACGCCATATGTTTTGGTCATTGGTTTAGTTGTGCTCATTCAGCAACCCAATCATCATGAAACGCTCTCTACATTACACTGAATACATGTAAAAATCTGATTGGCACTGGCTAAAATTGGTTAATTAGTTATAATGTTAAACATAGTGAGTCAACTGAACTATGAAAACCACGGAACTAATATTCAGTCAACAGCTGCTGAGTTATACTGAGAGCTGGTTACACTTGATTTCCACTAATACTCTTTTTTTTTTCCAGTAGTAAAGCCGTTTAAAGTCTAATTCCTTGTGCACCACGCTGCCTGATAATTAAAGCTCATTAATGTAGATGCAAAGAATTTGGGTAAGGTCTTGACTTTGAGGCTTGAACCACTTATGTCAACATTACTAAAACCTGATCAAACAGGCTTTATGAAAGGAAGGAGCTCCTTTAATAATGTCTGAACACAATACAGCTATCCAGTGATGATAATGTAGAGGGTTTGGTCGTATCTCTGGACTCATTAAAAGCTTCTGATCAGGTTGAATGGCCCGTCCTTTTCTATGCTATGGAAAAATATAAAGTAGGTGCAGAATTTATTGATTTAGAGAGACTGCTGTGTTTGTCCCCTAAAGCAGCTGTAATTACTAATTCCTACTGCTCGGATCCTTTTCCATTATAGCACCCGCCAAGGATGCGCGGTGAGTCTTTTTCTGTTTGCACTGGCTGTTGAAACCTTAGCATAGCTCATTGGGTCTACCTCAGTGATCAAGGGCTTTCATGTTAAAGGCACAGATGCTTGAAATGTCTCTATATGTGTACAACATCCTATTTGGTGGAAAGATATACGACCATCCCATGTCTGCAACAATAAAATAATTTGGACACAGATAAGATAAATTGATCAAAAATAGAAGCCATGCCCACTAGTGCTATTGCAGGCTTTGCTCCACTTAGTGGCTTTCTGTGGATAACATACCTTGGAATAAGAATTGGTTCCTGTCTTAAAGAAAAAGAAATAAAAGAATGGTTAAAATTAATGTCAAACGATAACATGCATTAGGAAAGACACACATAGGTGGGGTTGCTGGAGGTTCAAAATAACTGCTATTCTGAACACACTGAACATAGAGAACAAAATTAAGATGTCTTTCAAAATTTAGACTTTTTTTTTTTCACTTATGGCTTCCACATGGAGAAATCCAGATCCTCTCATCCCCTATTTCAAGACTGAGTATTTGGGATCAGGTAGAAAAAGGAGAACAGAGTCAATCAAAGGCTTGAAGAATAAACATCCTGTACAACAACTTAATTATTTCTGTTATCTAGAATTAAAATATTATATACCAAAAAACATACCGGATAGAGGAAAATATTTGGTCATCAGATACAGAAAATCCATCCACCCGTCCATTTTCTCCGCTTATCCGGGCCTGGTTTGCGGGGGCAGCAGGCCAAGCAAAGCACCCCAGATGTCCCTCCCTCTCTCCAGTGATGCTTTCCAGCTCTTCCTGGGGGACCCAGAGGCGTTCGAAGGCCAGGGGAGATATGAAATCCCTCCAGTGTATTGTGGGTCTACCCCGGGGCCTCCTACCAGTGGGACATGCCCAGAACACCATTAGTGGGAGGCACCCAGGAGGCATCCTGATCAGATGCCTGAAACACCTCATCCGACCCCTTTCAACAGGAAGGAGCAGCGACTCTACTGCAAGCTGTCTACTCCAGATGTCTGAGCGCTCTACCTCACCCTAAGTTCATGATTATAGGTGAGGGTTGGGATGCTCCCTCTTCACCACGATGGTCCACGGCGGTCTCAGCAGTTATAGACAATACACATACTATTCCGAGCTCCTAACAGAGAGACACATTTTAAAATATTACACTGGCTTCATTGTACAAAGGGCAGGCTTAGTCTGAGCTCTCCTAAATGTATCAAATGTGTTGGAAATGTACAAAGAAAAAAACAAAACATTTTTTATATTGACTGGATATGACTCGGACCTATCACCTCGTGTGTGTTTTGGCAGCTGAGTTGGAGGCAAGTAACAACCACGATGCTAAATTTATTGGAATATTCTTCTTTATAGCAAGAAAAAAATGTTTTCAAATTATGGATTCTTGAAGGAGAGGTACTGAGAATGCTCCCTGTGGAAAAGCTGACCTACACCATTCATGACACTGTCGAGGGATTTATTAAGATATGGCAACCAGTCTTGGAGGCGGTGAACCCCTGTGGACTGGACTTTGTTCTACCTAATTAATAACATTGGAACTGACTGCATATCCTGGTAATTTGAATGTAATTATGTCGGCCTGGTGGTGTGTGGGGTTTTTTTTTCGCCTTTTTTCCATTTAGTTTTGTTTTGTGTCATTTTTTCAGCTGGGTTCAGGATTTATCCTCTTTAGGACATGAATGAATATGATAAATTTTGTGGATGTGTTTTGTCTAATTTTTATCTTGTCATGGAGAGCCACATTAATCAGGAGAAATTTAGTCTTAACATTAACACAACAACACAGGTTGGGGCTTGATAATATTATGCTCTTGGGACCATGGTTGTACATTTTATTACATGGCAGTCTTGCCAGTTCTTGTCAAGATTCTCAGTGTTACACAAAGAGATGTTCAACCCCCTAACCATCCATGACTGGAAACCTCAGGACCTGCCACTAACAGGTAAAAGAAAAGTCAAGGCAACACAAAAGCATGTCAGACAACTGCAACATCTATATTTTGCAAACTCTATGTGCGGAGCATCTCCAGACTGATCAAAAGCCCAGTCTGTCTGGTTGTCTGGCCCGCTGGCTTTAATGTGAGTCAGCTGAAGGAAAAGAAAGGGAAAACAGTGTGAGGTGAAACAAAAAATATACATGTCAAAGGAGGCATGTTCTCCCTGATGAAATGCAGAGTTTGTACACAACCCTGCTTCAAAAAACACAAGTTTACATTTTTGTCTGTTTGGCTTTGGCAGAAAACAGGTAAATACATAGGAGAAACTGTGTTAGGTGTTATTGGCATGGATGTGGGAAGGCTTTTACCAGCATAAGCTTTATTGCCACAGCAAGGGCCTTTAGTTGTATCAGTCATGATGATATTGTACTCACCAAAGTAATTGGTTAGACCTGGAAACACAGTAACATCGCCAAAAAAACAGGTCTAACAGGGCAAGAAATGGGAGTTGTCAGATGATCAGAAGGTTGTAAATACACAAAGGATAAAAAAGGGAAAGCTATCAGGCAAGCAATATTACCTAAAGGGTCCACTGTAAAGCACTAGTAGGCTAGTTGTGCACCTGGTATCCTGTAAAATGAGGAATTATTTCCAATCACACACACTTCCTATGCTCCCTAATCTGTCAGAACTCTTTGTTTGTGTACAACCTGTCTGACAGCCTCCGTTTGTTTAACTGTTTCACAGACTAAGTCCTGTTTTTCTAGGGGCAGCAGGAGCTCAGTTCGTATGGACTTGGCTTGGGAACCAGAGGGTTGTGAGGTCAAGATCCAACACCACCCCAACCTCTCAGATCTGCAGCGATAGTTTTGGTGTATGGTCTAATATTTCAGATGAGCTGTGAGTGAATCTGTCTGGAAAACATATTGGTTATCTATTATGAATGATATCAAGGCTGTATTAGATAAGATATATGTATATATATATATATATGATTATGATAAATGATAAAATATTCACCCAAGACTTCCACATATTTGTCAGTTGTGTCCAAACGCAGAGCCAAAGGGACCAGCAAACACACAAATACACAGGCAGACAGAGACAGGTCTCTACGTGTGATAAGAACAGAGCAGAGAGCAGAATCACTTGCCGACTGGCACTGAGAAATGTGCTTCTAGTGTGAATGGCCAGGCGACTACTGGCGGGTGTGCGACAATTGACATATTGGGGTGGCGATGATGCTTGGCGCACAGAGTCCTTTTCTTCCTCTGCCTCTGCCACTACACCTGTGATTAGTCACTCTGTTCATAGGCCCACTTCTTCATTTAGCTTAGTTTCAAGGTATTTAATTTTAAGTGTTTCAATGCCATTTAAATGTAGCCTATTACATTTAGCTGGCAGTTGTTTTATATGGCCTGAATTCTGGAATCACCCCTGGTCAAAATTTCATTCACTGTAAGTAGTTAAGTAAGTAGAAGATGAACTGGTTTCCAAAAAGGCAGGAGTTTAAAGATGAAACATTTCTTCAATTTTTAAGCAAGATTACTTTTTAATTTCAATCTTTTACAGTTTCAAAACAACAAAAATGAAAAGGGCTTGAGGCAAAAGTTTGGCCACCCTGCATGGTCAGTACTCAGTAGCGCCCCCTTTGGCAAGTATCACAGCTTCTAAACACTCTCTGTATCCAGCTCAGAGTCTGTCAGTTCTTGTTTGGAGGATTTCTTCTAGCTCTGTGAGATTCTTGGGCCGTCTTCATGCTCTGCTCTTTGAGCTCTATCCACAGATGTTTAATGATGTTTAGGTCGGGGGACTGTGAGGGGCGTGGCTAAACCTTCAGCTTGCTCCTCTTGAGGTCGTCCACTGTGGATTTGGAGGTGTGTTTAGGATCATAATCCTGTTGTAGAAGCCATCCTCTCTCCATCTTCAGCTTCTTTACAGATGCTGTGATGTTTGCTTCCAGAATTTGCTGGAATTTAACTGAATCCATTCTTCCCCCTACCTGTGAAATGTTCCCCGTGCCACTGGCTGCAACACAAGCCCGAAGCATCATCCATCCACCCCCGTGTTTAACAGTTTTTTTTCTCCAAACATACCTTTGCTCATCGCTTCTAAAAGTTTTACTTTAACTTCATCAGTCCACAGGACTTGTTTCCAAAAAGCATCAAGATGTTCCTTTGCAAACTTAGCCTTGCACACAGGGAGGGTCAGGCAGAGGATATGTGGGCCTATGATAAGAAACAAATGTTGAGGTTAGCACAATGAACAGAATGGTGTGCGATTAAAACCACTATGACAAGCGCAGATTAATACACTGGATCTGGAGGTCCCCCCTGCTGGTTTCAGCCGCACCGGAAAGAGAGCTATGCATAAGAACAGGACTAAGTGCTGGTGCTGCTCTGCAGCTGTAGGAGATGTGAATGGAAACACGTCCAACATATACTAACATCACCCTGATGTGCTGATCACTGGGACAAGGGAAAAAAACAAACCAGATACCAGCTCCTTATCCCCGCTGCGTTCAGGAAGCCTTAGGACGCAAAAGCAGAACAGGATACGTTGTAGACGTTGTAGGTGTATTGATGGAAATAACACGATGTCCCTGATGTGCCGGTCACTGCACGCTTCAAGTCCTATAGTGTAGCGTATGAAATGACAATACAGAACAACCTTTGGGGGATATTTTTGCTGGTGGTGCAGTAGCAGTAGTGGAGAGGTGTGGATAAACTAAAAATGAAAACAATTAGTGTATTTCAGGTGGTAACGCCTTACATGACACTGTAAATGTTATAATATTACCCGAAATCCTGTTGGTAACACGTTATATTACCTTGTTACTGCTTAAACGTAATATTACTGCAAAGTGTTCCTTTTGTTCTGAGCTTTTGTTCATGACATTCTCTGCCCATCTTTCGTTTGTCACACAGCAGCAGTAGAAAGAAGCATCCTTTAAAAACACAGATTTTTCCCCTCCGGACTTTAATTTTAAATGCTGTTACTTTTGTAACATGAACCCCCAACACTGATGATCAGCGAGGTACAACTACTGTTTTTGTTAATGGAGTCTGGCCCTGAAGAGAGCATTGATACATTTCACTTTCTGTTCAGTTGCCTGTCTGTTTGGGAAGTACTGAGCATAAGAGGGGATGAATGAGACTTGGATTATACTGCACAAGCTGTGTGAGAGTTTGTAAGCAGATGTTTTGATACAGTTTCGCTGTTCTTAAAGCAGACCCCAGGGTGGCACGTGAGGCATGCAAGGAAATCAGAGTTTTCTTCATGAATTCAAAGTGACATGGGGTGACTAACTGATATACAAATGATAATATGGGGAGTAAAGTATATATTTTTTTCTCATTAAGACCTGTCGTGATTTGTCAGAATGCTTCTTTATTCTTCTGGTCATTTTCCTTAGTTTTGGTTAGACCCTCATTCTTCACAGAGCTGTCTTGTTTCCCATCATCTCCTGCTTCAGATGAATACTCTTGTCCATCACAGCTGTCCTGCTCGTGTCCCACACATGCTGCTTCTCCACCAGCGCCTGCTGGCTCTAGTTTGAAGCCCTGAGGGGACAGGACGTCTCCTCCTGCAGCTGGAGACAGCAGCCGTCTGGGTCAAAGCATCTGTCACTCTGTTCCTCTTCTCTGTCTCTCTGCTAAGTCAGACTCTTCTCCTGTGTCATTCCTCCTCAATTTAGTTCATGAGATTTTCCTCTAAAAAGCAAACAAGTCTGCAGGATCTCCATCACGACCTCCCTCTTGTCTGCAGTCTCAGCACGGAGAGCCTGAAACTCTAGAATAGATATTAAGGCCTGTTTGTTTGGTTCGATCTCATTGCAGGCCTTGACCTGATGTTCTGGGCTCCCTGGAGCAGAGAGCAGCTGGTTTTCTCAGAAGCCCTTTTACATTAACAAACAAGTTTGCTTGACCAGCACCTGGTCCACTTGTGCTGTTGATTGCTCAGCTCAGAGGATTTGCTCTGGTGTTATGAACCACCTAGTTAGTCTGGGTCTGCAGGCCCGTGGCTGTTTTTCAGCAGCAGCAGGCTGGTGTTGTACATTTTAGGATTTTTTTCTTCTGCAGATCGTGCTGCCGGGGGTTTCAGTGTATTTTACATCTTGACAGTGTCAGTCCATTGACTTGCACCAGAAGTTTTATTAATTTTGTATTAACCAGATGGGCAGAAGCTGCAGGAGATTTTAGTTCTGATACTTTTATCCTTCAGTGAAAACTTGTCACTGCTGGGATCCACTGTAAACAGCTGAAATAAGGTTAAACATGGATGCTGTCTCACACATTTCACACTTATCTCATCGTCTTTATCAGTGTGTGGCATCTGATCAGAACATACTCCATCTGCTTAGTGTGATGATGAAGACTGTTAGGCGTGGTTGAAAGCTCCAGGAAAAAAAGAAGTGGAACATTTTTGGCCAGACTGTTATTTGATGTCAGAAATTAACTTTGTTTTCAGTTGGATTATTAATTGAAGTTCTCCTGGACTGAATCGCTGAATAGCTAAATAACTGCAGAAATAACAAGCATGTAAAACAATCTATAAATATGCATTTTTGAGCTTTGTGACATG
>JAPZEB010000013.1:22857741-22869113 GCA_029783705.1 Chaetodon striatus | reverse complement strand
TCCACAAATATTTCATGATAATATTTGAGATTGTGTAAAATTTTAAGGGTGTCCGAAAACTTTTTTCCACCACTGTATTGGTATATTTACTAGAAATAAACAAAACTCCAGCTAAGGCAACTTGTACATTATATTTTATTTAAATCCTAGTGGGACTGAACAAAACAGAAATGCCCAACTTAAGATTAACTCACTAAGATCTCTTGTGTTATCACAATTCGAGCAATAGGTCCAATAAAAAATATAACGTCCCTAAGAGCAGTATCAGTGAATTATTTTGATGCCAGTCATGTGTGTGGGGAGTCAGGAGGAAGTGTGCCTGCTCAGTTAGAGAAGGACTCTGTGCTTTATGGGTGACAAACACAGACGCCAGAGGAAGCCTTAAGAACTTTTTGGGATGTATGTGCTCACTGGACAAACTTCATTAGCTCGCCCATAGTTAAGTGACTGGCACCATGAAACACAGTACCTTCTTTGTGACCCAAAACATGATGGGAACCATAAATATATGCAGCACAGTCACTAAGAGATAAACTAAATGTTGGCATTGTACGTTTCTGCAAATATGGTCTGCAGCTTGGCACGGGTCTCACCTAGTTTACATGCCATGCACTTTCCCCTCCAGCTCCCAGCTGACAAAGTCATCTCATATACTATGTCACTTTAGGAATGCTGATATGATCCATATGAAATGTGCAAATGCAGTGTATCCTCATATGACAGTTTGTACAAATCAGCACCCCGTGAATGACGTTATGTCTGAACCTTGAAATAACTCAACTGGCACCTCCTGGACACCGCCGAGGTGCCCTTGAGCAGAGGCACTGAATCCCTAATGGCTCAGGGAACCTGTCCATGGGCAGCGCCCTCACTCAGACATCTCTCCGTTTAATGCATTATAGGTCCTGTTTGTGCATGTGTGTGTATTTCGGGCTTGTGTGTAAATGACAACATAGTGAAAAAATGTAATTTCTTCATCGGGAATTCAGGAAGTATGTCTTCTTCTTCTTTTAGCGGTTTAAATCATGCGGCCCGTTTGTTTTGGAGAGGAGGAGACACTCGGCTCCTGGTAAAAACCTCCTGAACAATAAACACTAGAACAATCTGTAATCCTCACTGCTAAACTCTTACACAGTGGACTTTTAATCTGAAAATAACACTGTGTGACTTCCCTAACTAATATGTGTCATGAGCCTGTTATAAACCTGTAAACAGAGTTATAAACATCCATGGGTCCAAAGGGTTAAAAACCACCACTGGCTTCCAGTCTCTCCAATTGTGTCATGATTGTTGAGAGTAACTTAATCAAGGTTTTATAATTAGCCAGACATTTATATATTATTGGTTAAAACCACCATTTTGCAACATTAACATGTGACTGAAAAGCACAATATTCAAATATCTGTAATAGGACTCAACATTTCAGTGTCAAATCTTTGTTGTTGTCGAGAAAATTAAAGTGAAGAAAGCTTCTCTTTTCTTCCAAACTCTGATTTAGTCAGAAATGTGTTGATGAAGACCTCGCTCCATTTCTGCGTGATGATTCATATCAAAGAGTGAAGCAATAACTCACTCACTACAAAGCCTCTGACAATAACCAAAGCTGAGTAGCTCGACGAACACTCCATTTAATTCAGAATCAAAGCTGATGGTGCAAGGGGAAATCGCCGGCCAAACAGCGAGCCGGCGGATTATCCTCTGAGGATTATTAAATTTGCTGGATGATTCAATTAAATAGGTTTTTATGGTGGAATAAGGGGTGGTGTCAGTACACTTGCAGGCATGAGCGGGCCCTCCTCTGGAGTGGAGTGTTGGCTATAAAATGTTGAACCCCACTTGGCTGATGGTTTCACTGCGCTCTTGTACTCGGGCACTCACAGCTGATTTAACTGCAGAGTGCACAGAGGAAGAACGTGTTGCACGAGTGACTGCACTCCTGCCGGCGGTGCAGAATTAGCGGTGCACACAGTGGTGGAGAGGCTCTCAGTCAGAAAGAGAACTCAAATCAGAGTGAGATGGGTTCAATCACACAAATGTAAACATGTATTCACTCCCACAAGCGCTGCGATGCGAGTGTATGCACAGATACACATTTCTATTGTAGTTCTAATGCATTTTCTCACAGGTCAACAAACTGTGTTCAGTCAAATCAACCACCCTCAACTACATTCACATTGTAGACAGAGTGGAGTGAGATTATTGTGATGCTGTTAATCATTTGGAAACTGAAGTGCATCAGCAATTAGATCAGTGTGAGACGGCTGGAGATTGTGGAAAGCAAGTACAGTTACCAAAGTATTGTACTTAAAGACAAGTTGAAGTATTTCACTTGAGGATTTCTGTTCTGTTTCTGCTGCTTTATTCCAGGCCTGCCTTCAGTGGGGGGTCAAAGGGTACGGATGACCCTGGCCAAAGACCCAAGGGGGGCCCACACAAATGTCTATGGTTGACCAAAGTAGCAGCTATTTACTAAATGATCTATGTCACTGATAATAAATATGTGTTTAGATGATAAATACATTTATTGTCATTAAAATATATTTTCAGTGACGCAGATAGATTTTCAGTGGAGACCCACAGGAGGTCATTCGAGTAGGTCCCCAGTTAAATGTTTGTTTTTTGATAAATTGAAGTGTTAAACTTGTGCTTGATGTTACACGCAGGGGTGTACATACAGACAGTGCAGGCAGTGTGGTTACACTGGGGCCCGTGGGGTCAGCGGGGGGGCTCGCAAATGATTGAGATTGACACCTTGGAACTACACTTGTGTTGAAAGCAGAACTCACATTGGATTTAAAATGGTGCCATTTACCTTTGGCTAGATGCCCTCAAAGATTCAAACCCCTCTGTTTCCTTTTTTCTTCTTTTTTTGTATATTAGTCAGTAGCAATCTATAACACAATTTTAGGTTTGTTCCACATGAACTAGAAAAAAAAACATGAACAAATTTCACACACATATATATCACTATTCAATTACATGCTAATAAAAGTTCTATTATTTACATGATAAATACACTTATCAAAATGGTGTATTTGAATATTTCTGCATACTGAGGTCTTGGAACTCCACAGATTAAGACATTACAAACACTGGATTTGGGAATGCTGATAGATGAAGAGTAATTGTTTCTATTCTCTCATGTTTTGATCTCATAATTATTGCCTTGCAGTAATTTCTTCAATTAATGTTTGATTTTACTTTTCTCTGATCATTTAGTTGAGGGCATTTTTTCTCTCATTGTTTTGTTTTAAGGTAAAGGGGATGAATGAATTCACCTGTCACAGTCTTACTAAAAAAATTTAAAAAAAGAAAAAAAACCTAACCATGTGCTTTTGCAGTGTCCCCAAATGTCAGCAGCAGACGCAGGAGGACACATAGTGTGTAATGTGAGGACTGGAAAGGCCACTGCCAAAGCAACGATATGTGATGACTTTGAATGAAAACATGCTGGTGCCACTGATGTTCCAGCTCCTCCAGTCTCCTTGTCTCTGACTGCAGAAACACAGTCCAACAGTAGCTACTCATGGCTGGTTAGCTCAGACTAGCAGGTCTGTCGCTGTCCATGCTACACTGAGTGGTGGTCAGTCAGTCAGTCTCCCCCCCGTGTCCCCTACACCCTCCACACCATGCCTCCTACAGTTGTCGCCCCCTCACTCCTCACTCCTGCTGTATTTTTGAAATATGTTAGGAGGGATATTTCTTCGCAGTACCTGCATTCTTCTTCCACTGAAGTGAAAGCACCTTGGTAAACACTTAGCACAAGCCTCTTTGTATTCACATCACATTTTTCCGCTACATTTCCGCACTTCATCCTCGTATCCTATTAATCACCAGCAGTGCATTAACAACTTGAATTATTATTAAAAAAAGCAATCATTCAGCCACATTTTGAGTGGCCTTCATTAGACCGTAAGTTATTGAACAACTATGAAACGTTGCTGTTTAACCCTATGGAAAAATTGCAGCAGACAAGTTTGCTGCTTACATAAATGAAAATGTGGGTATTTGCTCTCCCTGTGGTGATGAATGATCTACTTTTGGCTACTGATTAGAGGAAATGCTCACTTTTAGTTATTTTAAAGGTCAGATTAAATTTTGATTCATTGCCATGAACTAATTAAGAGAAAAGACATGTATCATTCATTATACTTCATCTGGAATGTATGGCTCCAACTTTTAATTCAAACGTCTATATGCCCTACAGCCATTATGAGCCTATAGTCCTGTCAATCATCGCCGCTGCAGTCAAACAAACAACCTGCCTGCTGTATGCCGCTGCCCACAGGGAAGCTACTGTAGCTCGCCAGCACAAAAACTCTTGCCAACATCCCTTTTTTCCAGTACAGTAATGCACTGTTCAACAGTGAGTGGACAGACAAAGACTTGTTTCTGCCAGCTGGTACAAACCCTGTGTGTTTATTTAAGTGTGAGACGTCCTCTGTGATGAGGGATTACAATTTAAGAGAGCACTTCAAGACAACACACTAAAATTTTGACACGCATCTCTGATCACCATCAAACCTCTTGTTGCGAGCAGATTTCCTGGACTTCCACCAAGCATGCTACAGACCTGATGGTGTGCCATCATTTAAGTCAATTTTGCTTAAACTTTGTGCATTCTGTGAATGCTTTGGTTTGCTTTGCGTCTAATGCACCTATTGTAACTTTTGACAAATGTGTCTGCTAAATGAATGCAACCTCCACAGGAACAAAAGTGAGATCACAAAAGTGTAAGTGCATTCTTCTCAAACAACTTAGAGTAGGTTCAGTGCAAGTACTTATAGTTTTAAATATGCATTTATTTATTCAAGAAATTAAATGTTAGTTAAGTATATCAAATTAGCATAATGTTTCTAGATGAAGTCTAAAAGGTTTTTTTCCGGGGCTGATAATGTGCAGTGACTCTGCTGTCCTCACTTCAGTGGGTAGTTCATTCCACCATGTTCAACCAAGGTTTGGCAGTTGATTTGGCTGTTACCAGACCATTCAATAAGCCTCATAGATATGGGTTAGTAGGGGCCGGCGACACCCGCTATTAAGTTCAGAAGGCCATTGTCAGGCCATGAAATGAAACTTCTTGCCATAAGGTTTTTTTTTATTATGGAACTTTCTCCCATGTGTGAGAAAGTGAGAAGTGGTGAAAGTCTAGTTTAACCCTGGGCTTTCACCCAGGAGACTGAGGTTTGAGTTCCATCTAAAACCAGTATTTATGCCCAACCATGATCTCTTTCTAAAACTAACCAGGTTGTTTTGAAACCTGAATCTAAGGAAAGTAAAAGTGAAACCTAACAGTTGATGCGTTCTCATCCCAACTCGTCAAATATCGCCCAGTGCTGTTCCTGTCTACATATCATGTGCTAGGTATCCTCCTGTTTGTTGCTGATCTTACCGGACACCATGTCAATTTATGCCTGTTGTTTTTATGCAGTCTATTCTCAACACACTTCAGTTGTCACAGGAAATGAACCGTTTCTGCTCATTAGATGCATATAGTCTTTTAAAGTAAACTTAAAACTTCAGTGTAACACCTTGTATTTATGGTTTTTTTTTTCCTTCTACAACAAAAGCATGTGGTTAGGTCCAGAAAAATACATCATGGTTTGGCTCTGCATTCATACAGGAAGCAGACGCCAGGTGAATGTCAGGGTGTGTTGGACCCATCCAGCGCCATACTGCCCACCCGAAAGAGACTTTCCAGCTCCTTATATTTCGTCGTTTCCATCAGCGTTTCAAACTGAAGCTGTCCAGCAGCATATTATACCACCACGACAGGTGCTGTCTGGCTACGCTATTAACTGATGCTGCCCATCTTCATATCATACTGCTGCGACAAGTGTCGTCCAGCTGACCAGCAGCAAATCATACCACCCTGAAAGGTTCCATCTGATGTCATTACAAACTGACGCCTGGCAGTGTGTCAAACAGTGACTTTTGCTGCTGGTGTCTGATGCTGAAATCATGGACCAAGTGGCTGTATATGAGGAGTTAGGAATGAGAACAGGCTGAAAAATCAGATACAGTAAGAGCTATTAAATTGGCTGATAACAGCCCTGTGAACCCACCAAGCAGTGTAGCAGGCCCCTACTAACCCACATTTTTGAGGCTTTAAACCACAGACAATTGTCATTTAATTGCCTAACATCCCAATCTAGCCAGCGGTGTGGAGGTAGCAAGGTGCTGTTTCCTTCACAGCTCTGTAGGCTAACGCCAGGTTTATCACCTGGTCTGCTTTTAGTGCTCCATGCATATTAGGCCATATGGAAACTCATACTTGTGGGGTTATAGTGGCTAAGGTTGCTGAGCCACTGCAAGGCGTTGATGACAGACTAGTGCAGAGTGTCATCTGCATAGAAACTAGTCATTTCAGATCAAGAGCATATCAACTACAAATGTAGTTTACAGTTTTTGTTACATGAAAGGGGTTAAAAGTCAAACACAAGTATGTTTCAGAGGGGGCTCCAGATCCAGAAACACTGCATGGCAGAAACAATGGATTCTGACTTTAAAATATAAGAATGAACCACTGTGCTGGGGAGGAAGGGAAACAAAGGAAGCAAACATAAGCAGTTAGACAGTCATAAAGGTTGTGAACAAGCCAACTGTTTAGTCAGATAAGGTACCATTATAATAATAATTCCTTATTGAGCAGAGCAGTGTCACCTGTACAACCTCTTCTGACTGCCTGCTTTTCACCACACTTATTGTATCCTCAGGCCTCTTGCCAGAAGCTTGTAAAAAGGCCATTATGCACAAAATAACAAGATTTATATGCATGGATGTGTGACCTCTTGGCATTGTTTCGGGGGAGGATTTTCTGGATAATGACACAACTGAAGCCACAATAAAAAATGATTTTTTATATATTGTAGGTCACAGTTGAGACCGGAAGTCAGGCCCCAAGCTCTGGTGAATGATTAAAACTGACAGTTTGGATTGTAAGTTGATCAACAAACTTAATTGAGGGCAGTTTTCTTTTTTATCAAGACATGTTGTACTATCAGTCTAGCATACGGCTGCCTCAAGCCCTAGGGAAGGGAAGGCACTGTAACAGGAACATAAGGCTTGTAAACAGAAGCAGAAAACATAGGGGCTGAGCAGTCCAGGATCTGTGCAGCCATGGATTTAGCTTGATTCAAAACAACAGATTGAAACAAGCATGAAGACAAGGAAAAGACCCAAAAGTTAAAATACATAACTTACAAATTACTGGTTCATGATGCTTGTTTGATTATTGATTATCCTGGTTTGTGTGTGCATGTGTGAGCAGTGGTAATAACAGCAGCAGCATTATTAACAGTAGTAAACCGTAGGACATCTGTGCCTGCATCAGTTTCCAATTATATATAAGGAACTGTAATATACTATGTTTTACCTAAACTTGGCTAAATCCTGAAATACCAGACAGCCTTAAACTAGGTGACTCTTTTCCACTATGCTAATCTGATAGAGCAGAGGTATCAGGTGAGAAAAGGGGAGGAGGTGTGTGCTTTATAGTGAATAAGGACTGGTGTGACTGTGGGAATGTGCTGTCTTGTTCCAGCTTGACCTGCACTACAAGGGCTGTAACACCCTGGATCACTGCTCTACGCCATTCAGAGGCAGCTGCAGGGTGGCGCTGCCCACGTTCAGTTGGAGCGACAATGTGACCATCTTGTTTAGGTCCAGATGTGTAAACAAACTATGATGCATGCCCCCAGTGGTGCCAGAGATGGAGGCAATCAGAGTCTGAAGCACAATCCAGGACATCGTCAACGTCACTGATGACATCAATGAATAGACTAAGTCTGTGGTGGGTTTAATTTGTAAAACAACAGAAGCATCTGTACCCAGAATTGCAGTTAAATTATTCCACAACCAAAAATCCATGAATCACCAGAACCATCCAGAAACAGAGAATTAAAGGACTAAACTGCAATGCACAAGTTGAAGGAGTGAGTTGTACCTTGTATAACTTTATGTAACAATTGACCGATTGATTGACTGTGAAAGTAAAGGTTGTGGTACCAGTTACTCTGTAAATATCCCCAGAGGAACAAACAACTTTCGTCTTTATAAAATATAACACTCTGCTGGAAAATGCTAGAATTACCCCTTTGGTCTGGTGGGAAGTTGCTGCCCTACATAACAGGAGTTCAGGGGATCTTCAGAGTTTTTGTGACGTGTGTTTGGGACCCAAAGAAAATATCATGTAAAACCCAAATTACAGTTTGAGTATTTGCGTATGTTTTCTGAGAGCTTACACTTATGAATGAAACAGAGCAATACCACCGGAAATCGTGAAGGCAATGGAGTGCCTTGATTTAACTCACGTGAGATATGCTCACTGGAGATGACAAAGAAATTTAAACAATGGCGGAACGGAACAAATCGGTAATACAGTATAGTGAAAAGAATTCTCCATCCACGTGTCTGGATGTATGTAATGGACACACAGACCAACGCCATCTGCAATGCTACCTCTGATTAAAAGTACAATTTTAAGACCTGCTCCACCGTCATCTTGTTTGTTGTGAAACTTTTGACTCTGCCCTCTAGTGCCATCCATTGGCTGTGTCTGTGCTATCATAAGGAATGCATTGAAGTATGAGGGTAGTGACATTTACGACATTTGAAACATACAAATCTATTTTTTGTATCTAAAGGGAGTATAAATGAGTAGGATTATGAAACTTCCACGATTATGCATGTGTTTTACATGCAGGTTTAAGCAGCTGTTTCATTCACAGGAACCCAGGATGCTAGAAGTGCTGCTTCTTTATGGTGAAATGAGCCAGCTGAGGTATTTCAGCATCTGATCAGCAGACCCTCTGGACAACTCCCTGTGGATGTATTCCCAGGATGTCTAGCATGGAGGAGACCCCAGGGCAGACCCAGTACATGCTAATGGGTTTAAATAGTGTATCTGTCATGGGAGCACCTTGGGTTCCCAAAGGAGGAGTTAGGTATGGTCAGGGAGAAGGACTACCTCTGGGTTACTTTTGTTAGCCTGCCAAAAATCAAATATATCAAACATTATCATTTGAAAAGTATTTTCTGGGCAGCAGACATCGCCTTGTCCAAGGTTTTCTGTGTCAGTAAAAGCATTTATGTGTATGAGAGCAATGTGTTTCTTGCAAAAGACACTTGACAGTCAGTTAGATGAGGGGATTGAAACAATTAGATAAGAAAAAAAGGCAAAGAGCAGGTGAAGAGGAATGAGCATGAAAGTGCAACACAGAAAGAAAATGTTGCATAAGTAATCTGTATGTGGAGTGGTGAGCTGAGGGCTGGAGCCAGGGCAAGCATGGCGCTCCATCATGCACTCATCACTATCTGCTGCTGGGCGGCTGTGAGGGATTAACAGGAAGATTTCATGCTCCATTAGAGAGGCCGAAGCAGGTTTAAGAATACGGACACAGAATGTGATGCAATCTACCAAACCACCTTCTAAAGCCAATTATCAGATCTGTCTTATTCCTCTACTCCTCTGCGTCAGCTTTGTAAGAGAAATAAGGGAAGTATCCAGAGTCATCAAAATGGCCTTCCATACCTTATAGGTAACAAATACATGTTGGCTCACCAACATCATTGCCAAAACTTTCTCCTAAAGTTATATTCACACACAGCTTGCATTGGCAACTATGCCTGAACTATGTTTTTGATTGACATTATGTAGAAACATGTCTAATGATCATGTCTACAAGCTGTTTATTACCAACACAAAACATGAATTTGCTTTCCTACAACATTTGCTCATGACAATTCAAGCTTGATCAGTAGTTTAGGTTCCAACTAACGTGGTTATGGCTAGGGCCAGTGGTGGTTTTGATTTCGGAAAAGTCAACCCTGACTTCAAGTCCTGAGATTGGATCCTTTGACTTTGTCAGTGCTGAACTACAGCCACCATCAAAGTCACATCTGTCATTAACTGTAATAGTGCCTTGTGGAATTTTCTTCCCTAAACAATTTACATTTAGTGTTTCACATCGCTGAGCTCTAACTTACACACTAAATGCATCGCCTTCCCGAGAACATCTGCAATAAATTAAAAACTGCAATTTTTTAAAAAAACCTGCAAAAACTTACAGCTTCTGAGTTTGAAGGGTCACAGACAGTGGGTATCGATATATTCCTTTGGCTTCAGTCTTGAATTGAATTGTGCTTAGTTCTGGCACTCATTCAATCAAAAATAAATTTAGTCCACTTGGTCTTAACATCTTCAGATGATAGGAGTACAGAAGAACTGACAAAGATTCACAAAGTATTTTATAACTGGCAGGATTTGTCACCTAGCTGGTGGTTGCTATCAGTGTGGCAAGGAGAGGCATATCAAACAAGCTTTTTGGAACACTAATTTCCTGACAGATAAAGCAAGAAAAAAAATTGGAGGAATTTATTCTCATATTTTGCAGGTCTGTAGACATACCAAGGACACATATTCATGTTAAAAATCCACAAAACTCTGATCATGCAACAATATTCCTCTGCCTGACTAAATTTCCACAGACTCCTGAAGGCGTAGGCGATGTTTAAATGTATCCTTACTACAAAAGAGTGAATTTGTCAAGATAATTAGCAATGAAATGTTGCTTTCTGAGGAAATTAATCGAAACATGATAGTGCTCTTGCCTCGTACTATGGGACACTTTCAAAGCTTTTTGATGATCTCCTTTGCCTTGTTTAAAAAGAAATCTGATGAAAAAAACAGAATAAAAAAAACAAACTTAAAAATACTTACGTAACACTCTCAAACTAAAGATAGGTCACCTAACCAAATATGAAATATATACCTTAGTTTGTACCATAAGAAAGCAGAATATGCCCTGTTTCAAATCATTCATACTGGGGGATGGGCAAAACCCTGGTTGGCTGCTGGTGTACCACTTTAAACAATAAAACCGTATGAATTATACAGCAGTCTGATGGGACTATCTTCCTCTTTTAATCAGATAAATAATAGTTTTAGATCATTTCACAGTACTCACTACTCATCATAGGGTGACATATGTAAGCAAAAGATTGACAGCTTAATCTTTCACAACTCTACAATGGTGACTGACTTCCTGGTGGCACCATGAAAGTGGAAGAGATCTCTGGTATACACTGTGCGATTTTGGACTGTCCCTGACAAAACATGATCATTTGTAACAAACTCAGACACAGAACTGGTGGACTCAAATGCACGACTCAAAACTCGTAGTAGTTTACAAAAGTCTTTTATTTGGCTCAGAGTTCAAAACAAAACACTCACAAAAAGGATCAAAATTTCTAATGACAAAAGGCGCTCACAAAATGGAACAATAATTATCACAAGCTTAAAGAAAACATAGAAACCTGGCTGACACAATCATAGATGGAACAAGACGAACTGGCAACAAGACAAAGGGAGA
>JAPZEB010000013.1:22836172-22847720 GCA_029783705.1 Chaetodon striatus | reverse complement strand
ACATTTTCAAATGAAAAACCCAGTGGCATTGTCTGGTAAAAATAGGCAACACATAAAATATATGGCATCGATTGAGCCCACAGTGCAATTTTGGTTCTCATTTTGGCATTAAAATGAATTGCTGGGTGTGTAAACTAAAAGACGAAGCTCAGCAGAGCAGCATTTATTGTTCACAACTAGTCAAGCTGAACTGGAACTTTGGGGTTTAAAACACAGCCGCCTGCTTAACTGGACCTGGTTACTGTGAAAGTGAGCACCGGCTCAGCTGAACTGGAGCACAACTGGCTGTCTGGGAGTAGGTGTGTCTGATGGATAACCACTGTTATTGTTTTTTCCGTGTTGCTGCCCTGTTACTGGTGTCACTGTGATCTGCATCGTGTTTCCACCGTAACAAATAGGCTGCTCAGTGCGAGAGAATTCATCTGCATTGTAAGACTTTAGTCACTGTAATCCAAAATATATGATCTTATACAGACAGACCTGTTCGTAACATCCAGGTAGTGTCCTGGCATAGACTGCATGCACTGCTGGATGCTGAAAGGTTGATGATGGTCTGTTAACCTCATGTCAGAGTCCTGCACGGGTCCATTTTTAAAAACCTGCACCCGCCCGTACCTGTACTCACGGTAAGCTGGGTTCTCTGTTCTTGTATTACAAATCCAGCAAAGGCAAAGTGTCTTTCACTGGCTGCGCTTGATGCCAGGATGCAAAAACATTCAATCACTGCCAGGTAAGGAAACATCTTAGCATGCTCCTTCCGCCACCATCAAACCTCCGAAGGATTTGTCACTGGAGTCCTCCACGTTGGTATCAAATGTAATGATGGAGGTCAAGGCTTCAACTTGTGTTATTGACTTTCAAAGTAAAAATAATTGCAGCTTGATAATAGTGCTTTAGATTTCAAAATATTAAACATATATTGCACATCTTTTTACTCTGTTTTAGTCTGAAAAATAAAAAAAATATATATATATTTGTTATCACCTGTTGCTCGCCTGCCCGCAGTTCATTTCACCTGTGCCTGTTCCTGTGAATTTAAATATATATACACATTTTCTCCTATTACACAGCTTTTGCTTTGCTGGTTACCCGACCTGGTGCAGAACTCTGCCTTGTGTAGTGATGACCAAATTTAATTCTAAAACCAGAATATTGTCGTTCACTGTGTGATGTGGAGTGCTGATAAAATGCAACAAAGACCGGTTTGCATTTAGCTCAAGGTAGCTGCTGTAAATACATTTCTGTGGGTTTTTTATTATTATTGGCCATTATAACAGCTCATAACATACAATGTGAAAAGCTTAAAAATATTATTACAGTTTCCTCGCAGCCCTGAAGCAAATGTTCCGAGGCCTTGTACCAGTCTGAAGTTTGAGGTTTGGAACAGAAGTTGGTAAGAATATTAAGCAATTCTTACAAATATGTCGTCCATGTGTCCCTCAACATCATCTAGGGTTTTGCAAAATTGAAACTGTTTAAAGAGTGTGTTATTCTGCAGAATGATCAAAGACCAGTGCTTTGGGTTGGTAGTCAGACTGTACGACCAATGCAAAGTGTTGGTATTTCAATCAAGAGAGACTCGTTTTTTGTAGTAAAGGAATATGTGCACAAGTGCACAAAATAATAAAAATGTGGAAAGTCTTATACCCCGTAGAGATGGTATGATTTAAGGAGGGTGATGAATCCATAGTCGACTAGGGAAGTAGATGTGGAAAGGAGAGAATTGTGAATGGATGAGCACATAGAAAGTCTTCCTGATTGAACTTACACTGAGCTTCATTTGGTTAAAAAAAGTTGATCAGCCATTTTTTACCAGAATGTCATGATGCTGCATGGATTGCCCTGAAATGTGATCCACATAATCATGTTCCTTGGAAGATGCCTGTCCTCTCGTGCTATCAGCAGATTCATGTTTCAGTTATTCTGTCAGAGGTCGTCACATGAGCAACACTGGATGGCACAAAATTTATGCAGTCATTCATGGTCTCCAGATAATGTATCGTCATGACGCTGGTAATTTCATGACTTTTCATTTAGAGCCACTAACAAACTAACAAGCTCAGATAGCATGAAGGGAACATGGTGAACATCATACCTGCTAGACATCGGCATGTAAACGCTGACAAAGCAACCAAGTACAGCCTCATAGAGCTGCTAGCATTAGCCTTGTTCCCTTTAGGGCCTTTTAAGGACCAAACCATGTGCTACAGTGGCTCATTTTGTCGTATTGCATTGTTCACGGACAAACAGAAACCACTGGACATTGACTACCACTTAACGACTTTACTGCTAATTTGTCATCTGCTCCAATTGCGTACACCTGTCCGCTCTGAGCACTGCTACCATCATTCTGTCTGTCTCTCACACACACGCACACACACACTACATACTAAGGAGCTACACTACTCTTATCATATGCCTGCCAAAGTCCCTGTAATTGCTCCAAAAGTCCGAACCATCCAAAAAATGTTTTCACACCAGAAACAAACAGAACCATGAATCATTTTGATCCTGACAGAGACTGCCTCTTTTCATCAGACCAAAGATCAGCTGTGTGGTGCGGACTGTGGTCTGGGCGAGGCTGCAGACCTGTAATTTTGGATTGGATCAAACTGAAAAGTCCAAAAAGTCCAGACCATATGAGGCTGGTGTCAGAGGGTAATGTCTGATGATTTTTAGTCACATGATAAAGACCCCCAGCTGCAGGTGACACTTCTTGGGGCTGAGCAGAAACAGAACAGCTTCTCAAGTAAGGAAAAGGGCTTCATTTTAACCGTCTGAGCTTTTTAGCGTGGCTGGATAGTGGTGCAGAGATTTGGCCACTTGTTTCTGTCTCTGCTGCCAGCTTTTAAAGACAGTTAAATGATCTGCAGGAAATGAAGAGAGTGTTCCTGACAGGACTGCAGGAATGTTCAAAATGTTCACTTGCTCCCACAGAAACTGATCAGTCTTTTTAAATCTCTTGGTGTTGTGAGTCATGAGTACTTGAGTAAATTGGGTACTTCAGTGCAGGAACTTCGTGACAGAAAAGGCTTGTCATTGAAAATATCCTGTGAACTTGTGGCTTTGAACCTGCGTCATGTCTTGTTGTTGTAGTGATTCAGTCACCCATAAAGTGGATCAAGAGACAGACCTGCCCCTCTCTTCCTCTCAAACTCAGACCAAATTCTGATCAAACAATCAAACTAAACAGTGCTGATCGAATAGAAACAAAGATTATGTAGCTGGCCCACATATTTCAGTGTCCTGTTTAGCTGTAATAGCAAGAGTTTGTGAACAGGAAGTGGGTGCCATACTGTTTCCTGAATAGAGTAAATAGAGGCTGAAAAAAATTAACAGGTGGCTTCATAATCGTAACCCTGAAGGCATGCAAAGGAGAGGAAAACGATGTTGGCCAATCAGAAGCCTGAAAAATAGCGTCAGAAAAAGCCACCACTCGATGCGTATCATACCGCCACAAAGAGCGTCTCAGTGTGTCACGCCAACTGACTCCAACATCCACTGACAAAGCAGCGGTATTTGACCAGTGTGGTTGTTGCCGGCGGAGTTAGAAATAGCTGTTGCCAGGTGCGTATCATAGAGCCGTGAAAGGTGCCTCTATATGTTGCTATCTGTGACTTCAATCATCTGACCAAGTGACCGTATTTGATGAGTTGAGAGTGAGAGCGGGTTGTGCGTTCTGACGCCTGTTTCCCAGTGTAGTGCAGGGGTCGGCAACCCCCCTATTATATAGAAATTCATAACAATTATTTTTTAACATTTTCATTTTTCATTTTCGTAGGCCTTTTGTGATTCTTTCAGTCTCCATTGTAAAAATGTGTAGCCTATACACAGAATTTTTAAAAAAAGTTTTACCTTGTCATTTAATGCCTTGTCATTTAAATTTTGCCAAACCTCGATAGCGGTGGCTTGTCTTAGATCTCCCCGGCTGAGCTAGCTATTGATTCCAGATCAAAAAGTCTTGGAGGACAACAGAGAATTTAATAATGTGTGGACATATTTGTTTGCTTTTCCTGCCAACCCTGCAAAGTTACCAAGCAATCATAAACAGCCCACTGCAGAGTAGCCACCTTGTGACAAAACATATTAATGAATGCTCACTTAGACCTATTAGTAATGTTGATGGGTGAATTTAGACTTACTGTTACCTGCGGTAAGGCTCAAATATGTTTTGCGACTCCAGGCAGATTATTTGAGAGCTGTTTTTGGCAAACAATGGCTCTTTTGGTTGTTAAGGTTGCTGACCCCTGGTAAAGTGAACGGTGCACATATGTGTAAACATTTAAAAAATCCTGCTATCAGGGTTAAAGCCTGCACTTTTTAATCACGTCCACCATGACATGAAATGCTGCCTGTTTTGTGACGCCTCACAGAGATAACGACACATACTCTGATGTCTTTTGGTGAAAAACCCTGTTTCTCCTTTCTACATGCCAACACTGAGATTCTAAAAGTTTTCAGTGACCTAAAACACAGTTAGCGTGTGGACGAAAGGCCAAAACACACAGAAAAAGCTAAATTTTTAAACATACCCGTGGGCAGGGCCATAGAATAAACCTCGTGTTGGTTTGTTTGCTGTGACCCTCTGAAAGCTTCTCTCGACTCTCTTTGGGTCTCAACCCTGCCATTTGAGAAACACTACATTAGACCATCCAGGCCGTTATGTCAGCCTTATGTCGTTATCTCCACACAGAGACATTGGCTAACAGGAACCTAACGACTTCCCTTAACGACACGTTTCCATGGAGATGACTGGACATCACCTGGAAACCATGACTGCAGCGCCTGATGGCCGGGAGGACAATTTAAGGCCATTTCATGTCCACACAATTACACACTCGCACAAACTCTCGTGTGGGCAAAGTGTCTCTGGGTTACACATTCTTGGAGGCTTGCTAAGGCAGACACACACACACACACACACACACACACACACACACACACACACACTCTGAAGCACGTATCTCTCCACTCTCTTGCCTCAGAGGTAATGACCACACACTTTGCAGTGCAGACAGCCACAATTGGGACTATTTGTGCTGGGCTCTCTCAGCTAATCTGTCGGCTGATATTGAAGAGTAATCTGCAGAAATGAATAGCACGGTGTCTTCACGGTTCATCCTGTCATTTCCCCTTTTACTGTAATTGAGAGGTGGCACTCTCCCATGTGTAAAACATGCTCAGCAGGCCTGAGTCGCTGCCAAACCACCGAAAACTGACTGTAAAATGCCTAAATTGTGTCAGTGTCTGTCTGGGGAAAAAATCAGTTCTGCTAAATCCCTGAAAGTTGATTTTTGAGGGCAAGTGGATGCTGGCATTTTCAGAGTGCAGTGAAACTAGTGACCTGGCAAAGTATGAGCCTTGCCTTTTCCTCCCAGTGCTTCCCCAAAAATCACCAGTTGCTTTCTGATTCCTGATCCGCCTCCTCTGTGGTTAAGGTTTAGTTAAAATGAAACAACTAAAACTCGCCAGTTAAAGGAGCTGCACACCGCGTTCACACCATTATTATAAACACAAACAACTATTTGCTATGTGAAGATTTAGTGTGGTGATGGCGTCCTGAGCAGAGAATAAAGTTATGCTTTAACCAATCAGAAGATAGAAGGACTTTGACAAGATAAATGTAAGCAAAACCACAGAGGTAGATTACTGCAGATTATTGTACCTGACTTAGTGACACGGATTCAAGTATTTAGGCATGTAAATATGTAAATAATTAACAACACAACACCTTTAACCCTTTGAATTCTGCAACAGAACACTGGCCACACTGGTACTTTGGCTTATTGCAATGTCATTTTTTAGAGTATCTTCAAATGCTTCACATCACTAAAATCTGTACAACCTAAGCTAAAAGGTTTCTGTAAGTCAATAAACCATAATCGTTAACAGAAGCATTAAAATAGTTTTCAAAATCACAGTGTTGTACCGACATAGTGCTTTTATTTTGAAAGAGACTGTATGTTCATGTTAAATTTCCTGTGAAAACGCAGGTGTATCTTAAAAGAAGACAATGAATGTAAGGCTGAAGTTGACACGGTGTCCCAGAACGTTAACAATCAACACACCCAGGGTACCTTGGACGTCACATGTGGACGTGGAAGGGCATGACCAAACATCGAGTTTGGAGTGAGAATGTGTTGAAATGGTCATCGATTCATAAAGTTTAAATGGGACAAATTTAGTAAAGTATCCATTTTCAGTACAACCACAGACTCATGTCGTACCACTCAGCTGCTCTCACTTTCTCATTAGTCATTAGCAAGTGCATTAGCGTAGCTTGGTCGCTAACAGGTCAGTGATTTCAGAGTTTATTCAAAAGACACATGGGTGTCATCAAAGCCAATCTCAGATGTCTGCAAACCATTCCTCTTTTGCGGAATAATCTTACTCAAACAGAGGAGGTTAAATAAAAGTGAAGGTTGCAACACAGGTAATAAGCTACGGTAGCTTCTTTAATTTTGGAGTCTTCAGCTGTCGATCCTCTAAAAAGGTCAGTGTTGTCAAGGGGGCTTACTGTTAGTGAGTGGCATGAATTTCTTTGTTAAAGTTGAACGTGAGTGGATCCTCTCATCACTTATTTCATTGGAATTAACAGATTTTGTCACAAAAGGTTGCAGCTTTAAATCCTTCATTTTATCTCACTGCAGCTGTGCTTTACTTATGCTCTCTGGCCAGCTAACAAACATTTTACCGTACTCATGTTTGATGTATTTGTAAAGGACTGATCTTAAAACACTGAGGCACTGGAATCACCTGTAGCCAACTACAACGGTTTAATCTGTGAAATCAAAATTATTACTGTTAATAATAGGGCTCCATTTTAGGATTAAACTCGGTTCACATTTACTTGATGGCCACTGAATTATCAATATTAACACCTAACAGTTCCTGCAGATTTCATATGTTATGAGTCTAATGTTGTGTTCACACCAAACACGATGCAAATTTTCGGATTTGAACAATAAAATATTTTGTCTTGACTCTCTTCATATGCGTGAATAACTTCATGAGAGAGGAGGGGCTTCCACCAACCACCGTTTTTCAGTCTGAGTTTCTTTTAATTTGTGTTTCTATAAAGGAAGGGTGAGGTGTAATAGAGCTCAGGGTGGCCACAGACTGACACAATAAGCTTCTCCTCCTTGGTGTCATACATACCCAGAGGATCTCAATGCTGATTGGCTATCACAGCGCGTATCGGTCGTTCAGATTTTTTAACTCTTGCTAATAAGCGTATGACACAAAATTGCACAACTCACGTCATTTGCACCACTATATTGGTGTCATTGGTGTCATGTTCATCACGTCCATCCCGCTGCCTGACACAAATTGTTTTATTCGCGCCCGGTGTGAACACAACATAACAAAATTTATTTGTCATATACCCTAACCCTAACCCTAACCCGTAGAGACAGATATAAGTTAATAAAAACAGTATTTCTTTTAGAAGGAGAAAGTGAGAGCAGCTGAGTGGTATGGCATGAGTCTGTGGTTGCAATGATAGAGTCAGCGCACTGAAAATGGCCATTACACTGAATTTGCCTCATTTAAACTTCCATGCATTTATAATCATGCTTACCATTTTGTTTAGCTGACTGACAACTAAGCTTGTATCAAGTATGGGGATGTTCCACAAGTGATAGTCAAACAGATTGATACAAAACTTTTTCATTTTATCTGGAGAAATATGCCCTTTATTTAACACAGAGTGTGTTATGTAACACACAGTGTCAGGGGGTCTAAATGCATTAGATTTTACAAAATCCAAAACTACATTTAAAGTCAAGTGGATAAAACATGATAATCAAGAAAATGATAAGCTGTGGATCGTTATTCCACAACTTGTTTTTGAAAAAAGTAGGCAGTATTGAATTCCTCCTGCTGTGCAACTTTGATATTAATAAGAACTGTCTAACTACCATAAACACGCATTATCATCCTGCTTAATTATTTATAAACACATTTTTCCTCCACATAAATGTTTTATTTAGAATAATAAAGATATCAGATTTGAGAATAAAACTTTGTTTATTGAGAGCTGGATTAAAAATGAAATCTTGTTCATGACATAATTACTAACTGAAAGTGGACTTCTATTTATGCACACAGGATTTCGCAATAAATACAGAATTCCAGCTCCTGCAGTTTTTTTATGCAGTACCTTCTGCTCTGGTGAAAGTAACATGCTCGATGTAAATCGCATTTTAAATGTAACCTTATTTTCTATCGTCTATGCGTCACAGACAAATACAAAATGGACTAATAGTCATCTCAGGAGACTTTGCCAGGGCCCCACGACTCCTCCTGCCGTCTGAAATTTTAACAAGAAATTTTGTGTCCCCATAGTAAAATTAAACGTTTCGTTTTCTGATCCTGTAAACCCCGTGCTCCCATGATTCAGGGATGGAAAATAGGTGTTTTGTAATATGAAATTGAAACTATTTGTCACTTATATTATGATTGCCTATAAATAAAATTATTTTGGAAAGACCTTGAAGATTTCTTTCAGACATTGATGGGCTCTATTATTCATTTAGAAATAAGACACAATTGTTTTTATGATTAAAATGATATTAATGCAAAAAAAGTTAGCTTTGGAAGTCTATTTTTCTTTGTTGTAGGGATGCATCGCAGCAGGAATCAAAAAGCAAATTCAAAAATGAGGACACAACATGATTTGAAAAGTAAAGAAAGAGGACGAGCAAATGATGTGATTCAGTCAGTCACTGAGGATACACATTGTGTTAAAAGAGGAGATGGGATTTTCCAGGATCCATGTGTGGTCGCAAAGTTTGTAATAGCAAAACTTGTATTTGGAGAGTATAACTTTGTGAAACGCTTCCAAGTTGGAGCAGAAGTGGAGAGGAAGGGAGTGACGAATGGAGCGCCTCTGTCAATAAAAGCTGAGTTATTCCTGAGTATTGCAGGTGTATGTGAAGCATCAAGACTGACAAGGTTTTGACAAGGAGAGAAAGAAGGCAGTAATTCAGTGTGTTTGACATTTGAAGGGGAATTACCATTAGGAGTGTATCGTGAATGTGTGTGTTATAGAGTGAGGCTGTATGAGCAAGAAACATCTTAGATGTTTTAGCTGTCAGGAATACAGACATGTTGCTGCAGTAGAGTAAGACAGCTGGTTGGAGATGGGAGAAGGAAAACTGTTGAGTGCAAAGATAGCAAAGAGAAGGCAAAGTGCCTGCACTGGGAAATCATGATGCAGAGTCAGCACAATGTCCAAAGAGCATGAAAGAAGCGAAAGGGAAAAGAGTCGTAGTAGAAAGAGGATTATCATATGATGAAGCTACCAAGAAACAAAATAACAAAATGGTGGGAGTAAAAAAAGGAGCCAGAGAAAAAAGGAATGGAGCAGATCAGCAGGTCGGGAAAGAGGAGACTTTAGCATCAAACTGCCATGACTGTAAACTGAGGGGTCGAAATAAAGGGGAAATCTGAAAGGATAAAGATGGTGCTGGACGCTACCAGGAGACTCTGGATGATTGTGGACATATCCAGCCAGTCGTCAATCCCAACTTGTCAACTTAATTTTGGCATCAGACACGGACTCAGAAAGGCTCCTTTTGTGGCAGTATGATATTCAGCCAGGTGGGGTCCGTTTGTACTGGTGCTGGAAAGCGTCAGTTTGAAATGTCACCAATAACAACATCTGTGAGGAGCTGGAAAGTCCCTACAGGGCGAGCAGGAGGGGAGGTGCTTGGGTCAAACAAACCCCCGACTTTTACTCTGGAGGCAGCAGTTGGCCTCCCCTGTGAATGTTCAGCCATACCATGATGTTCTTTTTCCAAACCTTACCACATGGTTTTGATCCCAAAACCTCACCTACCATTCCTAACCCAACCCAGCCCAAACTAACCTGACCTAGTCCTACCTACCTACCTACCTACCTACGTGGCTAACCTAACCTAATCTAGTGCCTTTGATCTCAAAATCTAACCTAACCAGACCCATTGTTCATTACATTTATAAAACATAAAAAGCCAATCACATCACATTGGCACTTGTCTTAAGTGTTCCATAAATATCAGTATTAAGTATCAGTATTATATCTATAATACTGACTTGTTTTAGAACTTTTGACTGCTGTTCTCTTTATATTTTTACAGTTAATTATAGTTTTTATTGGCTATTACTTAGTATCACTGTCGGATTTGATGAATTACTTTATGGCTGGATGGATGGATCATGAGTTACTGGTAGGTTTTGGACAAAATGGCAGATTGTAACGGGGTTCATTTGGGCAAGTGCACAAGCAATTGGGGATTAAGACAAAGAAGAGGCAGCTTTTTAATGATTTTATTTAGGCACACAAAAAATCCTTGATTGTGTGGGCTATTTTGATATCATCTCTCCTGCTTCAGACACAAGGAACAGAGTAGGCTGGTGTACACAAAAACTGTTGTGCCAACTGATAGAGATGAGGGTAAACATGTTTTGTGTGTTCCAGTATTTAGGGGGATCTTGTAGTTTGTTTGCTTTAGCTAAGTAGCGTTGCAGCTCAGCACTGGCATTTGTGTTCCTTCTGCTTTGGTCCATGGTGCCATTCTGCAGGAGACACAAGTTTGTACCTGAACAAAAATTAAACATTTGATTGACAGCGATGTCACATTTTATGAAGGAGAAAAGAAAATGGGGAAATATAGTAATAAAAAGTTACTAAACACAAAGTTAGCATTTACAGTGTTTCAGATGACACAGTATTCTGTCTAGACAAACATAAGCAGGCATGCTAAGAAATACAGGAAGTGTAACTGAGACAGTCGGTGTAGTCTCACCCACTCTGTTACATTACCATGTCAGGTATTGGAGATAAGATACATAAATCCATCCCTCCACAATGTTCAGCAGACTTTCATTAGTGACCAGCCTTTATTTGTTCATGCCATCTTCATTCAACCTTTATTTAATCTCGAGAAATCATTGAGGGACCGCCCTCATTTACAATGATGTCGAGAGTACAGTTCGAACAGAAATAAAGAGCCAATATATATACACATGCATATACATATACACATGCATATGAACATACTTAGACACCACATACATTCACATGTATGTACTCATACACACATATACACACACAAACGAGAGAATCATATACACAACTCAGACAATCAAACAACAGAACAGTTAAAAACAGTTACATTCAAGAGTGGAGTAGTTTGTAATCATGGATTAACTGACCTATAGATACAAGTGCATCAAGTTTTAGCGTTTGCTGTAAGGTGTTCCAAGTATCTGCAGCACAAAAACTAAAGGCAGTTTTCCCATGCTCAGTATTTGCACGGGGAACTTCAAGTGTCAGTGGATATACACCTCAAATTGTGACGCCCTACGTACTCAATTTTGGTGTGTACTACACTTTAAAAATGCACTTCAGTTTTCACAGGAAATGTACAATCGTGCATACAGTTTCTCAAATTGAACTTGCAATGTTTGTAAAACCAACATGCTCTCAACCCAAGTCGTCATATACTGCCACCTTGACAGTGGACTTTTACATCTACATATTACATGCTAGGACGTCAGAAAA
>JAPZEB010000013.1:22820117-22831080 GCA_029783705.1 Chaetodon striatus | reverse complement strand
AAACATCGTGAATAATTACATAAACTTGGCCAAACTTCCAACATACCTCTGCACCCTCCTGTGTGTCAGCTCTTGTAGTAACAAGCTACACTCCTTCAGGTGGCTGCTTTTTGATGTACCTCAGGTTTTAACAGATGTGGGGAAAACTGAATTTGGGGGGGCGTGGTTCTTCTGCAATCCACTTTAAATGATGTAGAACACTCTCATTGGTTTATAGACTTCCCATTAAATTAGTTTTTGTTCCAGTTATCACAGATGTTGACATTGTAGAAAAGTTCTAGTCACTGGAATGGATGGGGGATCTGAAAGGAATTACATGCTGATTAATTTTACAACTACATTCTTGTCACCTGTTGACAGATTACCAAACCAAGTAATGATAGAGAAGGTGATGACCGACTACCATGAGCTTACCACACATCCCAAACCATTTGAGCTTCAAGAGGAGGTGCAGTCAATTCTGGGCTTTCTTACAAAATCGCCACAGTGTGCAGTGTATAGTACCCAGATATTTGAAACAGTGGGCCTGTTCAATGGTATGACCTATAACTGTCTGAATGTGAGTGCAGGACTTCCTTCTAAAATGTACACACATCTTTGGTTTCAGTGACATTCAGTTTTATAAATAGCGATCACACCACTGAACAAAGTCATTAAACACTGCGTAATCAGTCGCCTGTAACCCTATGTCCACTCCAGCGTAAACCCATCTGCTGAAATATTTACCGATATGAGCAAGAAAGTCCACATAGGGCGGGAGGGAGGAAATAAAACCAGACCTCAACCCGGGACACCACAGTTCTTGACACCAAGAGTCACCAAATGTTTTCACCTAACATTACGTAATTTGCTCATGGTTGTTGCACGTTGATGTTATTCACATGATCCATTTACGTTAAGTTACATGATCAATAAACTCCTTTAAACTCAAAACATATTCTCTCTAAACGTAACCAAGTAGTCTGGTTGCCTAAACCCTAACTGCAGCTGTTTAACAACATTAACAATGTGTTCCAGTGTGTTTCAGGTGTGCGTCACATCGAGATGCCAAAGGGTACCTCTGTGTCGCCATCAGATGCCGAGTTGCATTACAAAGTGAACTCCTGCAGTCATCATTGCACAATAGGTGACTTGTTCTTAACCATTGGCACAATTTCTGACTGGTTCTACAGCCCAGGAACCTTTTGTTGCTCTGAGGAACACTTAAATATGAGATGGAAAGTAACTGATCTGCACAGTGTTTTGAAAGGTCACCAAAGATATTATCGGGGCCAGGGTTCTTATTATTCTGGGTTTGATGGTGTATTTGCCCGACACCCTGCACATCCATTTTTAGCTGTTGAGTGAATGAACTTTTCAATCTCGTCTCATCAACTTGTTCTTTAAAATCATTTCTATCACATCTCAGATAAAAATATATTAAAATGATCAGCTACGTCCTTGTCTGATTTGAAATCATTCAATTATATAATTCTATTACCTTTCCTCTGCATACCTGTCATGATTGACATACCACTCAAGACACTTTTTAAATCATTACTTTTTCACTTTTCCTCAATTTTCTCCTAATACCCAGGTTTGGTATCTTCGACCTCGGCTCTAACAGGTCGTTTTGCCTCTTGATTCTCTTCATAACTCATTTTATTTGTTTATTATGGTTTGTTTGGACACAGTTTACAGTTCATCAATGTCCTTGTTGCTTGTACAAGACCGCTCTGATCCATTTGACTGTGCACTCCAGACTGCCTTGTAGATGTTGAATGGCATCGTTCAACCACACTTTCACAGATTTGGTTTGAACAACCTTCATTTTTAAAACAATCTTGTTTCAGATGTATGGTGTTGTGGTCCGATGATCCTATGAGAGGTATCATATCTGATCTGTATGCTCCTTTGATGGGCCTGTAACAAACCCCACTTCCATGCTGTGATGTGCTTAGAATTTCCATCAGGTCTATAATTCCCACATCATAAGTAAAACACCTGATAGTTAAGTTTATTTTCTTGAGCAACAAAAGCATGTGGTTTGGTTCAACATTGACATAGGAAGCAGATAGCAGCCTCCAGTGTGAACGTCTGGGGTTCCACCTCTACTCCCACCCACCCCAGAGGGACTTTCAAGCTCCTTATATTTAGATGTTACCATCAGCGTTTCAGACTGATGCCATCCAGTGGCCTTGTAAACTTACACTGCCCGGTGGCCTGTCATACCACCACGAAACAAGTGGCCGTTTTTGACAAGTTGGGAATGAGAATCGCAGGAGCTGAGCAGACCAATCTTCAGTTGGTCTGTAGCAGCTCAAATTCAGCCAGCACAAACCCCAGTCTAAACAGTGTAATGGCAGCAACAGAAAGTTTGTTAATCCAGTCGGAAGTCAAGACTGTATATTTGACTATATTTGGGTTGCTGTGACTGCTGACTGGGAGTCCATCTCAAAAGCTGCTGCCCACCCCTCTCCCAGCGAGGTGGTTTGCAGCAGCAGGGACTGAGGTGGATACACTGTGACTCTAGGTTCTAGCTAGCTACATAATTAAATAAAACATATCTATTGTCACACTCTCTTTTAGACTCTCTTTATGATAAGTCTGTCTGCCTACACTGCAAAGCAACCCAAAAAAGGAAGTCATTGCCAGTGCTGGAATAGCAACTTTCTCTGCAGGAATCTCTGCAATTGAAGACTTTCAACATCTGATGGAACGTGCATGCACATCTGCATTTGTAGAACAGCCAGTGGGAATGTCCTCACTGTAAATAAATAAAATAAAATAATAACGAGTTGAGTGCGTAACTGATACTAAATGAAACCATCTGAGGAGGTTTCGTTTTTAAACAATTGTTAGTCCCCCAACTTTACTGATGTGCAACACTGATGCATTGAGCGGAATACACCTTTAAAGTTCTGTACTTAATGTGCTTTGACTTCTCCGTATTTTCAAGTGTGGATCCTTGGAATTATTTGAAATATGATACTTTGCAATAGAAATGAAGGGGACGGAGCGGTTTGTCAAAAATTAAATGTCAAGTTCACCTCTCCCATGTCAGCGTAACAATTACCCCCATACTTTGTGAAATGCAGCGGTAAAAAAGACTCAACACCTGCCTGCAGTACGGACAGCTCAGAGACTAATGGGGGCTCTGTCATATTCTGTCTTGTTGATCCCACCATCAAGGTTTTTGAACCTCATCTCTATTTGTTCAGGAGGGTTGACTGAGCAGCTGATGAGGCCTGAAGTTGACTGCTCTATTTCACACAGTTAAGACATATTCACACTTGAGAGCTTCCACAGTACTCTACTCTGGCTATATAGGGCACATATAAACACACACACACACACACACACACACACACACACACACAAATTATGAAGTTCACCCAAAGTGGTTGAAAATCCAATATGGCGTTTGCTTAATATCAAAAACCTCCCACTGTTCCAGCTTTTGGGCCATTTTGTTATTTTCCAGACCTTTTCCATGACTGGGAAGTTGTCCTTCAGCTCCTCTAGTCCACATTCGAAGAATCCTCGGGCAAGATACTGAACCCCAAATTGCTCCTGATGCCTGTGCCATCAGTGTGATTGTGTATGAATGCATAAAAAAAACTGAATAGCATTGTCATCTTTTGCGCTTTGTATGTTCCACACATGTTGAATGGGAGACAGGTCTGAGCAGCAGGCAGGTCAGTCTAACACCTGCACTCTTGTACTACGAAGCAACACTGTTGTAACATGTGCACAATGTCTCTCACTGTCTCACTGGCATTTGTATGGACTGCCTGGAAATAGGTGTCATCTGGATGGCAGCCTGTGTTGCTCCAAAACAATATTTGTTTTCACTCTCATGGAGGGTTACTTCCCGTAACAGCGTTCTCCCTTTTTTCTCATCGTTTGTTCACATATCTTTACTGTTATTTATTTTCCTATGTGGAATCAATGTATTGGTGTGTTGAGCTTCTATCCGTATAGACTTTTAAGGAAGATGTGGGGGACATGTTTGTGACATGGGGGGGGGGGGGGATCAGGCCCCCAGGAAGAAGCTTTGAAGCCAATTTCGTATGGCCAAAACATGGCACTGCAATTTTTGGGGTCTGCCACGTGATGCCAATGAGCCAAAAAATACTTTTCCATAGGGTTAGGGTTACATTGGGAAAGAATCATCTATAAACCAGTGGAAATGTTTTTTTTGAGTGTCACCACCTCCACAAAATCAACCTGGTCTCACTCCAAAGTTGTCAAAATCCTGCTTCTAGTCAGTGGCTTCTAGCATCAGACACCGACGAGAAAAGCCATCCTTTCACGTCAGCATGATACACAGCCGGGCACTGTTATTGTTTAACTGTGCCCGGCAGCGTCGAGGGGAACACGGCAGGACTTTCATAGGTATGAACAGAGCCCTGCCACCAATGCTGTATCCAGGTCTCTTTCCACATTCACGGGAGGGATGCTTGTTAACGGAAAGAAACGGATGGAAAAATATTGCTTTAATTGCAACCTTGTCTGACTTGCAGCTGCCCTTAAAAACACATTTAAAAACACACACAGTGGATTGAAAAGTGGAAGGAGAAGCTGCAGGGCACATTATCACACGCCTCTGAGTTAAAATGACATGTTGGATAGGCCTAGCTGTTTTTGTCATCTTTCCTGCCACCTTAAGAAGTGCCTGGTTTCTCTCATCACCATGCGCCCTTCCTCCCTCTCCTTCTTTCTTCATCTTATCCTTAATTACCTCCGCCACTCTCTCCTCCCACCTTTCCAGTCTGCTGCCCCTCTTCTTTCTTATTCTCTCTTTGTCCTTGATTTCCTTCCTCCGATCCGCACTCCATCCTCTACCCACCCCCTTCCCTGTGTATATCTCCTTTCTTCATCCATCTCTCTGACTCTCAGTGATCAGGGGAGGTCAAGAGCGTTACATAGAAGTGAAGAGGAGATAATCCTTCATATTAAAGCCTGTAAAAGCTGCTAATGCCAGATCAAATAGTGAGGTATTCACAGCCGGAGAGGCATGGCCGACTACCGCTGATCACTATCGCAGACATGCTCAAAAGATGGGCACACTGCTCGCAGAGTCTTTGTCAGTCACAAAGAGACAGCACAGTTCTCCCATACAGAGCATTGTGTCTGGATTGAAATGTATCAGATAGCTGGTCTCAGTGCTGTTAATGAGTGTTTACAAGTTGTGTCCACAATCTGACATGTGAATTACACTAAAATGTTTGGGGGAAAGAACAGAGACTACTCAGGTTAAAACAATGTAGGTGTCTCACCAGTTGGCATTGTGAAAAGGATTAAATTCTGTCATAAAACTCAATTTTTCAAGCAAAAAATATTACAAACTCAATATTTCTCCATATTTTGGCTGACTTGTTCACAGGTCGAAAACCTCTGAAACTGTGTTTAGAACATTAGTGGGGTTGTCAAACCTCTCACTCATCTAGGACCAACTCCTGACTCTGAACATGTAGCCTATAGCATATAGCTATAGCTGACTGAACAGACTCAATAATACTGTTTCTATGCCGTTCAGCTCTTTACATGTGAAAAGGTTTTTTATTCCAGTGAATGTGAAAAGGCTGTAGGCATCATATATGTCCTTATTTACAACAAGTGAAAAAAAAAAAACAAAAAAAAAAAAACCTTGACCCTGACGGTCTCACTGCATGGCTAAACTGTTTGAATTCTTTGGAAAAGCTCACCACTGTATAGAAAAGCCCAGAAACGCCAGCTACGATTAACAAAGGTAAGGTGTCATGAAATTAAAAGAAGAAATCCAAACAGTGCTAATGAGCTGAACTGAGCAGGCTGAGGCAGAGGTGAATGTTGTGCATTTATTAGCGAAGGGGACTTTTGCTTCCGCAGTCTGCTCATAGCACGAGGGGTGTTGTCTATTGGTATTTTGTCATTCAATCTGACTTTTATTTTTGGCATCACAATTCGATCCAAAATCGATCTTTGATTCAAAAATCAACTCTGGAGTCAGTACATAGGAGTGCTGATGTCAGGATCTACTGCAGCCCCAACACATTCTCAGCCCAATTAGTCAAATACCGCCACTTATCAGTGGACCTACACATCTGATTAAGACCTGCTTGGCACCCTCCTGCGTCAGTTTTTGACCATCAAGGATGGTGTGTCAGTTTATGCTCGTTACATGCTTTCTGTCTTTTCAAAATACACTTCTGTTTTCACAAGAAATGTACAGCTTGTTACATGCATGCAGACTTTTTTCAGAATAAACTTACGACATAGGTAAAACAATTTGTTTTTAGGTTGATTTCCTCAGATTTAGTCAACAAAAGTACATGGTTAGGTTTAAAAAAAGATCATAGTTCCACTTAAGATTCACAGGGGAACCGAACAGTGGGCCCTTGGTTGAAAGTCCAGAATATGTGCGACCCATCCACCACCCTATATGCACTGGGTTAATACTACGGTGGTACCTCTGAGAAGGGTGCCTCTGTATCTGACGCTGATGTCCACTAACAAAGCAGGGTTATTTGAAAAATTGGGTTGTAGCCTGCTGCCTCTAAAACTGAAGTTCCCAGTGTGTATTGCAAAAGGTGCCTCTGTGCATCGCTGTCTGACACCGACATCTGTGACAAAGCAGCGGTATTTGAGAAGTTGGCAGTCTGTTGTGTGCTAAGAAATGCAATCTGGCAGATAATGGCCTAAATGTAAAGTCTGTAAGATAATTCTTTATGTCATTCATTATAATACTTGGCAGAATTAAGGATAGCTCTTTCAATCGTAATAATAATCATTATACATTTTATTTGTAAAGCACTTGAAAGGCCCTCAAAGGCACTTAACATGGTACAAGAACAGTAACAAAAACAGTAAAGGCAGTAACAGTAAAAATGACGAAAGCAGGCTGCCAGACATCAGCCCAGAGGACTGGCTGCCAGCCACTACTGTGGCACACAGGAAACGGGGGTGCTGGCTCAAAGAGGCCTCTATAGCTGAGCGACCTGTGAAGCCACACTGAGGAACTCTTATCCCTCTCCTTAGGGTGGGGACGTTAGGTACCTAAAGGAGGTAGAGGTGCACCGTAGCCCATGTCTTGTTTACATGTGTACACCTCCCTCATGTTAATCTGTTATTACTAACAGTCGCTGACTGAATTTGAGTTTTTACAGCCATTAAAGAGAAACTTTGCAGATTTTCAACGAGGTCTGTCATTGTATTGTGGGCATATTCACATTCACATGTGAAAGTTGAGAATTCTTACCTTACCTGCAAAGTAAGCCCTCCTCTCTTTCACACTTCTCTCTGGTACAGGCAGCTGCAGACACAGACCCAGAGTGAATGTGACTGAGATGGAGGCAGCTGCCCAAAGTAAGAGTGGCTTTGCTCAGTCAGCCTCTGTGATGTTATCGATTAGAAGTGATGGATTTACAGCTCACAGCAGCCCCCACGCCAGCGCCCAGACCTTCCCACTCGTTTCCGATGGAGGTCATCTAGACTTATGCCTGCGCACACTGTACACAGCCTGGTGACACAGGGCTGGTTGTAAATCTACATGGCTTCCCTTTAATTACCCATAATGCTATTTTCCAAGCTGTGCTAAGCCACTGTTGTGTTACATGCCATGGCAGTCACGCCTGTTTTGATTCCGCAATGCTGGCATGCTGTTTAAAATCACTCACTGGAGCTGAGTGATGCCGCCACACTCTGGTTCTGTGTAAAACTGTGGAGGTGGCGTGAAGAGGCGACTTTATAGCGACCCTATAGCGCAAAAAGGGCGACATACAGCACCTTTAACCTTTGCCATTTAACATTATAATCAGATTGATTTGTTGCATCCTGCAGGTAGTAAAACACTGCTGTGTGTCTTTGTAGACAGCATGGACAAACAAATCATGTTATTTGATTTGAAGAATGTGTTGGAACAAACACGCACAGGGGGAAAGAGCACTTTGCAGGCTACATCACTGGTAAACTAGTCGATATAAAACTTACAAAAATATTGGTAAATGTTAAGATCCGCCATCTCTGAGGCACAATGTGGAGGTTTTAAAAAAGGGTGGGCGAGCCCTGGAAATGCACACATCGTTTTGAGCTGTTAAACAGGACACCATCCGTCCACTTTCTTTACAGTAGGAGTGTGTCTGTGCAGTTAGCAGTGCAAGAGGAGCAGGAGCTCGTGGGCCCCATAATCATACAGAGTGGCCCCAAAGTCCAGGCATTAATCATTATAAGCAGCCGTGACAGGAAAATCAAAGACTTGGCCCCTATAGCTCTGCTCTCTGCCTCGCTCGCCCCGATGGACCCCAGATGCTCCAGCTTACTGACTGCAGACTTCACAAAGACGGAGGGAGAAAGAGAGGAGTCACGCAGTAGTTTCTACCAGCCGGGAGCATCATTCATCTCTGTCGAGTGTACATGTACCGTTTGCTAAGCCATCATTAAATGATGATGTGTGCTGCTCTGCCTGACCACACACACACACACACACACACACACACACACGATGCATACACTGTATAAATTGTATGCTTAGACAGGCACACACGCACTCTCACTCTTACATACACACACACACACACACTCAGAGCAGTAAAATCAACCAAGTCTTCAGAGTTTGCAAAAATGTGTTCTCTCAAACAATTAAAAGTACTTGCCAGTAATTTTTTTCTGTCAAATATAATTACATTGATTCCACGTGTTAATTACAGCATGTGCTGTGTTACAGCATAAATTGAATTAGGCCGAAATAACATTAAAATAAATGGGTATTATATTAAAACTGATTGAACTATTCTGAGCATTAGCAGAAGTGAAAATGTACGTACTAATTTGTCAATTAAGGATGGTTGTGAAGCAGCTTTTACGTGTTTAATTATATCATATAATAATATATCGCTGTCAGATTAATTGTGCGACTGCAGAATTTAACAATTTATATTTTAATTTCAGTGGTTTCATTCTAAATTTAAAATAATAATAAAAAATAATAATATTCTCATACCTCATATTCTCATTTTGAACGGACCATACCAGTGTTACTGCATGTTTTAGCCAATTTGCCGCGAATCCCATAGTGTCACATTAACACTGTAAAATATTCATTCATTCATTCATTTTCCATAACCGCTTGTCCTGATAAAGGGTCACCAGTGTGCCAGAGCCTGTCCCACCTGTCATCGGGCGAGAGGCGAGGTACACCCTGAACAGGTCACCAGACTGGCTGACACATGGAGACAGACAACCATTCACGCCACACTCACAGTCACTAGTTAAGCTAACGTGCATGTCTTTGGATTGTGGGAGGAAACCCACGCTGAATACACAGAAGGAACCCAGCCAGCCGGTGCATTTAAACCTGACTGAAATGAATCCCAACTAAATCCTGCCCAGTATGCCAACAATGAACCACTTCAGTACGTCTGCCTGCAGTGTGTCACATATCTTTGGCTAGCTTGGCTGAAATTCCACAGTCTTTCAAATTTTTTTAATGATGTATTGCTTCTGATTCCAATGTTATTAACTGACTGGATTGCAATTTTGTTGATTTATAATCATGAGCTACCAACACTAAGTATCGCTGGACTAGGCTACCCATCACGTCCACGTCCAACCAGACCTCCAACTCTTACAACCACATAAGCTGCATGTTTCTATGTCTGAATACAACCGACAGCAGCATTACCTAAATAAGCACCCCAATTAGTAAATTAAGGAATAGCTGGTACATTATTGTTAACAGTGGCAGTTTTAAAAAACATGGGTAACATGAAGCTAGTGTCGGCCCGTGACATAGGCAGCGTATAATAAGCCAATGCTAAGGACACTGTCATCTACAGAGAGCACCACACATGGGAGAAGAAAAAAAATCTAAATGTTTATCTTTTACTATTTTTTCATTAATACCATTGCTACAATTATTTAAAAAATATAACCTAAGGCCACAATAACATCACTACATAGCAAACCCTACTAAATGATAGTGAGGCACCAAATGTGCTCAGGCCACTGCTGCGTGAAACGATTACAGTTGCAACAAAACCATGTGGTTAGGTTTAGAAAAAAAGATCGTGGTTTGGTTTTAAATATGTATGTTTGTTTCTAAGGTCGTGTGACATATTCATACATACTATGTTACATTTTTAAAACAACTCAATGTTGACTTTTGGTTTCACACAGGAAACAAACAGCGGTCTTCTTAATGTAAGTCTGGTGCTTGTTTGACCTGTCTACCTCCCACCTTGAGCAGATTTTCTTGCTCTTTATATTGCGTCACTTGACCTCTTCCTTTCCTCGTATCATAATTTACTATAGCCACTAGAAGTCGCTGCCTAACAAAAAATTTAAACATGGGTCAGAATTTCTGCTTGTAAAAACGACCTGTGGTCGTATTTTGGAGGACAGTATCTCTCTTTTATTTATTTTTACACATTATATATTTCTTATTCCAATGGCATATCTTGCTAGACAAAAAGTGCACAGTGCACTTTGTTATCAAGTAACACACCCCAAAGAGGATAAGAATAAACAGGCTACTTTCATATACTAAACAATCTCAGTACACCGTGGAACACTAAGTTGGTAAGGAGGAGAGATTTGACCACAGACATTCAGCTGAAGGACAGGACAGGACAGTATCTCCACATCCAGACTGTGGAGGTCTGACAGGAAGGGTAATGTCATATTTTACAAAGCCCTGTGTCAGAACCAATTTCATCAGTACTTTGAGACTGAACGCTACCTATCTGTCAGAGACGGCTACTGCCAACTGAGTTCTACCCAAATATCTGTACTTCCACTTTCAGCACAGATGTGTTCAGTTTGACTGGGTTTAAAATCCACTGTATACATATATATTTTTTTAAGTTAAAGGCATTCACTACTTTCCATTTATTTTTGCACACAAATCAAATGGCAGACACTTGAATCTTCCTTATGTGGCATGGCCCAGCAACTCAAGTGCTGCATACTTTAAAATTAATTAAGAAATTTAGATGGAATTAAA
>JAPZEB010000013.1:22748752-22761403 GCA_029783705.1 Chaetodon striatus | reverse complement strand
GAATCTCTTTAAACTTAATGAGGGACACACACACACACACACACACACACACGCACACACACACGCACAGTGTAGATATTTTAGACTTATAGATAGTCAGGGTGGGGCTTTGGAGTGACAGGCCGTCAGGGAGGTGTCTCTACAGCTCCAGAATAAAATGATCCCAATTTACAAACATCTCTTTCACAGTGTAAGTCTACAAGTAAAAACACTTTTGGGCCCCATGGCAGTGGCACCGAGCCTCAAGCGAAGGGGTTAGTCAGTAAACCAGGGGTGGAACAATGCTAACTCATACCCAGGCTTTAGGACTCATTGCTGGTGCACCTTCTAAAATTCTTGTTCTGTTTGCACTCAGTCATGACTCTACACAGGGTTTTGGCAACTGAACAGAGTTTGATGATCCTTTGTGAAATTAGCAGTTTAGAAGTTTGATGAGGGATTAAATTTCCTCAACTTGAACACATGCTTCCACAATTTGCCAAATTCATCTGCTGTTGTATTACAATTAATACAAAACGAAATTATGATTAAAATGACAAGTGTTAAGAAAATGAGGAAAACAAATACAATACTAAAAGCTAAACTTTTAATGACTGCTGTAATTTATTGTCAAATTAAAGGCTTAATTAACCTGAATTAAAAACAAAAACATATTTTGAGCCTCACCATTTGTGGTATGTAGTCTGGCAAACTGTTTTGTAGTTTTGATGCTGTTTAATTTGATCAGGTTTTAAGATATTTGTCTCCAAAATTTCTGCCTTTGGAATTTTTTGTGGTCTTCAAAGCTTAAAAATTACAATGAAAGTGTCAGCATCCAGCTTTCTGTAAAAGCAACTAATTGGTTGGAAGAAAATTGTTTCAACTGACAGGTAGGTGAGAAAATATGTTTTTAATTCAGGTACAGTGCTCTACTGTTACACATACAAATACAGACATTTGAAAGACATACAAGTCACGCACACGTATGCAAAGCCAGTTATGACTATAAGCAGATGTGAAGTGAGCATGATTTCTGCTTCTTTTTGCTTGTTGATAATCAGGCAGCATCGTGCGAGAAATGCACACTTACTCATCCACGTAATGAGGACGGCGGACGAGGGGCCTGTTTCCTCACGCCTGCCTATCTGCCTGTGACTTATTGATTTTATAGAGCATGGCCATGGCTTGATTGACTGATTGTTATCCTCATCTGCTCCACTGATTCACTGTGGCCGCTCCCGCTGAAGCCCGGTCGCACTGAAATGGGATTTCACAGGACAGTTTTTTATTGCTGCATTTTATCCCTGCCCTCGCTACGCCCCCACGTCACCCCCTCAAAGTCCTCTGTCTTATTTCAACATTCACTCAACACCTTACTCTCCTGGTTTTATGTGATTAAGATTACCTAATCAAGCTCTTTATGAGGATAAACAGGCAAACAATTAATCCTAATTATAGATTTATTTCAGATTTCAGATGGCCTCACTGGAGGTTGGCTGTAGTTAAAAATCAGAGTTCGACATATGCACCGCGTCCCAGAGGTGCTGTCAAAGTGAAGGACTATATGATTATGATTAGCAATTAGAGCACAAGGTTAATGAAAACACGCAAAGTTCCTGATAAGGGGTAAATGAAATAAGGAAAATAATTGACATCAAAGTACGCTAACTCAGTGGGCTGATACTCTACTTAAACTGATTTAACGGCATATTTCCATGTGTGTGGGGGTGTGGATGTGGAATGTTTTTCATGTGCAGGCTCTTTAGGTGTGAGTGTGTGTGACAGACAGTGTGCGGGTGTGAGCGCTGGTGTTGTTTTTCCCTCTTCCCTTGTAGTGTGTATTGAATTTTTCCTCCTTCGTCATATCTGGGTATTTCTTCCAAACCAAGGGTGTCCAAACTTTTTTGAATGGGGACCAGATTAGATGGACCCCAAATTGAAAAAACCTGCCTCTGATCCCATATGGATGAGAAAAAAGTGAAAAGTATTCAACTTTACGCTTCTTTGCTGTGGCCATCTCTTCCCCCTTTCTGCTGCTAGGTAACCGTTTGTTTGCTTGTTTACCATCTGTTTATGAAAATACATTAGTTCAGCCTACATAGTTCAAATTTGGCGCATGTCTACAAACTGTATGATATTCCTGCCATCATGATGTGAAAGAAAAGTAAATGCTAAGTGAATGATCCGTTTAAAATAAGTCCACAGCTCACGACTGACCCCGGGGCCAAGACTTTGGACATGCCTGCTCCACATGAAAACTCACTTTCCTTTTTGACCCCATTCCTCAGCCGTGAATCTACAGTACATTCAAATACAGTGTGGGCTGACATGTTTCCTCGCACCACTTCTCCTTCCTCTCCTTATTCTTTCAATAGTGTACCATCCCGTGCACGACAGGTTCAGCAGAGCAGGCTGCGCCCCTTTGTGGGCACGGTGGTCTATACTGATGCTGCACACAGGTGATGATCACCGCTCTTCGCTGCATGTGACACACATCTCCCTCAATGCTGGGGAGGCAGAAGCAAACACTGTCAAAGTAATGGAGTGTTAATGGGATCAGTAACACTGGTGTAGTTAATAACTTTGGAACTGTAATCTCTTACACTCTGTGCGTTGTCCTTGTCTCTCCCAGTGCCCTTAAAGGTTAGTCAACATACAGCTGTAGCTTTATTCATTTTAATTATATTTTCCTTCGATCCTCAGTGATGGAATACAATCTGGTCCCAAGTCCCAAATCATTTGTGGTAATTTGAGTAAACATACATTTTCCACTTTCCATACGTGCTTATTGTGGGCATATCTCAGCATGCATGAAGTGAGAAGCAAGCTTCAGCTTGTTTAGATCTCCAGTCTGGAGCATAAACTAACTTAAAAGAAATAAATAAAGTAAAACATCAGTAAACATGTCTTTATAAAATATCTCACTTAGAAAGCTTACAAATGTGACACCATGACATACTGACAATGCAAAGGCATAAGTTATGTAAATGCTGCTGATTAACACAGATAGACTGAAACACTAGAAGAAGATTCTTTATATGGCATGTGCTAAAAAGGTCAGACAGGAAGTCAAAAATTATTACAAGTATTAATTCCTGTGACACTTAAAGGAGCCATTGGGTGGCATAAGTGTTTGTAGAGTACTCAGACCAAGAGTAACCTCTGTGGCTGAAAAATGAAGCCTATTGAAGTGCAAAAATTGCAGTTCTTCTAATGGCCACTTGAGGCTGGTGCCAAATGCGAATCAATCCTCATAAACGCCCATGTTCAAGTGACCAGCTTGACAGCAGAGATACACATGTTTACAGCCTGCAAAAAACAGTTTTAGTCTCTATAGCAAATTTCCCCCTTCATGAGCACCGTGCGCGGGGTAAAGAATATGATTCACACGTTTGCATTATTACGGTCTTAAGTTACATGTAATTAAGGGCGAGACTGCTTTGAGTGACAGGACGTTTGATAGGCATCACCTCAGATGAATCAATTCATTCAACCACCCTCATTCCTCCACAGCTCCACCCTCTTGTCCAAATATGGTCAATTCTGGCTTTCAAAAAGAAAACAAAAGAACCCATAAGAACCACTAGGTGTCACTGTTCAACTTGCATTAGTTTCAACACAACTATGGCAGAACAAAAGTTGTTCAAACTAGACGGACGCTTGCCGATCTGCACGATAAGACATCAAGATAGGCATCATGTTAATGCAAATTCAACACTCGCTGTATCTGTTAATATTTAAAAGCCTCTTTTAACTTCAGTTGAGAGAATAAATTTATTTTCTAAAAGGGTTTTTATTGTTAAACACTTGCAGGAGCTTGTTATGGAGGATTAAGTGACATATATAGTTTGCATGCGGTACTTCAAATGTAGATCCTCCTTTTCACATAAAAACACTAACATTTCAGCTGGCACGTGACCAGACACAGTGACTGACATAATAGTAATAATAATAAAAGTAGGACAAGAATCATCCAATGACATCATGCACTTCGTGAAAGACGACCAGGGATGATTGGTTGTCGACCAATATGTATGTCGACCAAGTCATGGCACGATTTTATGACTCCACAAGCTGACATAGTGACTGTCGGAACAGACAAAAATGTCATGTAGCCTGAACCTGGCATTACGTCATGCGGAAGGGGCCGTGGCTTGATCTAAAGTAGGCTGGAAAAATGATAGATGCAGCCAGGAGCTGTCAAGACATCTTGCTCTGGATGTAAGTTGTTGGATAAATGGACACAATGATTAATGCTGTTCTTTATTTGAGCCACAAAGGTTTAACTCTGGGCTTTTCACTGTCTGACACTGTGCGCCCGTCCTCTGCTCGCATTTAGACAACAGAGCAAACCAGCAGCCAAACTACAATAACTAGCTTTTTGTTGCTTTTAGAACACCAGCAGCTCACACAGTGTTTTCGGCCTCACATCTCCCCCTCAGAGCCCACCTGGGAGTGCACTGCACAGTTTGAAAAGCGGTGTCTAGCCAAGTTTTAATCAGGACTCCTTTACGAAGTTTCAAAAGTGTTTAAAACTTGAGCATGAGAACAGTACTCGGCACCAGCAAAACATTATGATGACTGATGAGAATCACAGTGACACCATCATTTTGACTAAACTCTACTTCTACCACTGTGACTGATAAATGGCTCCTCCAGCAGCTTGTCTAAAATACCTGAGTGGTGCTGTGAGACATAAATCCTTCTTTGCCTAATTGACATCATCTCTCCGGAGTTGATTTTGGTTCTTAGTGAATCATAGCAGGCTGTTGCTGACCTTGGACCTGACACACTGCCTTTAGTTTATTCAGCACACAGTCTAAATGAGAATTATACTTGCTGTATCCTTCCTCTGGGGGATCTAATTGCCTGCTCTCAGCAGCATGTTTCATGGCCATGTACTCTACATAGACTGGGCATGGCATCATGTGTGATGCTGTGGATGGAGGTATATGGTACAGCACCTCAGGTTATTAAGTGGTACAGGGACACAACACTCTTTAATATCTAATATACATGTGTCACAACTAAACCATCAGCGTGACAGCTGAGCGTCCCTAATGGGGGCAACAAGGTGTGGCTGAAAGCTCAATATAAAAACAATACAATTAAGAGGACTGCCCATATATTTCTTTTTCAACATCCATCCATCAATCCTCTTTCATCTGCTTATTGGGGGTCAGGTCAGGGAGGCAGCAGGCTGAGCATGTTCTCCAGCCATCCCTCTCCCCAGCAACACTTTCGAGCACAACCTGGACGGAAAGCCAATTTGTGGTATCACAAGAAGAATTAACCATCTCTCCAAAGGCCCATTTCTTCAAAACACATGGCTAAAGGCAGAACGATGTCATTGGATTTTTCTACGATGGTGAAGGCAATTTCTGTCCTACTCTGTCTCTGATTGGCTACCTCTTATTGCCTTCATTGGTTGGGTCTTTCAGGTTTAGGCTTGAGCAGTGAGAGTGGTTAGGGTTAGGATAAAAATATCAGGGTAGGCCAATCAGAGGTAGAGAACAGCAGGTCATGCTTTCACCATAGCAGGATTATTCTGCATGTAGTCTATATTTTTGGAGAAACAGCCCTTCGGATCAGTGCAGATTGGATTTTGTTGCACAAATGGCCTTTTGGTCTAATGGACTACTGAGGCTTTGACATTATGAGCCAAGACAACCAGGCCTTTATTTGAAGCAGGATTATATAACTGCCCTGTTTCTGATCTGTTCCTGTTCTAATTTGCTAAACCAACACATTCTCACTCTGATCTTGTCACATTTGACATTTTTGGTCATGGACTTTCCACATCCACATACGACGTGCAAGGTACGAGCAAGGGCGTGTTGGTTGTTGACATTCTGGGAAGCTGTGTCAATTTCTGCCTGTTACATGCATTGTCTGTTTTCAAGATACACTACCATTTTCACAGGAAATTGAACATTTACACGCAGTCTCTTTTAAAATCAATGCATTATGCTGGTACAACACTGCAAATTGGTGCTTTTTTCCTTCAACAACAAACGAACGTGGTTGAGTATTGGCAACAAAAGCATATAGTTGGGTTTAGGAAAAAAGAACAGGGTTTGGCTTTAGAATCTTATGGGATGCGAATACCGCTCTCTCGAGTGAAGGTCAGTGTTGGTTGGACCCATCCACCACCACTCCAGCCACGTTTCCCCCTGATGCTGCCAGAGGGCGTTTAACAGTAACGGCTACCGCCCACGTATCATGCCGACGTTAAAAGATGCCTTTCTACATTGATCTCTGATGCCGCAAGTCACTGCCCACGCACTGGATTTTGACAACTTCACAATGAGACCAGGCTCGCTAAACTCAATACGTTCTACACATTTACCTGTCTTGATTAATTCAGTGTAACGTACACTTCGGACTCATTACTTATAACCGCTGTCCCTGTTGCTGAAGTGAATGCAGAATATAATGTATATATGAACATTGCAATTATACCTCATTTCTTAAAGTTAATAATGATCTTTTTCATTCCCATACACACACACTACCAGCACACCTAGAAGTCACATCACAGAGCTGCAGATTCACAGTTAACCTGGTATTAATTAAGTTTTTGTTTCTTCCTATTTCACCCCTCTCCCCTCATAAACTCTGATTCTACCTGCCTGTCCATACTGATGATACAAGCTGCAATTCTAATTCTAGTTTTAGCTTCAAACCCAGTCCAAGTTAAGCCTGTACTAAAAGGAGAAGCACCAACACATTTTTTATATCATTTCAAGGCCCTTGTAATCAGCAGCGTTGGAAACACGTACAGGAACACACACACACACACACGATTGCAGCAGAGACCCCAGCACCAGTACATCAACTTCTCATCAGTGACACTCATTTACAATCCAGCCTGAGAACATAACTTCCCACAGTCTTGAGCTCTCTCTAATGCAGAGATGATGGGAGGGCAAGATGACTAAGTGAGTCTCTAAGTGGTCTAAATGATGATGAGTGAGCAAGTGGCGTGATCGTGGTACTAAAGGGAATGCTGCTGTCTTCCCTCGTCATGATGGGAGGCCTCTGGAAACATTTAAGATGCAGGTGTTGTTGTTTAGTGCTGTGACTCCAGCTCCGTGCTCCCCTCAGCCAAGTCGTCTGCTAACAATTAAAGAGTAAATACCAACAAAGTTCGGACATGCAAAATAGTTGAAGAATCATAAAATCAATTGCAAATCAAAAGTTAGTCATCTAAATGAAAAAACTTGAATTTCAGTTTTTCATTTGTCTCATCAATATAAGGTACTGGGTTGGGGGGAAACATATTTTTATGCTAATGTCAACCTCCACCAAGGTCTATAAAGTTGAAAAGCAGGAAGAGACGTGTTGGCTGTTTCAGGTTCATAAAAATGAAAGTTTCGTTAATTTGAGCATCAACAATGTTTAGGTGACTGAGAGTTGGAGCTCCTCAAGTCTTGGATGGACAATAAAACTCCAAATCATCAGTACAAAAGATGAATGACTGTGTGTGAATGACTTCCCTAACCCTTCTGTAGAAACTCAATAAAATGTTATATCTTAAAGCTGCACTTGCAACATTGATCAGATGTTTAACCCTTTAGAAACAGACCTCCCACTGACAGCCTTGGTAGATTGTTGTTTGCATGACGTTATTTAATAAGATCTAAAAGTGGTTTGTACACAGTCTTTATCTAAATGTACATATTACCTTGTACAATATTTACATGTGACATATGTATTAGCACATAGTTTTTAGAATTGGGATTTTATTTGTTTCAATTTCAGATACATCATCAACATACGTGAATATAACCATAACTAGAACTAAAAAAAACATGCATTTTATAGGGGACCACCTTGTGGGACTCACTATATTGACAACCTGTCAACATCACTGTAACTCTCTGACAACTGATGGACAGGATCCCTACAGAGGTCGACCTTTAAGTAAAAGAGTAAGATCTGTTTAACCAGAAACAAGTCAAATCAGTGTATTTATATAACCTTGTAAACATAAACAGAGTTGGTCCAAAGTGCTCTTACAGTACACAGAAAAAACAAAAGAAAGAGAAGAAACAGAAATGATAATAACAGTAATGACAACATATCACCACAGTAACAGCAACGATGAGAATCACACTATGCACAAATGAAGGAAGAGAATCCCAGCGATAGAGAAAGCCCTGTTCCAGTAACACTTAGTCCCGGATCTCATGATAAACATAAGCATCAGACATCTTCGGTCAGACAATCTCAGTTGTCTCGTAGGAGCCCTGTGATGTAAGAAGGAAGCAAGGCCGTTTAACACTTTGTGGACAAACATCAGAATCTTAAAATGTATTCTGTGGCTGACAGGCAGCGAGTGAAGAGAGGCAAGAATTGGGGTAATGTGCCCCCTCTTTTTTGACCTTGTTAAAACTTCAAACTTACTGCTTCATTTTGGGCTAGTTGAAGACAGGATAAACAGACTGAGTAATACCAAAATATAATGAGTTGCAATAATCGAGACAGAAGGATATGAAGGCGTGGATGACTTTCTCCAGGTCAGAAGTACAGATAATTGATCTAAGTTTGGAGATGGTGCGCAGCTGCATGAAACTTAATTTTACTAATTGATTTATTTGTTTGTCAAACTTCAATTCCAAATAGAATATAACCCCAAGATTACACAGACCCGTAGCTGCCATCACCAAACATACCAGACTCCATTTAAATGAACAGTAATTTAAGCCTGTAACAAGTCAACATTACAATCATCAAACTGGGTGAATTAAAGGTTTATTTTACCCAAACCAGAGTTAGTGATTGTTGAAACAGTGGAGCGACAAACTAATCTGAAGTTTTATGACGTACAATTTATTTTGTCATCTTTGCTAAGCGGCAGTAAATGGTAAAGTTTGACACTGGGATTCATACTGTCCATCTCTCTGTATCCATTCATCCATCCATCCGTCCAGTCGGGGGAGCCTGTGGACACCAAAGGCTTGGATCAAGGGCTGATTCTAATAGATCGCAGCAAGGGAGCTGCTCTGCTACATACGAAACCCAGACCCAGGATCAGGTTCTCTTCAAATGATTTAGCCTCAGGTTTTCCACAAACATGTGGTGCAAGGTAGGAGAGGGGCGACCACTGTCTAGCCGCAACCCGGCCCTATCCGGAATGACTCTGCTCTCAAAGGCCTGTTATCCCAAGCCAACCGCAGATCCGTGGCACTTTGGCGCAATTACATCTTGGCGGGATTCTCACATCTCACTTAGAGGCTTTCAGTCATAATCCAACGGATGGTTTTCACCAAATGTCTGAACCTGCGGTTCCTCTTGTACTGAGCAGGATTACTACTGCAACAATACATCGTCAGACGGGCAAAACTAACCTGTCTCACAACGGTCTAAACCCAGCTCATGCTACCTTTTAGTGGGTGAGGAATATTAGCTATGTGATGAAGGTGGCTTGGACAACTGCCCCAAACTCATGCTCGCCAAAGAAGGGGCCTGGAAGTGGCAGACCTTTGACCGCTTCTCCCTTGATGATGGAGGAGGTTTGAACAACCACCCCATACCCATGCACACGCCACATAGGAGGGGTAGCCACAGACCTTCACCCGCTTTCTTCCCCCTTCTCCCGTCTAAAAACTCATACAAAATTTTTGCCTCCGCATCCCTGGTTCTCCGGCAGCCAAGAAGCGGCAGACCTCCCACTGCCTGCTTCCCTTCTTCTATCATCCAACATTTAAAAAGTTTTTCTCAATGTCACCCTTATGCTACATGATGGGGGTAGCTTGGACAACCGCTGGGGACCCATATGCATGGAAGAGGGGGCCTCAGAAATGGTTGAAGGTCTACTGCTACCCTCAACTCAGCTCCAGTCCCAGGGTCAGGCCTCCAGGCTCAACCTTTGCACCCTAGGAAGTCCAACCAGCTCTGATCAGCCCTCTATCAGGCTCTACACCTGTAGGCCGCCCCCAGTCCCCTTCCCAAGCCCCCAGGGGAGCCCAGCGAGCCCTGGGCAGGCCCCCAACTCAGCCCCAGTCACAACCGTCCATCCGTCTGTCTATCTTGGTGAATCAACAAGGAGACTTTTGTTTTCCTCATTAAGGATATCAGTAGTAGAAAACTCTGAATGTGAAAAGAAACTGAATCTTAAGCTTTACGGCCCCTTTTTTCAATGTACTGTACAAGAAGTCTGGATGAAGAGGAGCACTGTGACCCATGAATCAGTAAAACAGAATTTAACATGCCTGTAAACACAATAATTGTATCTAGTATTATTTAATGGACCCTTTTAATGAATCAAAACCTTTTAACGTGGCATCTCGTTCTTAAACTGCCGTTGTACAGGACCAATAGAAGAAGGGAAGTAACTGAGAAAAAAAGTTGGTCTGCTTTTCTTCATTAAATGTTCATCTCTTTCATCACACAGGTGTATTTATATGACAGCAGCTTTCTCAATCAGTGGATTCATGATGCGTGCTGTAGGCGTCGTTGGTAGGTGTATATGTGTTTAAATAGCTCTCAGATATTTACACAGATCGTCTCATTCCACATCAGTGTTCATGCTTCACACAATAGTGAGCAGGATGCCTCTGTCTCCTTCTCTCGTCTGTACTTTGTGAAGGTTACTTACACCTACGCACCTCCTAAACTTAATATCCCTTATAAACAAACTTAATTAGTGGGAAGTGATGTTCGCAGGGCTTAACTGCGAGCTGCGCCGAGGGGTGGGGGTGCGGGAGTCGGCAGGCAAACAGCTGCTGATAATCACCTTACGTTTTCAGACCGGTTAACGGGGAGTTATTTTCAGTGTTGCCATGGCGGCCAGTTGCAAGCGGATGACACGGTGCGTGACAAAAGTTGCTGATGGACGATGTGCGGAGTGCCTGCCAACCCCTTAACCACGGCAGCAGAGACAGTGTGCATGGGTAATTGATGCTATTTAAACTTCAGCACAAGATCGTCATTAAAAGTAGCAGAGAAACTTGTCCAGACTTGTGTAGCTTTCTTTTTGTACTTTGTTATTATGAGCTGTAATGCTGTGACATGAGGGAAACAACAGCAGCGGAAGGAGACGTTCGGGAATAATACAGCTCATGTTCTGGATCAGGTGTTTGAACATATGACGAGGGTTAACCCCAGATATTCATCACAGAGCGGGGACACATTCAGGTTTTAATAAGCAACTTAGTTTATGTTTGTAATTTACATAAATAAAAACTGAAAGCGTTCCTAAAGCAATAACTTTTACAGCATTTATAAATTTAATAGCTGGGAAAAATTATTCAACACTTTTGAATAAATGAGAAACCACATGATACAGACATAATACAGCATTAAGTGGATCTCGAGAGGATCATAAGCAGTAATGACAATAATTATGATGTGTGAGAGAGAAGCCATTTGACTTCAGTGCGTTTCTTCAGTTCCCTTTTTAATTGAATATTTTTAGTACTTTTGTAATCCACTGTTTCTCTTCCACCCTATCTGGAGAGCTCTCCTGCTTATAATATCTATTGTGGCTTTGTTCAGTAGTTTAGTGTCTTAGTTTGTGGAAACGGACTTCCAATATTTCTTGGATTCAACCATGAAGCGAAAACTACATGACTTAGGGACTGATCTTCACTCATCAGGGGAGGAGGGCAGCTGGGGTGTGTCTTCCCCCAAACCTACAAATATTTTTCCCTGAGCCTTCCTGAGTGACTGGCAGAAAATGTAAACATGTATAGCTACAGACACATTCCCTTTGTAGCGTGCACGATACTCCCCTACACACCACGCTCACCACTACTACAAGACAAACCCACCAATGCAACCGCGATCTGAAACCTGCTACAATTCTACACTGCAGCAAATAAATGAGACGAAATGAAGCAATAACCTACTTTATAATTCATAATACATAAAGACGTGACTCACTTTACAGGTAATGAGATGTAACCCTTTCAGCTACCCTCATCCTGATCTTAACCACTTCTCTGTTAACGTTAACTTTATAGTTAAAGTTAGGTAATTGCTAACTGAGCATTAGCATAAGTAATGAGATGTAGCCTTGCCATTACCCTTATCCTGACCTTAGCTGCTTCTTTTTTAACTTTATAGTTAAAGTTACGTAATACTTCATAGCTAACGTTAGGGAACCACTAACTTAGCATTAGTACACACTGATTAGCCAAAACATTAAAACCACTGACAGGTGGTTGTAAGGTGGTTGACAAGTGAAGTACATTGATCATCTTGTTCTGCTGGGGAACCTTTGGCTCTGGTATTCAAGGGGATGCCACCTGACATGCTTCACCTGTCCAAACACTGCTGCAGACCAAGTAATCCCCTCATGGCAACAGCACTCCCCAATGGCAGTGGGCCCCCAGCAGAGAAACGCACCATGCCACATCACAAAAACTGCTCAGAAATGGCTCTGATTGGTTGTTTTCCATGAGCCGAGGTAGATTCTAGAAAGCATCATTAGAAGTGTGAGTAGGAACTGTTTTTTTTTTTTTTCCCACAGGCTCTGTCAGATCAGTCTCATGTGCTTCTGCGTTAATATAAAAAAATAAAAACAAAAGTTCATTCATTTTCTGTAACCACTTATCCTGTCAGGGGTCCCAGGGGGGTGGAGCCTATCCCAGCTGACACTGGGTGAGAGGCGGGGTTCACCTGGACAGGTCACCAGACTATCACAGGGCTGACACATAGAGACAG
>JAPZEB010000013.1:22657649-22673805 GCA_029783705.1 Chaetodon striatus | reverse complement strand
AAGGGTTATCATGTCCACCTCATCAGAAACTGGGGAGCTATTAAGAGGAAGATTGGATTGCTCTGGAACGCTAACTTAGCACATTAGCTAACATTAGCTTCCATAGCAAAACAAACCGTAGGAAACAGTTCAAGTGTCGTCCTCCTTTGTAAAACTGGCATAGCAATCGACCACAAAGTGGCAGCCCGTGTCCCAATCACTGCAGAACTTTGCAATTTTTGCCAGCTGTAACGTGTTTGCCAAATTTAGTGAATGTCCGAGCACCCAAACCCCCTTAAAAGAGAGAATGTGCTGCAGAATAATAAGGCAAAAGGGTTCCTCGCACTTTCAGTGCCAGTGACCGCTGTGCCTCTGGCCTTTTTGTGTTTTTGCCTTTGGACCTTTAGTGAGGTCTGACAATACACAGAGACAAATATCAGACAACCTGCAGTGAGTCCAAACCAAAGTGAGACCTCCTCAGCCAAACTTCAGAAAGCCTTCTCCACTGAGTGCACCATCATGAGAAAGGAGTTTATTAGTATCTAGCTGAAACAACAAACAGTCTTTTTTATCTATTAGTTATCACCACATCCTCTTCAAAATAAACATATTTATACTGTAGACTCACTATGTCAACAATATTACCTGAATGTAAATGTGAAGCAGCCTAGCGGGACTCTCCCCGGAGAAATACAGGCTCCAAATTAAGAATGAAGTGAGAGAAGTCAGCAGAGAGAATATCGTTTTTCCTCCAAAAACACCTGCATCTTGTTTTTGGTCGACATCAAACACACAAGAGTGTCAGCTGCCTTTAAGGAGAGTCGGAGAGCAGCAGCCAGCTGCCAACTGAGCCACCAGGCTTCCCTGTGCAGATAGAAGCAGCTCTCTGCTGCTGCCGCTGCCTGGCCTCCGCAGATAACTCTGTTGTCAGCATGCTGTTACACTCTGGGTTTCTGTGTGTGCGCGCGTGTGTGTGTGTGTGTGTGTGTGTGTGTGTGTATTCAAATGAGGCACTCAGTCACTAACCCCAGTCACTGTCGCCTGCCTCTGATATGATGGATATGACATGGACTGATCGATTCAACATTAACTACAATATAAGGTTCTTTTATATCATCACCACTCTTGATTTAGAATGTTTAATAACGTGACTCCCATTTCACACCAGTCGTGCTGTTCAAATGATCTCAGACACTACAAGTATAAAGTAAATCACTGCTGTCACATCCATCAGACACGAGAGCATGAACAAAGACACGTTTCTTGGTAGAACCTACACATTTTGTGCTGGCACACACTGACGGGCAGGGTGTGTCGGTCCTGATGTGGGGGTGTTAGGCCGCATTCTGAAAGACAACACCCCTGCGTGAGAAAAAACAACAACAACAACAACAACAACAAAAAAACAGCCCACACATGCTTTTGAATGGTGCCACTTTGTGGAGGCTGCCAATGATGCCAACGCAGCTCCCCTGCAAAAAAAGTTGAACCAGGATCAACTTTTTCCAAAAATGTGCAATCACACATTCCTGGTTAATTACTTTGTGACGTGAACGCTGTGTTTCTTCTGTTTACTTGTGACAAGATAAAATAATTGATGCAGTGACAACAGTCCTGGTAGTTTTTCAGTCCAGACTTGTGAAATCCGTTCCAACAGTATTATAAACGCTGGACTTTTTAACATGTGATCATTTAGGATTTACAGTATGATGGGAACTGTTTTAATACTTGTTGAAAAACTAAAATTTGAGATATAGTGGGGTGGTCACTGCACAGTTACCCATCACAAATCCAATTTCCTTAAATCATTACTCACCCCACTCAGGCTCACTCCAAAGTCGTTGAAAACCAGCACTTGGTCAGTGACTTCCGGCGTGAGACCCGACGAAAAAAGCCATCCTTTCACATCAGCATAATATGCGGCCAGTTATAACGGTGTAACAGCTCTAGAAGTCTGAGTAGGCGGGGCATGTGGTGGGTCCAATAACCACTGACTTTTACCTGGGACTTTTACCTTTTCACTAGCATGTAGCATCTGATCTGACATGTAGCCTGGGTTTGACTGGAAATCCAAACTGAACGACAGCTTTGAGAGAACTTGTTTGCACCTGCCCTTATGGGATTGGCCCATGATATAACTTTCAAGCTAGAACCACAGATTCGCCAAACCTTCTGATTTCATTTTGAAGATACTAAGTAATGAAAGTGCCTAGAACATAGCTACTGGAGAAAAACTGGAGTAAGATACTTTTACTCTGATACATAAAAATATATTGGAGTAAAACTTTGAGATTTATATGTTGAGACCTTTAGGAGGAGTTGCGTGAAGTTCAGTACCGTTCAGACAGTAAAGTGTCCTAACATACTGTTCTCACATTACCTCTGACATCATCATTTGAGCTACTGACTATTCTTTTTGCATCACAGTAGACAGAGGATTGTACCACTCCAATTTGAATCCGATAAACAGTAGGAAAACTCCTGAGCTTTTAAAATTGTGCAGAAAATACATAGAAAATGAACAAAATTCAAGATGGCTGACTTCTTGGTGGGCGGAGCTAATGAAACCCAATGAGACATGTCCAAAAGGGATGCTATGGAGTGCAGTAAACACACACATGAACCCAATTATGTATATACTTGCCATGTTTGATGTGGGCACCATGTTTCATAAGTTTTCAAGTATGACAGGGGCATCAAAATTGCACCCACAGGCTAAAAGTAATTTTGGACCAGTTCACCAAATTGAAGTAATTACGAGTTTGAACATGACTCCTCATCATGTGTTTGGAAAATGAAATCAAGCCTGACCAAAAGGAAACCAAAGGAACTTTATCCCAACCCTGGTGTGTGTTTTGGGGGTGCTTTGGGGCCTGCTGTCCATCCCTGAGCCCGTTCACTGCAGCACTTTGCAATTTTTGCCTAGTGTGACGTATGTGCCAAATTTTGTGAGTTTTGAAACATCCTAAGCCCCTCAAAAATGTGATTGCACATCATTCTCTACAAAATCAACAGGTTCCTTGCACTGTCAGTGCCAGGGCTCAATGGTCCCTTGCACTCTTGTGCTCGGGCCTTAAAAATGAGCCACCAAGTTTAGAGCTGGCCTTTTAGGATGTGTAATAGGAAGTGTTTCAGTGCTTGTTGAAGACAGTCAAACTGTCAAATTTCATTAGGCCAATTTATCTATGCACATACCATCATACCACACCACCATGAAAATAAGGACCAACGTATCCTTCATGTGGGCTGAGGTTGGCTTGGCTCTAAATCTCTTTTATGGCACTGACATACAATGTAGTTGTGTTTGTATAAAATTGAAAAAACAAAACAAAACAAAAAAAATCACTTGTCAGTGAATATCATTTAGAAAATGATAACAGACCAGATATTGTCGGCGTCTCTAGTTAGCAGTCGTCTGCTGTATTGATTTTTTTCTGTTTTCAGATGCTGGAGATTTGGTTTGGTTGGAGAGTTGTGAAAACTGACTGATTTTCTCTTTATTTCTCCTCCAGTGGCTCTTTTCCTCTCCACTCTCCTGGCAGCGGTGGAGTGGAGCTTTGTGTAGCTTTTAGCCCACAGGTTCAAGGCCAAACCACTCTGCAGCGAGAGGTTCTGATGGAGGATGGAGAGAGAGGAGATGAGATTGGCAGTTACAGAGATACAAATGTCTGACTGCATGGCATTAAAAAGGAGGATCTTTTGTCTCGCTATCGCTATACACGGCTGGCTCTATTTATCTAGGCTGATGTAATAGGTGGACACAGCAACATGGTGAGACAAAAAAACATAAACCTGCATGATTTGCTGTTCAGACTTTGAATTAGTACATTTTCACTGGCACCCAGTGACAGATGGTGGGGATGGGGAGGATATTGATAATGGAGTCTTTGCAGGTGGGGTGATTGGGAAGGCCCTGCCAAGACATAACATCAGGCTTCTTCTACGACTCTCAAGGAAACACCTGGACCAACACTGTCAGTCCATCTCTCAACACTCTCTGACTTCCTGCTGTCTGTCTGTGGCTCTTGTTGGTCTGGACTTGTCAGGAAGTCGGTTGCCGGGTTGGACTCGTGAAAGCGATGTGCTCTGGGGTAGATCACAATGTAGTTTATTGTCAAGTAGGTTTTCACATACAAGGAATTTGTTTTGGTGTAAAGGTGCATAGCAATAAACATGAAAATAAAAACAAAATCAAGTTCTACAAAATCAACAAATGGAAATATAGAACAGAAAAAAACACAACAAAAGTATGAAAAACACTATAAAATATTTGTTTTAAAATGAAAGTTGAACAGTTTTACAAGTAGAAGTTTTGTGAAGAAATGTGCAAAAACATTCAGTAGGGATTTGCAAAAGTTTACAGAGTGAAGCATAACTAGAACAGAGTTAGGAGCTGTACACATACTGCGTCTTTAACCAGTTGGAAAACGCAAGGTCAGGCGCTAGGTGCTACTTTAGGTGCTACCTTTTTTTTGCCAGCTTTCAAGAGTGCTGCGGCAGGTTGCGTCTTACGTTGCCAAGCAACCTTAACAAGTACTGTATCCCAGCCTATTTACCTGCAACCCTGAGTGCAGAGCTGTTGTTTGTGTGTAGGCCTATGGTCCATGGCGGATACAGAGAAATGTATATAAAAAGCTGAAACTGAGAAGATGTTGAACTGGTCCATGAAAGGTGCAACAAAAAAACACTTTTACTTAAATTGAGAAAGAATATTGTTTAGAGTGTACTTTTGCTGTAAATATACATATCTGCCCTTTGGTACAGGCTCATAATCAGTGACCAGCTAAAAAAATCACACAAAAAAAAAAAAAAATGTCAGTTCTCAAAACCACAAAGAAATGCTTATTTTCCTCCTAATTCCCATTTGGTTTCTTCAGTTCGAACATGGTAAACCTTTTCTCTAGTATTTTCACGTCTGGTCATTAGGAGCTCATCTGATTCAAACATACAGTTGTAGCTGTATGTCCATTACCTGTGGCCATATTTGTATATTGCCATAGCAACCGGGGCCTCTTTCTGATTTTATTCGCTCTTCCAATAGCAATACTATGATCCTGGTGTCTGGACTTTTATAAGTAAAACTGACAACTAATGCAATACAAGCTTCACACAGCACACCACATGCAGCCCTGCATATTGTTTCCAAATCAAGTTTCCTGCATATTCAGACCTAGTCTTGTCCGCACATAAAATCCCTTCAAAACAGTACTTAGTTTAAATACTGGTTGATCAAGATTATCTAACTCCCTCTCCCCTCCTCTCTCTCCAGTAAACTATTACTCCCGTGCTGAAAAGCAATCAGCTGTGATCCACTCGTGCCAACAGAGTGCTGAGAGCTGGAATCCTCCATTACAATCAGCAGTGGCCCCACTCAGCTTTAAAGACGGGGTGAAGCTGTAGGCTAGCATTAGCTTAACACTGATCAGCAATCAGCAGCTTCTCCACTCCACGGTGGCTGGCAGAGCAACACACACACACACACACACACACACACGCATGTTGGAAGATGATTTGAGCTGGGGGGTCTGCCACCAACTATGTAAAAATGTTTAGTCCCTTTATTCAATAAGCATGGCTGCTTAATTCAGCTCGATGGCACTCCGTCTCCACTTCAAACTTTGTATCCTACAAATTAACAACAACTAAACTGGTATTTTAAAATACAAGGCCATCCTCTCTTGTAGGCGCATCAGCAGGCGTGTTCCTCTTTGGGTTTCAGAGTGTGCAGTGACGATGTTTGAACCAGCGCAGACTGGAATTCAAACCCAAAACTTGATCCAGAGCCTATCCCAGCTGACATGGGGTGGGAGGGGTGGCCAATGAGTCCAACAAACCCTTGACATTACCCTGGAAACCCGGTGTTCACTTCCCCTACAAATGTAAAACCAAACTATGACGTTCTGACAGAACTTAATGGTAGCATAAGGCTGTGGCTGCACAGAGAGCAGATCAGGGCCATGGACACCTCTACCACTACAACCAGAGCAGTGAGGCTGTTTTGTCGATGCTGTCACAGTGCGCTGGGTTGGTGGGTACAGGTTGGAGTCTTACTGCAGCACTGCTGATGTTGTGCTGCATCTTGTTTAATGCAAGAGTTTACTTCACTGTGGACGCACTGTGCTCTGCAGAGGCTGCCCAGGGTCCCCAGACACACACACACATACACACTGTGTTTCTCCTTATTGTGACTGTGTCTGTTTCAAGAGATGCTTTCTTTGCATTTTCTTCCTTACTCTTAATGCTAATGCTAAGTAGAAAAGCAGCAGCTTCCTCCCCATGGCGCTCTGCCTGCCTCCTGCAATCATCCTGTTTGTACTGCTGCTGAACACAATAGGAAAAGTTATTTCCCTGTAGCCTTGGTACAAACAGAAAAAACATAAAAACCCTACAAAGCTTCCTTTAGCAGTGTTTTGTTCCAATCCACGGTGGAGCCATTTTGAGCTGTTTTTCCTCTGTTTTACCAGTAACATCCATAGCCCACCTCAATTAGTATACCACAGGCTATGTGGCATAGTATAAAGCCACTTGTTTTAATCTGTTCACAGTAGGAGAGTGAGTGAAAAGATGATTTTCTGACGTCGACGCAGGGCTCTGACAAACCTGAATCTCACATGCCGCTGTTGGGCCCTGCTGGATGGAATGTCCAGACGTTCTTTAGGCCACACCTGTCATCACCACCCTATTAATTCTTTCATTTCACAGGTAATAAAGTGTAGTTAGAGGGCACAGCATGATGTCCCGACAGCAACAATAAAACCACACTTTTTGTGTAGGATTTTCTTTTGATTTTCTGATGAGAGATGTGGCACTTGTGTGCTCTTTCAGCTGTGTGTTCAGCGACGTTTGAAATAGAACGCTCCGGGGTGATAACTGAAAGTAGAAAGTACTGAGATTATATTACTGAGGTGGGGGGGATGCAAATGTCGGGAGACCATTTGCTATGGAAAGAGGGAGAAGAGTAGCAAGGCTTTGCACATCGTGGTAAAAACAAATACTGCCAGGCTGTCAGGAAAAGGGCTGGAAGCATCTCTAACATTTGTTTCACATGAAGTCGTCATGACATTCAAGTAACTCAGTTAATTCTTTATACCTGTCTTCTTTATTCATCACTCGAAGTGTTTAATTAAAGCATCTAAACTACAGGAAAGGGCTGAAGAAGTATTGATAGATTCACTGAATGAGTGATGAATTGATTGTGACACACACACACACACACACACACACAGTTTCCTGACGTGTAATAGCACCTGAAAACTGAGACAAAAGGCAGTGGCCTGGGGAATGTAAATAGCATATCATTAATTAGCAAACAGACTAAAACAACAAGGCTAGCCAGATTAGTCAGAGCCAGATTAGCCGCTGTGGCTGCAGCAGCAAACCACCAATGCATCAGAGGAAAAATAGGATTAAAGACAAAGCCAAGAGCAAACATCCAAAGGCCTGGGATTCACTCTCTGTAGTTTTATTATGTGGATGGAGAAATACAATGTATGTTAACTCAAAAGCTTCGGAGAAGGTCATTCATTCCTTTAGTAAGGAAATACCAAATAACAGGCAATATGGCGTCTGCAGGGAGGCCATGATGATGCACTGGCTTACCGGCCAGGGCCAGTGGGATAGTGGTCATTCTGAGGTTTGGCAAAACTGGCAAACTGTGGCCAAAACTATTTCTCCTGTCAGCTAGTAAGCAGACAAATGTGTCAGATGATTAAACCAATGAAACAACCTGTCAGCTGACACTGTTCACCGGCTTTGAAGGACCCACTACATGCAGTGGTTGTACGGCAGGTTAATAGACAGTCCAAAGACTTTGCTTTACATCGTCCCAGGAACATTGATTCCCAAAAGCAACTTTGTCCTCATTGCCCTACATGAAAAACTGTACAGGGACTCAACTGTCAGTCAGATCAAAACTGGCACCAGGCAGGACAGCCGCTTCATTCCCAACTTGTCAAATACTGCAGCTCTGATTTCAGCGTTAGACACTGATGCAAAAAGGCAACTTCAAGGCGATATGATATGTCGCTGGGTGGCATCATGTTGCAATGCCACCAGCAATGACTGGCTGTGAAATAAAGAGATGGAGAGTCCCTAAAGGGCAAGTGGGAGGGGGCTTTGAGGGTCTGCTGTTGGCTTCTCATGTGAATGCTGATTCAAACCACAATTTGCTTTTTTAAAAATATAACGACATGTTTTTGTTGCATAAGGATATAGCCACAAAAACAAGATGCTTTACCAATGTTTTAAGTTTATTTTGAGAAAGACTGTACACGTCTACTGAGAAGAAACGATACATTTCCTATGAAAATGGAAGTGTATTTTGAAAAGAGACAATGCGTCACATTTATGAAATGTCTTTTTGTCTTCTGTTGTAAGAACTATGCAAGAAGATAAGCAAAAGTAGTTCAAGCTAATACTTCATGAAAAAAGAAAAATGCACAAGTACACACAAAAAAACACAACAGCTGCAGGAGAAAGCTCCTCCCAGTTACAGCTGCAGACAAGGACATTGCTTGCATCATTGGAGAGACCTCTCTGTCAGGGGAGACAGCGACATGCCTCCACTGAAGCAGTCAACAGCAAATTCAGAGGGTACGGTGATGTGATATTTGATGAGTGTGCATTACAATGTGTTGGGCAGGACCAAATTAGTGCACCAAAGTTAGTATAAATTAATGTGATTACAGACCAGACATGAGGAAAGGATCTGCATTTGAACAAGTTTGTTTTAGCTTAGGCCGTCACAGTTGCGTATCAGTCCCGATAGTGATCCTTAGGATTGGCTTGGGACATTTCTAATCGTAACACTTTCCTAGTTTATGCAGAAGTCAGTGTTTTGGAACCTGACAGTTTTGAGCGGGCAAGGTCCACATGATCCCCACTTATTCCACTTGATCCAGCCTTTTGATCAGTGTTGGGGATGAATGTTTCCCAAAAGATCTCACTGCTGTTGTTGGAAAAAAAATGGATGAATGGATGAATACAGCAGACAATTCATCCTCCATCCCAATAATGTTTAACAACTTCAATAATATACGACCCATACGAAGCTTGGCCTCTGTCACAACATGCTACACAAACTATGGAATTCACTCAAAAATCCACAACTATGAGTATATTATTATTTTAAAAAGTCACTCAGATGCCTTCAGTATTTCCCTCTGTGGGGAATGTTTTCTACATTACAGAGCCTTTCCAAAAAACAGTAAGTGAAGCTCCAAAACACTCCTTAACTGACTTTAACTCTGCCTTCCATTAGACCTCAGACCTCACCAAGGAGCTGACTGGCTGACTTTCACAGTTACCCATTTAGTGGAGCCTTGTATCGACTTACGGATGCACCCAGAGAGGAAAATGGAGAAAACAAAGTCAGATCTGATGCAGCTACAAAATGTTCCAAAGAAAGAAAAGGAAGCCGGGAAGTCAGCAGCTGTGTTCTACATCTGTCTCCTATCCATGTGTGGTTTGTGACACCATCTTTTACTACACTGATTATCTGAAATCTGTAATAAGCACTTCTCAACTGTTTGGCAGAGGACGTTTTGAGACATGATATCTTAGCTGTAATACCCACAACCTTCTCTAACATTTAGTTTCCAAGGTGCACTGTTGTTTTCATAACAAGACCTATTCAAGTGGCTTTCTTTTAGAAAGTAAGCAGCAGAAAAATCATTCTTTGGGTGTTTTCATAATAGGTGTGATTGCTTCGTACCATGTCTGAGTACAACTGCCCCGCCTTCCCATTCCCCCTTCAGCTCAGCTTTCTTTTTTGTAACGTTGTTCTTGCATCATCTTGTACACATTTGCTCATGTTGTTCCTACAGTGTAGAAAAGAGTGCCAACTACAAGATCTTACACCCATGCAGGAGAGTCAACCTTTGCATTCTGGCAACTATTTTTGTTTTTAATTTTTTAACATTTTTTATTGAGACAAATAAGATACACAACATACCCAGTGCATACTTACATATATAGGGATCACGCAATGTGGCCAAAGCTCCCTCCGGCCACCAAATCAGACTCACCTGTGGCATGTTATTAATTCCCCCCAAGCAATTACCATAACATACGCACATATACACACACGTCCATCCAGAAAATGTGAAATATAAAATACACAAACACATGCTAACACACACACACACACACACATGTGCCACATATGGAGTATGAACAGAGGTAGGTGAGTGGGCCAAAGCAAGTAACAGAATAAAAGTTAATTTGGAGAAACAATAACATCAACAGTTATAATAGTTGTTTTAGTAATAAAAGTTAATATAAAAATAAATATATGATAAATAATTCTTCATTACTGTAGTGTGGCCTTGACTGGGCTGAATCCGGTCCACTGGGGAAAAGGAAACTAGCACGTTATGTCCATATTGCAATGAATCATGGGCAATTAAATCAGTGAAGTCTGCTGAAGTCTGCAGCCTAAGTAGACTCTCTGGGAAGACTGCAGAAAGTCCACTTTATGCAGCTTGTGGACGAGATGAATCGTGGATTTGGGCAGCCATAAGCACTCCCAGACTTCTTGGGAATGTCTGCAAGCGCAGGGTATTCTAGACATTTGGACTGAGCCATTCTGTTTTCTTGTGGGCTTTGTTTTGGGGGTTTTCTGTTTGTGTTCCATGTTTTTTGTTATTTAGTCATGTTTAATCTGCTTCCTGTTTTATTTTGTAGAGTCTCTCCTCATGTGTCATTTCTAGTTTTACTTCCTGTCTATTTGTTTTCCCGCCTGTCACACCTGTCTCGTTAGTCCTTCCCTGTTCCCTGAGTCTTCCCTTCACATCTGTTCTGTATTAGTCATTTGCTCCACCCTAGTGTTCCCCTCCACACCCTTGTTGTTAGCCAATCCCCATTTCTCTCCTTTTGCCCATGTCCTCCTCCTCCAGCTGTGTCTTGTTCTTGTGATTAGTTTCCTGTGTATATAAACCTATGTGTTTCCCTTTGTTCTTTGTCAGTTTGTTTGTGTTCATGCCTGTTTTCATGTTGTCCTGTGTGTTCACTTTTTCTGTTTCTTCCCTCAGTTCATCCCTGTGTTTCCTGGTTTGTTTCAATTTTGGTTCTCCTTCTTTCTGACTTTGAGTTTTGTTTCCTGCCTGTTTTGAGGATTTTTTTTCCAGCACTGAACCTTCAGCCTGCCTACTGCTCTGCATTTTGGTCCTTTTCTGAACTGATACTTGACATAAGGTGTGTCTGGACTGAAGTTTAAAGAAACCGCTCATTAGAAAACAAATCAGCGATGTTTGTAGAAAACCACAAAAAGAGGATCCATTACCCAAAATGGATGCACTGGTGGCTGCACACACTCATCAACAAGTCTGATCTGGTTCCACAGAAACAGACCTGCAAAAAAATGCTAAAATATGATTTGTTTTAAATCCTAAACAGTGTCAGGCTGAACCTGAACAGAACGCAGAGATGACTTTGTGCTATCACCAGTACATGTTTATAACCACGGGTCACATCAGGTTCAGTTTGCACATATAGTGTCCAGGAGCAGCTTCATTAGCACAGAGGCAGCAGATAAACAGCAGTCGGGCTTTAGCTCGTCTGAGCTGATTTTTGTGAAGAGAGTGTTCTTCCTCACTTATAGAGCCACAGAGTGCAGCAGTTCAGTCTGACATGAATTGTTGAAGATAAAATGTATTTGCATGCTGTCAACAGAAACTGAAAAAAACAGGCTGTACCAGAAGTCATGTTGGCAGGGTGCCAGGACAATATGCTACAATATTAGCATTCAACAAGTTGGAAATATTTCATCTTAATTCACAGTGTTCACCCTCACTCATTGTCAACTGAGCAGCATTCTCCTTTCAACAAAAACAAGATACACCAAAATGGCAACATAAATACTTATCAAGCTTTGTACACAGTGTAATCTATTGGAAACAACAAGCAAATGCATGTTGCAGCACAGTGTAGACGAGTCTGTAATAAGTCACACAAATTATCACGTAACCGTTTTTATCTCCACCAGGCCTAAAAGCTGCAGGAGATTATGCATTTGGGTGTCTGTCTGTCTGCCTGCAGCTAATGTTGCAAACTACTAGGCCAAACAACCTCATATTTTGTGTGCACATGACTGTATGCTCAAGGGTCTCTTGTGGAAACAGTGATTTAGAATTGTTAAATAAAAAAAAAAATTTAAAAGTTTTATACACTCATTGACCCCTGACTCCTCGCTTCTCTTAAGCAGTAGGGGCCACAAGTTTTCTGGAAATCCACCCACCTAAAAACAACAAGCCTTATTGTCTGTTACAGGACACATTTTGGACTTCATCAAGGCTTAAAATCTGACATCCATAGAAAAGATTTGAAGCTGAGCATCTGCAGATTAATTCCATACCTGATATGTTACGATCCTATGATGTTAGGCTCAATACGAGATGATAACTCAACTGTTGTTGTCTTCGCCACCATCTTGACTGCAAGAAAGCTGGGAGGGACAATTCCACCTGGAGCTGTTCTCCGCAGTCCGAATGCAACCCAGTTTTGTTTTGTCCTCCTCCAACGCATTTTCACTCCAACCTTGTCAACATATGATGTGCAATGCACCCTGGGTGTGTTGGTTGTTGATGTTCTGGGACACCGTGTCAACTTCGGCCTGTTACATGCATTGTTTCTTAGTTTTGTTTTTTTAAATACACTTCTGTTTTCACAGGAAATGTACAGTTTGCATACAGTCTCTTTCAAAATAAAAGCACTACATCGATACAAAACTGCAAGTTGATGTTTTTTTCCTCCAACAACAAACACATGTGATTACATTTGGCACACGCACGTGGTTGGGTTTAGGAAAACAGAACAAGGTTTGGTTTATCATCCGTACAGTAAGTCAACACCGCTCTCCCAGGTAAAGGTCAGTAGTTGTTGGACCTATCCACCACCGCTCCCGCCCATCCTGCAGGGACTTCCACCTCTGTAACTTAGGTTGTTGTCCCACCATGTTTCCCCCTGATGCCACCATGTGCTGTTAAACAATAATGGTGGCCAGCCATGTATCATGCCTACGTGAAAGAATGGCTTTTAAGTTAGTGTCTGTCTGTCATGTCTGACTTCATTGATGCCATTTTGGATGCACAAAATAATGAAGGTTACTGTGCCTGGGAGCCAATTTTCTCATTATCCATCTATGTGTTTTAGTATCTGATTTTATGTAGTGGATTCTTTCAGGCTCTCTCAGTTGCACTTAACCTGGAAAAAAAGGCTTTTTTTTTAGCTAATGTAAATACACTCCCATGGTGCATACCTTCAGGTCCACAGCCTTGTGAGTATGTGCTCAGTTTTGTTTTTTTTTTGATTCTGTAAAACCAGCTGACAATATCAATATAAATCGTGACAATCGCAGACAAATCCCAAAACTCAAACATGTGGTGCTTAAAAAGGGAGGCTGCAAATAAAAAGCAGGTTGTGCTGTGTACAGTGCCATATGTGATGTTTCAAACAACAGTGCAGTGTCAATCAAAAAGCTTCTGCCTGCAGTGTATTTGTATGTGTTTGAAATGTCCAACACTCACTCATCCCTCACAAGCAGCCTGGTCTCCAAAGTCTCTTTCGGCTATCGGAAAAACAAAAAGCTTTGACAGTGCATCTGAAGCAAATGTGCGTTGTTTACTGACTGTATCTCAAGGCCCCTGGAAGACAATTGCAGGATCGGGTCAGCGACAAGTTGGCACCTGCTAGAGCAATATTTTAGTATCAGTGATGATCAAGTGTCAGAGGGTTTAGAGAAGCAAGCTAATGATTGTCAGGGTCAATGTTTCACATCATCAGACTGGTAAGAATGACTGGGCATGAAACTAAAACTATCACACCTCCCACTCCTTCAGGATGGTCCCAATTACATATAAAGTAAACTAAAGAGGTAAAAGCAAGTCTGTGAGTGGATGTGAACAAGAATGAGTTCAATGCTTTCTTATCCGAACTTGTCAAATATTGCCGCTTTGTCAGTGGACTTTAACGTCTAAATATGGCACACTGGGTCCCTACTGCATCTGATGTTGACATTCTGGTATGGCATGTCAATTTGTGCTTGTTATCTTTTCAAAACACACTTCCGTTTTCACAGGAAATGCACAGTTTCTGCTTTTGTACATGCAAACAGTCTTTCACGTGTTTCCAGTGGCATTATATACTGCTGCGGGCCGGTGCGTTTCATAACGCCGCAAATGTTGCCTTTGAATGTCCACTGATACAGCGCCCTTATTTGACAGCTTCAGGTCTTTGCTACTGCGTCAACAAGTGCCACCACCCACTGTGCATTACACTGAGGTGAAAGGTGCCATTGTGCGTTGACATCTAACACCCAGATCACTGACAAAGCTTCGGTATTTGACTTGGTTTGGAATGAGAACGGGCTGATGAGCTGTATTTCAACTCTTCCTGTTTAAACTTGAACAAAGAGTGGGCATTAACTTATGAACAAGCTGGTTTCCTTGGTTTTTGGCCACGCTAAGGCGTGACTTTAAGGATGTTACTGTCTGTCTGACAGTCTCAACAATTTTGGGATGTACTGCCAAAACAATCCGTACAAACTTGTAAAGAAGATGGATTCTAATGACTTTAATAGTCATCTGACTTTTCCACTAGCCCAACCAGTAGATGAAATTTAGTCTGGATTTGTGACACTTCTCAACAACTAGTGAATGAATGCCATGATGTTTAGTTCAGACATTCATGTTCCCCACTGGATCTAAATACTTTATCCTGTCCAGTACTTGATCTTCTGGACCAAGCTAATGACATTCCCATTAGATTTGTCATTTAGCTAAAAGCATCATTGAACCTCAGTACAGCCTCACAGAGCTGCTGCTGTGCCTGTAGACTCTCCTTGACCCATGAGAGGTCGTTTGAGGTACGTTTTTTTTTGTTTGTTTTTTTAAGTCAAATTGGCTCACGATTCGCTACAAGGATTTATGGACCTATTATTAGCCCTGCAGTTGCAGCCAGTCGTTCCTTCACAGATCAATAGTAAAGACATATTGTGCAATAAATGACTCAGACTATCCTGTAATGGTAACACAGCATCATCCTGAAGAGGCCAGGGCTACAACATCTGCAGAGCTAGGTGTGCAAAACAAACCAAGAAACTTGAACTTGTCCTGATACTGTAAACACAGCATTATGGGTAGCTTTACATTGAAGTTAGCTGACAGTTCGGTGCACTAAAAGGTGACTTTGGCACCCCGTAACCCTAACCCAAATGGTAACAGGATCAATGTTGTATTCTTGCTCCCCTGGTCAAACCTTAATAAAACAAATAGTTCATTGGAGGTGAGAGAAACTTACTTGTCATTGAACTGTTAGCATCCACATTTAGAGATGATGCAACTTCCTGTAAAACGTCAAATCTGGAGTGTAACATTATTTTGCAAAGGTTTTGCAGTTCATGTAACAGGGCTGACATGAGATCAGGGGTCTCTGAAAAATTGTTATTTATAAAAGATAATATATATTTTAACCATAAACACTGTTTAACAGTAAAGATAAACCTTAAAACAATATGTAACATTTTACAAATTAAAAGTCCTGCTGAAGTCCAACAATCACAGCGAGGGACAGGCCAAAGAAAGTAATTTTTATTATTTACATTAATATGTAAATGACTTTAATTTGATGTTATATTGAGGACAGATTACATAGAAATGTCATATTATTAAATTACATAATATTTTGTTGTTATAGTAAGTTTATGACTGATTATCTCTAGGGGACGTAAAAGGGACCAGTTCCTGGTAGTGTCATGAACCTGATCTGGTTCCAGTGTTGCTGTTATTTTAGATAACTGTCATCATTTTTTACATGCAGCTGACGTTACTGGAGATCTTCTCCCTGCTGCTGCAGTTCCAGACAGGATGTCCCTGACCTGAGCCAGCATCTGCACTAACCTGTCCTCTCCATGACCTGAAGCTGGACAGCAGCCTTTATATATTATACAGGCGTGTGGCTCTCATGCATAACACAGCATCACCATAAAGCCTGCAACAACAAAGCCATTCCCATATCATCCATAACATTTTCATAATGTGAACAGCCAGGTTGCTGCATATCCGTTGTGCTCGGGTTCCTTGCGGTAAAAGACATACCGTTTTCCTCGACACAGCAGCTGGATCGTACACACACACACACACACACACACACACACACAGAGTGGTGGACACACACTTGTATC
>JAPZEB010000013.1:22647649-22652649 GCA_029783705.1 Chaetodon striatus | reverse complement strand
CCTGCAAAGCTTCACCCTTTTATACACACACATTCAAGCAGTGATCTTATAAAACCAGTGATTTTCTAAACCCAAAGCTTTGCAGGTTGTTATCCTAATTGTCAAAGCCGTAGGCCTGTTCTGTACGTCGCTTTAATAACTCCAGTACATTATCATTCGGTGCCACCACGGGCACCCACTAATAAGCACCCATAAACACTCTCATCATAATGCATGTGGAACTCTGGTCCAATCCTTATTGAAAATGAACAAGGATCTGATCTGGGATTCGGAGGACTAATTCATCCCTTTAGTGGCGATGTGCGAGCCTCCGTCGGCTAGCTGGGGGAGCATCATTTATGCTAACAGGGCCTGTGGAGACTCAGCCAAAAAGAGGGGAAAATATCATTAACATAATGCTTCATCTACATACCAAACCTAGCAGTCACACACACACACACACACACACACACACACATGCGTAGACACATGCACATACTCTGTGGTTGTTTAGGAGAGGTAGCATTTAGTCTAACCCCACACAAACATATGCACCCATGCACACATGCATTTATACATGCTGCAACACATACATATATACACACCCGCATACAAACACACACACTCACACACACACATACAGACACAGTTATTGTGAGTAGAGCAGACAGTGGTGGGGGTTGGATCGGGGTTCAGTCCCAGCTCTTTGTTTGATGCCTGTATGGCTGTGGCTCCTTTTAATGAGCTCTAATGGCAGTCCAGAAGGATTCTAATTAATCTGCACACACACAAAAGGCCTGCCTCGTCCTCTCTGTCTCTTTCCCCCTCTCTCCCTGTCTCTGTTGACCTCTCTCTCTGTCTCCCATCATCCCCCCTCCTGCCTCCATGCGCTCCTTCTCCAGCTTTTTTCTCCGTTCCCTCCCCAATCTATGGCGGATAGTGGAACCAAGGCATGTATGTGACAGGAGGTGAAGGCCATAAGGGGAAAAATGGATGATTTAATTGCACCAAAGATGGCTATTATTATGAGATTGCAAAAGCTATTTCCAACAGCAGCAGCAGCAGCCAGGAGTCATCCAAGGCCCCCGCCACCCACCATCCCCCAGTCTTAAGTGCCCAATGTTCAGCTAGCAAAGGTCGTGCCACTGTTGTCACCAGTCCCCAAATGAAGACACTAATGAAAGGTTTGACGTCCGCACTATGGCCCAGTAGCTCCATAAAGATTCCCCCTTTTACTGGCAAATCACATTTCTCTTTCATCCTTATTAGCCAAGCTTTGAGCTGAGCTCTTGAATAACCAAGAGGCTGACATTAACAATCAGAGGGATCGTTCCAGAAGCACAATGACTCCAACAATCCTCTGATTTATGGAAGAGCAAAAGATAAACTTCAATAAAGACACAAGTATGAGTTGCAATAACAGTAGATGTATGATATTTTAAACATAATTAAGAAAAAAAATATTTATGGTTTATTCCAGAGTAATCACTGAGATGTGCACTGCACATTATTTCCAGGAAGTTACAATATGTAACTGTAGTATTTCACAATAACTTACATTTTTATCACCTCACAGACTTTTACTGTGATATTTGACCAAATTCAGAATTTTAGTGTAAAATTCATTCATCCATCCATTGTCATGCACTTATTCCGAAGCCGAGTCTCTGAGGCAAAGCACCAGATGCTCCTGGAGGACTCCAAGGTGTTCCCAGGCCAGATGAGATATGTAATCCCTCCAGCATGTTCTGGGTCTGCTCCAGGGCCTCCTACCAGTGGGATGGGAGGTGCCCAGGAGGATCCTGATCAGATGTCCATACCACCACAACTGATCCCTTTCGACATGAAGGAGCAGCGGCTCTACTCCGAGCTCTGCACCCTATCTCTAAGGCTGAGCCCAGACACCCCACAGAGGAAACTCATTTCATCTGCTTGTAGCCAGGACCTCTTTCTCTCAATCACCACCCAGACCTCATGACCACAGGTGAGGGTTGGGACGGAGATGGACCAGTAAAGCAAAAGCTTCATCTTCCGGGTCAGCTCCCTCTTCACCACGATGGTCCAGCGCAGCGTCCACATCGCTGCAGATGCTACACCCAACCACCAATCCATCTCACGCTCTATTCTTCCCTCACTCATGAACAAGACCCCGAGATACTTCAACTGGTTTGCTTGAGGCAGTAACTCTCCCCCGACCCAGAGGGGAAAATCCACTATTCTCCAGCAGAGGACCATGGCCTCAGGCTTGGAGGTGCTGACTCTCATCCTGACCGCTTCACACTCAGCTGCAAATCGCCAGAGTGCGTGTTGGAGGTCACAGTGTGATGAAACCAACAGAACCACATCATCTGCAAAAAGCAGAGACGTGAAATTCATGCAGGTAGGAATAATAATTTTACAGAAGCAGTTTAACTGTGTGATTACAGTGAAATACAGTAATTCTTTGGGAGCATATGTGAACTGTAAAGTTCAAATTAAAGTCAGTAATTTACAGGAAAATATTGTTATATCAGTAATGTAATGTGCTTTAACTGTGAGGTTACAGTTAAATACAGTAATTTTAAAGGAGCATATTGCTAAATCACAGTAATATGCAGGCATAAGCACTGTGAGATCACAGTATACAGCTGTCATTTCACAACAGCTCCATGTAAAAATGTCACAGTAATTTACTGTAAATGTACAGTCAAATATTTCACAGTGTGGGAACGGATAATGGCTGCTATGTTCACCATCGTGTGACCTGCTGGTGGCGCTAGAGAGAAAGCTAGGGGTCAGGCAACATTATTAAAGTTCATCCTCTGGGAACATAAATGTCCGTGCAAACTATCCCAGCTGACAGTGGGTGGGAGGCGGGGTTCACCCTAGACAGGTCGGCAGAATATCACACTCACATTCACGCCAGTTTTTAGAGTGACCAGTTAACCTGCATGTCTTTTGACTGTGGTAGGAAGCTGGAGCACCTGGAGGAAACCCACGCTGACACAGAGAGAACATGTGGGAGCACCTGGAGGAAACCCACGCTGACACAGAGAGAACATGTAAGCTCTTGATTTGAGGTGACAATGCTCACCACTGCACCACCGTGCCGCTCTACTTGTTCAACAGGGAAATTAAAAGCAAATGCCTTTAATAAGCCTGTTTTAAATGAAGTCCCTGATCTCTGTGCAGTTGAGGCAAATAAATCGCAATATGAGAATTTATAACATTTTGATATTTGTGCACAGCCAGTTGGTTTGTAGACAATCATAACGGCACTACATAGTGTTTAATGAGATATTTACAACAATCATAAAACCTCAATAATTCTCCTTCAGGACGACACGATGTCCTTAAAATTGCAGACTAATATTGTCATTAAAATGTGTCACAAACCTAGCTTATGACTTGAAAAGTCAGTTTAAAGTCAGACGGATGATTGACTGTCACATTCTCCTCCTCTTTTTATGCCTGCGTCTCCTTGACTCTCTCTGTTTACAGGTAGCACAGGAAGCTGCGGTGACTCAGTGACTTGGCATTTCAGCCAGTGATGATGGGCTCCCTCTTTCTGCAAGGGCAAAGGACAGGACAACAGTGATTATGCATACTGATCTCCAACAAACACCACGAGGCATGTGTGTCTGACGACTGGTTCTGATATCAGACCACCATTTGTGGGACAAAGGGCAGTAATTGTCCAGTGCAGGACAGAGAACACTTCCTCTGCTACGGTACACTGCACTGTTGAAACACTGAGACGTACCTATTTTCTTACTGGATTATTGTGTGGTTGTAATATAAATACAGGCAGAATTCTCAAGTAGGAAAACCCCTCCAGCTGTTGAGGTAGCGGGGTAGTGTCGTGTGAGATGGTGTGTACACCATGCACTGTGCTGCACAACTACTTCCATGATGAATGGGCCTATCACAGAGCCAAACCCAGAAGAAATCAGCATCAATGTGAGTTCATGTGTGTGTGTGTGTGTGTGTGTGTGTGTGTCCTATGGTGGGCGTAGGACAGTAGTCTTAACGGCAGACAGATTAGAAAACCGATTTCCTGGAGATGCTTACACACACACAAAGACTTTTCTTCTTTTTCTTTCAGTCATTACACACCAGTCTGAGCTTGCTGTTTTTTGCCGCGTTGCTTGTGCGGCAGCAGAGGCTGGCGGCCTGCACGGTGTCAAGGCTTATTAGGGGGGTTCAGCTTCTGGTAAACAATGAAGCTGGAGCTCAGAGGGAGAACGCTGTACCTTTGAACTAAGCGTGGGGAGATGGCAAGGCTGCAAAGCAGAGGAAACACCTCTGTTCTTCTTTGGTGACTGTATGTTATGTGACTGAGCGGTGAATGCAGCGGGGGCCACAGCACTCAGATGTGAGGTGTTTTCTGTCTGGTAACTGTAGCCACTATTAAATGCTTCTCAAACTGGGGACTTGTGGGACAGTTGAGTTTCATTTTAGTATCCTTTATCATTTCACTGTTTAATTTGTACATATTTATAAATGTTTGTACCTAATGTATCACATCACTGTTAAACACTAAAGGTCACTGACACAAACTGTGTATTTACAGCTCCATACAGTGCTGTTGTGAGGAAGTATAAGGAAATACATAAAAATATATGAACCCACTATACTAACATATGATTTCCAATCAAAACTACATTTCAAAAACAAACTGCTGTTTATTGAAGGCTCTAAGTGTTGTCAAAACAGTTGTGATCATGTATTAAGTCAAAATTAATTACCAACCTCACAGTGTCAACGAGTTGGATACAATGACAGAATATATGACTTGAGATTTTTTTTTAACAATGTATACAAAAACTGGAATTATGGCCTTGCAGTTGTATGGCTCAGATCAGATCAAGTTTAGTTATATTGCACATTTAAAAACAACCACAGCTGACCAAAGTGCTGTACACATTAAAAGAATGACACACATATGTATAGCATTATAACGTGTACACACACACACACACACACACACACACACACACACACACACACACACACACACACAAAAAAACATAGAAAAACAC
>JAPZEB010000013.1:22631211-22645854 GCA_029783705.1 Chaetodon striatus | reverse complement strand
GATCCAGATTTAGGTAGCGACTTTACAGATAAACAGAACTTTTATAACTTTATGAAAAACAATTTTTACCTTTTTTTTTTTTTTTATTGATCGAACCACCTTTGAACCAAAATCAAGAGTGTGACAGCTTAACATCTGGGAATATGAAAAAAATAAAATAAGATGAAATAAAGTAAAATAAAATAAACAAAACAAAACACAGAAGTTGCTGCTTACCTTACTTTTTAATTTACTCCTACCTTAAAAACGTATGTAACATATTACAATGGAATTGTTGCCATTTGTTAAAAAATTTGACACACTTTGACAAGAAAATATGAGGAAGAAATGAATGGGAATAGAAATGTTGCTGCTTAACGGTAATGCCCCACATATCAATTTTTTAACCATAAATGCCACCATTGTCAGCCATGTTTAGGGCCAGGTCTTACCTCAGGTAGAGTTGCAAGTTCTGTATTTGAGCAATAAGCAAAGACACCTCATGTTTCATAGAAGTTATATCACAGCTGATACATTCTCTCTGACCCTGATATGAACTCCACTGATCAGGGCCCTTGGTGCTTTGATATGTTCACCATACACGATATGACTCCCCATCACACTCTGTATTTATTTAGAGAGCCTGAACAAAGTGTCACCGTGACAAGAAAGGTGATGAGTCAGAACTGATCAGATGAGTCTCAGAGAGGAGTCTGTCCAGTGGGTGAGTCGACAAGTCTACAAACTTGGCATCATTCTTTAGTGATGTAATATCTAAAAAAAGATATGAGAAAGAAAATGAAGACATGTCCCCAGAACCTTCTCTTGCTGGCTGGCAGGATGGATGGATGAAAGGATGGATGGATGGATGAATGAATGAATGAATGAATGGATGGATGAATGGATGGATGGATGGATGGATGGATGGATGGATGGATGGATGGATGGATGGATGGATGGATGGATGGATGGCATATTCTGCTTTTCTGCTGTGGAGGTTACTCGGCTGAAAGTCTGCCAGTGTGTCTAAACACACACAGCCTATAAATCTCAAGAGTCCTCTAATAGACGATAAGAATAGATAGTCATTATATATAATATCTCCTCAACTCCCACATTACATCTTAATAATGCCGCCTTCCTATTACAAACACAATACCAAGGTCCCGATATGAAAGCTAGAGAGACGCCTCAAAATAGTCGTGTCGCTCACTGTATCACCTTCCATGGAATTAGGCCTCAGGCAAATGGCTTAACAAGATTAGCTGGCCAACCAATTTAACAAAGGCACAGTAATTGTTTAATGAAGATATTGAATATGCAGGCCATATTGTGTTCCATAAGCCAGGACTTAATAACTGTCTGCAGTCCAAATGAGAGCCATCCTTTACAATACTAACTGCTGTTCCAGGAGTAAAGTGCTGCTACTGATAGTAACAATAAGCTTTTTTTCTTTTTAATGAGGCACTGTTAACAACATCACTGTTAACAAAGATCGAAGGAATACAGCCACACTAACAAAGCATCAGCTATCGTTGTGGCTGATGGCGTTATGACATTTACAGTTATACACTGTAATTGGAGAATGACTGTGGACACTGAATAAGCTAAGATTATACCCAGAAAATGTGTGGTGACAATTTAGACATATATTTTGGCTTGTATTTGGACACAATAAGCAAACTTTTCTTGGAAACAAGTGGTGACCACTGGATCAAGCATACGAAGTGATGATGTTTTATCAAGATGAATAGTGTATATTGTCATTATTCAGTAGGAACCAAACATGAACAAATTCTCAAAATGTATATCACTGTCGTGTTTTATACTCACTGAAAAAAGTTTTGAACTCACCATTGTCAAATCAGAAATGCAGGGTATTACACATAAAACAAATAACACAGGACAGTATTTTAAATTAAAGCTGCAATCAGCGATGATCAGGGCCCTCGCACCTTTACGCCCACTGGGGGTGCTGACAGGACGCTTTTCATTTCTGTGAGAGTCACACGCAGCATGCAGGAAATGACCTGTTTCACATTTTGTACCACTTCTTGTGTCCACTATGTGGCACTGGAGAACACAGTTACTGTAAGTCATACCTGTCATGTAAATTAAAAGTTATTTGTCTGGCAAGACATACTTCCGGTTGCCACTATAAATATTACCAACAAGTCTCATGAGTTGCTTGCTAAATGACTGTGATGATGTTGGCATTGTACGTTTCACAGATACGTTAAATATGTACATTCCATAAGTATTAAATTAACATTTCTAAGAAATAAGGGTTCTTCTTGAAGGGTTTATGTTCTACCCAAAAGCATCTGTTTCTGTAGAACCATTTTTTTGAAGAAACCAGCGTTCTTCTGAGGGATTTTGTAAAACTAATGATTCTTTCAAGAACCATTTTCATCCAAAGAACCCTTTCAAGTTCTTCAAGGAGTGTTGAAAACAACTGTGTTAGAGGATCCTCATTCTCAAATATTCAAATGTTTACCCATGTTTCAAATAGTATTTTTTTATGTAAGTGTATTTTTAAAAGTGGATTCCCTTTTTTTTAACAGGTGCCAGGTACTTGGCATTTTGTGTTTGGTTCTAATTTGTAACTGAGTCTCAGTTCCCAACTCTACTGCACCATTGGAATAGTACAGGTTGTAGTGGTAGTGATTTCACAAATTCTCCACCTCCTACAAGCTTGACTGCAGACCATGAGTGTTGTGGGTTGCACCGGACCACATTAGCCCCAGACCCATTTTGGAGGTTCAAGAAACCCAAAGTGTTTGACGTTGCTCCTTCGGTCTCAGGTTAACATGATCAGTGGGAAAGAGATTTATGGGTTTTTAGACTCCTCCTGGGTGGGTTCTAGATGAAATCCTTAGAATATAAAGGGTTCTGGGTGGAATGCCTTTGGTAGGTTCATGTTAGCACCATTATAGGGTGAAAAGGTTCGGGATAGAACCTCCAAAGAGGGTTCTGGGAAGGGATGGTGGATGCTTGCCTAGCTGCAGACCACTGTTAGAGACCAACAAAAAACAGTTAAGCGTTATTCTTTAGCAAGTCATCGTTTTTCCAGCTGTGATTGTGCCACCAAAAGTGTGTATTTTATGCCAAAACATGATCTTTCTCAAACCATAACCAAGCAGTTTTGTTGGCAAACATAACCACACATTAGCCACAGTGTCGTTGAAGCAAAAAGAAACATAGAGTTGAAAGTATCCACTAAATAACGCACAAATGTAATGCATCCATGGTTTGCAGAAACACACAAGGCCAACAGTTATCCTGGTGACTGGGGGGGATGACGAAGCACATCATTGCTTTTTGTGTTGTTTATGTCTGCAGGTTTTGTGCCACTGTTTATCATTTCTGGATGGCTGTGGCTCAGGAGGTAGAGCAGGTTATCCACTAATCAGAAGATTGGAGATTCGATCCCCGGCTCCTTCAGTCTGCATGTCTAACTGTCCTTGGACAAGATACTGAGCCCCAAACTGTAAGTGTGTGTGAATGGCTAACTGAGTAGCAGGTGGCACTGTGAATAGTAGCCTTGGCCACCAGTGTAATAATGTGGGTGTTAATGGATAAATGTGACATGCAGTTTGAAAGTGCTTTGAGTGGTCGGAAGACCAGAAAGTCTTCTAGTCTAAAGTATATTAGTGTAAGAGCATTTGCCAGTTTTACCATTCCACTTCAAGTTCCCCGTTTTGTTTGTTTGCTCACCTACCAATGATCTGTATGCCTGAAACAACCGAGATTATTGGTGATTTGTTTTGTTGTTCCCATATGTTGCTATAGTATGAACAGAGATACGGTCAGGGCAGTAACAATGGTTTTAGAAATACTAAGGTTCAGAGTCCAAGCACTGGACCCCTTTAAATCTTTGCTACTAATTATCAAAACAGTTTTCTAACATTTTATATATTTCGTTAACTGTGCAGTCATATTTCCTTCAAATGTTATTTCCCAACATTACGGTGTTAGTGCTGTTTTAAAGCATTTTCTGCTGTGTCACGAATAAAATCCTAGTGGATAAATGTATTTATAAGTGTATTCAGTTACTTTTGTTGGCCTAAAAATAGCACAAAATCATAGTTTTATATATGAACTAATACATTTTGCAAAACCACCTATACCTACATGTGATAACACATACGAATTGTGTTAACTTATCCCATTTTAATTAGTGAAATTATGATCAATTCAGTCCAAGTGGACATTTGTGTGAAATTTAAAATTCCCTCAAGGTGTTTGTGAGGTATTGTGTTCATGAAGATGAGACGGATGCAAGGTCTCAGTGACCTTGCCCTTTGAACTTTGACCACAAAATCTAATCAGTTCTTTGTTGAGTCAAAGTGGATGTTTGTGCCAAAACTGAAGAATTTCCCTCAAGGTGTTCTTGAGATATCACATTGACAAGAACAGGGCATATGTAGAGACCTTTCGACGTACAGATGGACAGACAGACAGACGGACGTACAGATGGATGTGTGGACGTAGGGATGCACAGACGGCCAACCCAAAAGCATAATGCCCCCAGCTATGGCTACTGCCAGCAGGGAGGCATGGAAAAAATCGGTCCATTATTGGATGTGGAGACGACTGACAGCCCACCTCATACTTGTATTGCCATTTATGGCATCTGACAGGGACTGTTTATGACCAAGGACACGATGTCACCGTCTAAACCAATGTTTGCTGGGTGTTTGTTTCTTTAATACCATTTGACTTGGAGATAGTCTTATTTGTTATTTTCTGTTCTTAAGCATTCATAAAGGCAAAGCAAAGACTGTGTAACAGAGGTAAATAAAGTGTGTGTAAAACACATGAAAGCAGTGTTTCTCAGTTCTCTCAGTGCACCCAGAGACTACCTTGACTTTGAAAACACAAGGCAGAGGAGTCAAACCTAGAAATACGTATCCCACTACAACAGCAACCACTTCATGGTTTTCTGGCAACATGATGAAACTTCCTCGAAATCTCCTGCAATGTTGGAATGTCACTCATCCTATTAGTGTGTGAACTGGAGGGTACTGAAGTGGATTGCATGTGCATGTGTTTGTCCTGCTTTCCATTGAAACACACATAATAACTCACTGCTGTGAAATTTCAAAAATGGCATGTAAAAAGTATCGTGCTATAATTTTAACATCCCAGTGTTTCTAGGAATTACGTCAATATTGGATGATTCCTTAGCTTGCAAAAATAGAAAAGCCATGGGCGTGGTGGTCGCTGTGGTGGATGGGCGTGTCGAGAAAAGACAGGAAAAAAAAAGATGGTGATACTCGAGGCAAACAGCTTCCACAGTCTTAACAGTTTGTGTGTACCTACATTTCCTTTTGCTTGGACCACCTCGGCCATGGCTTTTAATCTGAGGCACACTCAGACTACAGAAAAATCACTATAGACAAAAATCAATTTATCCCCATTTTATTTATCAAAATTAATTCTGTTATTATAGAAGTGATCAGATTGATCACCAATTCCTGCATTGGTATTTTTTCTTGTTGTGATGTCATTTCTTGGACTATCTTCAAGTATGTCATATCCCTAAAATCTGTACAACCTAAGCTAAGAGGTTTTGTAAATCACTTTAATCAGGTTCATTGACAAAAGTCTTGAAAATGTACAATACAAGAAAAATACAAAAATTGAACATATTTTTCATTAGATTTTACACAATAAAAACAGAAATACCCAACTAAAAGGTTTTTAAATGTAAAAAACATAAAGAAAATATTTATCGACACTCAAAGTAATTTGAATTATATGCATTACTTAGTTTTTGAGATATGCTTGTTGTTTCGAGCAGGGGGAAAAGGTGTTAATTCATTCTTCCGGGGCTGCTGCAAGTTTTTGCACCACACGTTAAAGCCCAGTGACATCATTACAAGCGTACAACATTATATTATGGAACACAGAAATTTAAGCTCAATGTTTTGTGCCCAGTTAGCCGCCATGCGAGCTGTTTAACAGCCCCAGCAATCTCACACTTACCCTGAATTGGCTCAACTCAACTCAACTTAGCCATGTGATGCTAACAGTTAGCCCTGTCACCGAGTGTGTGATTGTGTCCCAGGCCTGGGGGACAACATTGCAACCCAAATCATGTCAGTTTAACCCCGCCCCCTCTATGTTAGTGGATGGGATATGAGCCCCGATCAACGTACACGTCAAATGAATTTTTCCCAAAGATGGTTTCTGTCATAATAGGTAGCTCTTATCTGAGATGGCAAATCAAGATGGCAACAGCTATATCTGGGATATTTTGGGCTCATTTTTGTACAGTGGCAGGAAGTGGAGATGCATCATCCATCTTTACATACAGTCTCTGCTCTCGCAGCAGTAGTATCATGATAAACAGAAGGAGAGTTGGGGGCAAGGAGGGAGGGGCTGAGTGAATCAACACACTGCATGCAGCTCTATGATGAAATGGGATTTTAGCTGTTTTAACAAATTTGCAGTTAAGTTGCAGGGTTGTTCCGAATTCACTGAGATTGGCTGAATTTGCGTTAACTGTTGCAATCGCAACATTGCAACATCCTGTGGGACTTAACAATGGAAACATTTTTACTTCTGCGTCAATCATTGGGAGAGTGTACTTTTAAATTTGAAAACGGAGCATCAGAAGTAGCTAAATCTTACAGACATTTTCCGAGTTGTGTGCTGTCACCCTCGAGTCATAGCTTTTTGTTGACAGTGTTTCCAAGGGAACCATTATGTCCATGTTATTATTTTCATTTCAGCATATATTCCCTGGAGAAACAAACACAGTATCGTGTGGTCTTTGCGTAGTAGGAGTGACAGCTAGGTGTTAACAGGAAGGTCCACGAGCAGCAGCTGTCTTCATCTTCACACATTTCTCACGTTCCAAGCTTGGTGCACCCGTGGGTGCTGGTCCACTCCAACTCCTCACATCACAACATCACACTTAGCATGAAAAATGAGGAACTCAGCTTTCCAATCATAACAATCTGCTTTCGCACATATGTACATATATTAACAGGAAACAACCAGGAGTAAATTACACATACATCGACATATTTGTTTTACCATACACTGAGGGCATTCTGTACATACTGTACTCCTATAAATACATGCTCGTCCTTACAGCAGAAATACAATTTGTAGCATGAATGCATTAATTAATAGAGTGATTGCATTTAACTTCAGCTGTCAGAGATAATCAGATTAAAAATGAAAGAACAGGTTTTACATTGCATTACATCATGTTTTATTTCCAAAAAAACATATGATTGAGTTCTTCATAAATAAAAGGACTCGTTTAAAGAAGTATTTAACTGCTTGAGAAATCATTTTTTCATTAAACTGGGCTGTCGTAGCAGTAGAAAGACGCAAATACTTTTGAAAGTGATGCTACATGACCAGAGAAAACAGAGAAAAAGGATTGTGGCATTCACTTTTGCTCAAGAGACAGAAAACCTACAACAACCAGAATGCACTGCGCTGCACTGGAACCAGATAAATGTTCTCGCTGGTGGGTGACCTACTGTAAAGTAAAGTTTTACTGTTTACTCTTTGTGTCCATGGTGGCAGGCATAAGAACACGAGGAAGTATAATCTGTAGTTTAAACAACAGCCCGAGGGCCAGACCCAGCACATGACACATTCTGCAGCAAAATGGAGGGAAGTTTATCATATTTCATTTACACATATAACCCACATTGTTATGATGTGAAGCTGATTGAAAATCAGTAAAGCATCCCCTTAAAATTCAGGTAAAGCTAAATCGGTTGTGTTTTTCTTAACACAATATACATGTTAGAAAAATGTGAAAAGACCGGGAACTGTGCAGACAACGTATACTCATTAGGGATGCGCGATAATATTGACGCGTCATCAGTATAAGCCAATATCGGCTTTAAAATGAAATATCAGAATAAGAACCAGCCAACATGCTTTTTCTTATTTTGCACAATGAATGAATATTATATACACTGAAAAGTATTTCATGTCTCCATCTGCTGGTGGGCCGTCATGATAAGAGTATGCATGTATAATATGGTGTTAATTCCACTACAGAAGAGACTTGATGATCACTAAAATTAGTGGGGAAAAACGTGGATATTTCGATATTGGTATCAGTTATCAGCCAAATAAGGTGTTATATATCAGCATACCAGATATCGGCAAAAAATCCAATATCGTGCATCCCTGATTCTCATCTAAAAGTTCATATGATATCCGACGAATTTGCACCCCATGAATGATGTTAAGTCACTAACGTACAGATACGTAATTGACGTAAAGTTACGGAGGTTAGGTTTAGGAAAAGAAGCTTCAGTCAAACTTCACACGGATCCAAACACACAACTCCAGAGGAAAGTTCCATGCAAAAGTCTGTTTCTTTGTGACCCATCCACCACCTCAACCTGCCTCCTTTCGAAAACATGACATTTTTGGGAGAACAGCCTGATGTAGAACTGAAACATAGAGTCAGACTGATGACTGTTTTTCACCATTTTTGTGTCGCTGGAATTTTTGGGTGGAACTACAAGCCTGCTCGATGATACACAGAAGCTACTGACAACAGACAAACCATCCCAGCAATGTCACAAGCTAGCTTGTTGTAAGATGGCTGCGCCCTGTTGGTGAAATGTGAAATACAATCTAGTTTTCTTGTAAATCTAGGTGGATATCAAGTTTGACTGTTGTTATATTTTGCCAAATATAAATTTCATACAAACCACAGTCACACTGTTCAGTGTTTCATCTCCTCTTTAAACTCTAATTGTAATGTCTGAGGACCTTAGAAGGAACATTCTCAGCTTTTTGTGAGAACGTGGTCCTCACAAATACAGTAGCACAGGAACACACAATCACACAGACCAGAGCAGAAAAAACATATCTGAGGTAACCAAAGCAACTTTTAATGACAGTGAGAAGCCAGAGAGAAGGATGTATTTTCCCTGCAGTTGGCAGGACTTTACGTTCAGCTGCTATATCCCCAGCTCTCCAAACTCAAGTGTTCTCCTTAATTGCAGGTCAGTGTGAATCTGACGCGTCAGCTGCCATAAGCCTTAATTAATTCTGCGCTGAAAAGAAGCCTGCAACACCCACCCATCTGTTTGTCTTTAACCTGCGAGTGAAAGAAGGAAAGAGACGGGAGGAGATTTAAAAAAGTAAAGGATGGAGTGAAGAAGAAAAGTTGTCTGGGTTCAGTGAGTGCGGCCTTTAGCTCCAGCAGCCACGACCCACTGAGTTGATGACATTACAGCCAACATGACCAGCAACCAAGGAGGTGGAGGGCAAGTGGAGCTTTAATGATGATTCATGTTGTTCAGCAGAGACTGCTGCCTTTCATACAGTACAAGCTATTTAGGTGTTTACAGGAAGTTAATGGCTCAGCAGCCTGTTGAGTTATCAGATCATTATTCTGTGACTTTAAAGGTTTGAACAAGGAGGTCTGCTTATATGCAGATGGATGGATGGATGGATGGATGAACTGATGGTAAAAGGGATGGATGGGTGGATGGAAGGAAGAGAGAAAGGATGGAAGGAAGGAAGGAAGGAAGGAAGGATGGATGGATGATAGAAGGAAGGATGGGGATAGATGGTTAGAGGAATGGATGGATGGATGGGTGGATAGGTGGGTGGATTGGTGGGTGGATGGATGGATTGAAGACAGAAAGGATGGAGGAATACATTGGGGGGATGGATGAATGGATGATGGATGGTTAGAGGAACAGAGGGATGGATGGATGGATGGATGGATGGATGATGGATAGGCCATCTCACTGCTGCACGCTTCATCCGCAGAATGTTTACCACTTGCTCTGTGGGCAGAACATGGACACCAGCGAAATGGGGATTAAATAATCCTATCGTGTGGCTCTTCAGATACAGAACCAAATTGATCAAATTCTGATCGTAGAACGAGTCATTTGACAGGCACACAGAGACAGAAAAATAAAAGACAGACAGGACTGGACAGCCAGTAAAAACTTCATACATTTTATGAGGAGCCATCGGCCCACTGATGTGGCGGCCAACCAGGATTTGACCCAGTATGCCAGATGGCCGGTACACCACTGATGGTTATAATTCTTCACCTTCCTGAGAGGCCAACAATTTGAAACATCTGCAGGAATCAACACTAACTAAATTTAACTGAAACAGAAATAAAAGACAATGGAAAAGTAGAAGAGATTTGATTGATCAGTGAATGAAAACTAATTCATTCATGTTTAATGCAACAATAAAAAGAACAATTTGGGTTTTTTTAGGTTTACACTTTGGCTGATGTGTATCCTCCTCCTGCTCGACACAAGATATGTGTTTTATGATCATTCCAAAGCCTGCAGTAATATGTCTAAGTAGGTAATGTTAGTAGGTCTTCAACACTTTATTTGGTCTTGCTTTTAAGATAAACTATCCTGTAATTGATAATGTTAATAAAAGATTCTGTGTTTCATACCTTGTAATAAGCTCATAGAAAGTGTTGTCATGTTCTAGAAAGTAGCTAGCTTGCTTTGGACATGAAGCTAACATCAGGAGTCTCTTACTTGTTACATCTGTGAAGTGTGTGACAGCTGTGAGGAGAGTGTAACCCAAACTGTGAGGAACGGTAAAGTACGTGATGATGGCAGATCGCTGAGTGGGTTGTGATTCAGCAGCGGCCCAGTGCTCATCTTCCACTCCACAGCCCCCCCACTACCTTCCCCCCACCCCTGAAAGTGGAAAACAGCCCTCCCTCTGCCCACTCACGACACGAGCCTTTGATTCACAAAATGGATGCCCACACACCACAGGAACGCATGCAGCGTCTCACGAGCAGGAGATCATATAGACCTTTTACCAGCGTGTTACTGGTCTGTCGTAAGACGTGTGTGTGTGTGTGTGTGTTTGTCTGTGTGTTTCACCCAGGGGTCCCACTCTGAAACAGTATACAGGTATTTACACCACAGAGATCAGCTGAACGAGCAAGTCACAAGCACTTACCTTCAGAACACACACACACACCGTGAGAAGGCTGGCCTAGGGTTGTCTCAGTGCTTACAGACTGAGTGTAATCACGAGAGATGGAGGTGGCAAAGAAGACCTCCTCCGTTTGATGTGGTGAGTCACTGGGGATGCTGTCGAGAGAAAGACACTGATACACATTGAGAGAGTTGGAGAGAACTAATGTCACCATATTACTGCCAGTATCAAGGGCTCATTATGGGCGAGGCGAGCAGACTAAGTCAAAACCTCGTATATGGCTGGACATGTATAAAACTCCAGAGGACTTTGAATTACAAACAGTAACTATCTCTGTTAGGGAGAATAAATGTTATAAGATTTAATGTTCTCCCAAGATTTAATTTTCTCTTTCGTGTTACAATGTTATTTATCTGCATCATTTTTTAAATCTCTGAACAAACACATTTCAGAATTTATTTGGCACAATAAAAAAACAAGAATTAGTTTACTGACCCTCAGGAAACCAGAATCCCTCGGGGGGGGTCTGGGTCTCTACAATCTCCAGTTCAACTTCTGGTCAGCCCGATTGCGAAACTTAGTGTGTTGGTTGTTGGGGAGACGAGATTCACTGTGGATCTAAATGGAAGAAAATTTTTAAATCTGCTACCTTTGGACTCTATATTTAAGATAAAAAACATGGCTCAGTGTTTCACTGTTTTTAATACACTTTAATCTTGGAAAGACTGTAGGAAAAACCTTGGTATTTACAATTGTACGACCATCTATACTCCCATCCATCCAAATCCTGATCTGATTAAACACTGACATTCAATTAAGATAGAAACATGGACAAATTTGGGTATAAAATAATTCAAGGATTTGTTTTATAAAAATATGCTGTTAAAATCATTCATTGAATTGAGACCTGATCACGGCATTCCTAATACAGGCTTTTTTAAATACCTTCAAATCCAGAATGTTCATTTTTTTATCAAAGAAAATGAGGTTAGAATTATCTGAAGTACAGGATATACTGACTTCCTCCTTTACAATTAAAGGTAAGATTAGTGAATTTTCTAATATTACAGCCAAAGGAGATCATTCGTCTTTCCTGACCATTTTAAAGATTTGGGAAAAAGCTCTGGGAATGGTTTTACCTTCAATTGTGAAAATACTTGTGGGAAAAGAGAAATAACCCTGCAGTGCAACTCTGAAAAATCTTATTGAGGTAGTCCCATGGTTTGAATGATAGAGGGAATATTTAAATACCCATCATACCTGTAATCATAAATATTACAATATATTTTCCATATTCATACCTGGAAGAATCTTACATGTTGATCTCAGACACCCCTAAAGTGGACCACACCATTTCTGATTGACTTTGGTTGAACATCACATCTGCCCACCTCACTCTGATGATTCTGTTGTGGGTTTTGGGAGGATTTTGTGTCTTTTCTCTTCCCCCTTCCCTTCCTGTTTCCTGTTTTCCTGCCAAGCTTGTGTGTGGCAGAGGGCGTGGCTGGCTCCTCCCACTGCCACTGACGAGGCACACCTGTCTCCACTCATCAACCTGCCTATATATACCTGGTCTTCACTCCACTACTCTGTCAGATAATTGTCTGTGTCAGTAACACCAAGCATACTCTCTTCCAGTGTTGCTTCCTTTGTGATTTCTTCCTTGTGGTTTTTGTCAGAGTTTTTCATGCCTTGTGTGTTTTTGTGCTCACTTGTATTTTTGCCCTGTTTTCCATGTGCTCAGCCCTCGTGTCTTCTTCTGTCTCTCTTCACTGGTGGACAACCTCTTAGCCAGGCAGCTGCCTGCCTCCACTGCCTGCAATTTAGTTTTTCCTCCGTCAGTAAACTCTTTTGTTTCCATACACCTGCGTCCATCTCTGCTTTGGGGTCCAGCCAGAAACCAAAACCTAACATCCTATGGAGAAACTGTGGGCTCACATCAGCAGCTAATCCAACAAGCTACTTTAATTCACTTTACTTTCTTACCTTCAGAGTTTTACTTTGAAGTTACCTTGACGACTGAGACAGAGTCCTGCACGAGTCCATTTTTGAATATCCACACTCGCCCATACTGATAAAGCTCAGTACCATAACCGACCGTTATTAAGTTACCCGTCATTATATCTAAGTCAAAGCCCCACCCATGAATTAAAGAACCGCAACCCAACCCACACCTGTGATCAAACCCCCCCAGGCTCCAGTCCCTCACATTAACCTGGGTTCTCCGTTCTTGAATTCCAAATCCAGCGGAGGAGACGTCTCTTTGACTGGATGGTGAAAACATTCAATTACTGCCAGGTTAGGAAACATTTCAGCATGCTCCTTCCACCACCATCAAACCTCCAAAGGATCCTCACTGGGTGTCTTGAGCTGCAGGACTCTGGACTAAAACATTAGGTACTACATAAAGACACAGACCAGCCAAAACTCTGTCAGCTGTTTTCTTATCTTTAATAGAAAAACTAAAAGAATATTCTACAGGATCTTTTCCATAGGAGTCATATGTCACTTCTGAATGAATGGAAAAGACAGCCTATAGACCAAGGATTATCAGTTTGCTTTGCCCAGGGGCCACATTTGCAAAATAACAGGGGGCCAGGAGCCAGTTAATAAACAAACATTAATACAATTTATCAGTATTTAAAATAAATGAATTGCCTGTTTTCAACCTTTCAATGTTTGCTGTCCTCACTCACTGATTTTTCCAATCAAGTCTCAGCAGCCCTACGCAGTCAGTAGCAGCGACCCTGCACAGGCCGCATGTACGCAGGGGTGTTTTTAAGATGTGAGGACATTTGGAGCTTTGCCCGAACCTCTGTTGAGGGTCTGGAGGATCTCCCCCTGCCACTTTTTTGGATAAACAATCCCTATTTTTATGCTTTTCTATGCATTTAGGCACTTCATCTATATTTATGTGCATCAACGCTGCTATCCTCACTAGTCTGCACCAGAAATACCAGTCAGTTAAACTTATTATGAAAATCATTATTGTGGTCAGGGGTGTAAATATAGACAGTGCAGGCAGTGCAGTTGCACTGGGGCCCCTGGGGTGGAGTGCCGGTAGAGAGAGTGGGCCCTTGCAAGTGATTCATTTGGCCATCTTTGAAATATACCCGTATTCAATGATGCATGATAAAAAAATATTATTAAAAAATGGTGCCATTTGCTTTATATGTCCTCAAAAGGCAAATTCATCGGCTTACTTTTTTCTTTCTTTTTTTGAATAGTCAGTTGCTATATAAAACAAAATCATAAGCCGTTTCTATATAAGAATAAATTCTATGAATTTACTATGAAACCTATTCAATTGAATAATAAATGTCCTACTTTATAGATATTTTTGTCAGATGTGCAGTGATGACTGCTGGGTAATATGTCTGCTGATGTTGCCCAATGTCAAGTCTCTATTTGGTTCAAGACAATACATGCACAATAATGTGCACTAGGGCTCGTCATAACTTCCTTACACCACTGGATGTGATTATTAAAAAATGTGATAAATAATTGCATGTGGCTCTTAAAAATTAATGCAGTTTTTTTTTTTTTTTTGAGATTGTTGGGTGGTTTTAATTTTGGTCAGGCACAGTCCTCAATGCTGTATGGTGGCAACACATCTGCCTACCTCTTTGGCATACTGAGAGTGAGGGCGTAAACAGTGCAGGTGTGTGTGTGTGTGTGTGTGTGTGTGTGTGTGTGTGTGTGTGTGTGTGTGTGTGTGTGTGTGTGTGT
>JAPZEB010000013.1:22471356-22483436 GCA_029783705.1 Chaetodon striatus | reverse complement strand
TGCAAGGTTGGACATTTTAACATGGGGGGCTGGAGATTGACCCGCTCTCGGAGCCAGCCTCAACTGGCCATTAGAGGAATTGCAGTTTGTGGCACTACCACATTGGCTCCATTTTTCAGCCTCAGAGGTTGCTGCTTAGGTGCATACCATCGGTTCCCTTCTCATCTCAGCAACTTTCTAACTTAAGAATACTCCACTTCTTAATCTGCACACCTGAACCACAATGGAGTGTGTATGTGTGAGTATGCTGCGGCTCAATCTCATCTACATGAGGGGTAACGCAGCAGCTGTGAGGAAAATCAAATGACTGACCTCCCCCATTATGTAACACGCACTCCCTGATGTTTTTTTTTTACTCAAGGCTGTTGACAGTGTTAAAATAATCTCATCCAGCAGTCTGTTGAGGGTGCAAGTTCAGGCCAATGATTTGTCTCCCTTTTCATCATTTAGAGGTTTCAGATGACTGAGGAGAGATATTAGCATTTATATTGGAGGAAATATATTACACTTGGCAGTTTTCTCCTGTTGTGTTTCTAGTAATACAGGCAATTATTCGCCCTCCAAAATGAGAAAGTATGATCTCCTCCTGGGTGTTTTAATCTGTCCAGTTTTCTACAAAGCAGATTTAGTGCAAAAATCGGATCAGATGATTAGCTTGTTTCATTAAATTTATCTTTCAGGGAAGTCATACTTAGCCAGTGATAAATGTGTGGCTGTTTCCATTGCACTGGACTTAGGAGGAAAAAGTAACAAAATAAAAGCGTGGGATTCATTTTTTTCTGCTCAAAGGTTCCTTCCTGCCCTGGCATTTCGCTCACTGTGGCTTGTTTAGCTTTCAGGCATCTTTAGGCTGAGCTATTTTTAGAGCAGGCAATTTTCCACCAAGCCTGCCATAGCCGAGGTGAGAGTGTGAGATTTTCTGTTCTTTGTCAGACAACTGAGCGCAGGCTCTCTCAGCAGGAAGCTGTGAATTGAATCATCAGATAGGAGTCATGTATTTTCTACGTTTGGCTGCTAAATGTGTATCTTGTTAGAGGAAGCGGAAAGACAACACAGCAGGCTAGAGTAAATAGAAACGCTGCTGTTATATCTGGCATCATGAATTCTGAAGATGAAGACACAAAGATTTCACTCAGAGGCAAAGACAAAGGAGGAAAAAGCACTTCAACCACACATGTCAAATACTCTGGACAGTGTTTAGTTTGGCTGCATCAGCCTCATCCTCTCTTTGGCTTCATCGGATACAAAGTGGCTTGGTCACTGTTGACCAAGATGGCTGCCAGCCCAACAGATGGGTAGTCAGTGGGCCAAAGGAACACGGTTTGACCAACATACATTGATTTGTTTAAAGGGAATTTCACACTGTCTCTTATTTGTTCATCATTTATATCAGTCATAAAAACACTGTGCTCAACAAAATACAGTACTAGCTGAGGTTTGGGAACATGGTGACATCACTAAAAATTATGAAAATTTGCTACACTTGTCAACTTTGGTCAAATTTGTTTCACATTTAAATATTAAATAAACACCCAGAATTTTTTTTTACCTCATGAGATAAACGTGCAGATGTGAAACCACTGGCTGATATTGTATGATGTTATTAATGTTATATGTCTCTTAAAGCAGGTGCGCAGAATTAATAGCTCCATGCTAAATTTGACCTCCAACCAGGAAATCACCTTCATACAGACCGTCGGTGGACATGTGGGTATTGAGACAGTCCTTGAAAAACTGTAGCCCTATCCTTTTAGCATTCCCTTGAGCAATCAAGTTACTGTCACAACCATCTGCATCTTACACCCCAAACATACCAAACACACAGGACTCGTGGGTTCAGCTTCAGTCTGGCGGTAACCAACATGAGTTAACAAGTCAGATCAGAGTTCCAGTGCGTGAACAAGAAACATGTGGCTATTTTTGAATCACAGAGACACATATGGGCCTATATTTTATACTCTAATTACCTGTCTTAATGTTGTTGTTCACTAATTCATGTCCACTGTTGTCAATTTTAAAATGCAGACCCTTACAGTGGGACGATGCTATGGTTTTAGTCGGCTTTGGGAAAACTTGTGTAATCCTGATTATTTCCTGTAGAATGAAGCTTTTCAAGGCACTCAGAGTGAAGACTTCTTGTGTATTATCTTCTGCCATGTGGTGCTTAATCCTGCATGTTTGTGGCCACACAGTGTTCTAACACTCTGTGACAACATCACCATAAGTCCCTCTAATGACGGCACATGTCTCAGAAGGATGCAGTCCAGGAAAAAGAACAGATGCATCTCTCTCATTCTATTCTGCACTTTTTTAGTATGTGAGCTCCAAACATGAGCAGCCCTGTGATTAGTCCTGCTAGCTTCAGCGTATTTAAAACACATGTACAACAGACTGTCATTAACAAAGGTCCTTGTCATAGACGTCACACACACATCAGGACAGATGAATATGTCCTCTATTCAAACACAGCATACCCTAAACTTAAATGACCTTTTTTGTGTGCAGGCACCTTCCGGTGGTACGCCTCGGCGCACCGGTTAAGTTGCAAAACATGTTTTTGTAAGGTCACAGTGACCTTGACCTTTAAACTTCTACCAAATTTGAATTAGGTAATTCCTGAGTACAAGTGGACGGGCCAACCAAATTTTAAGAAACTCCCCGAAGACCTTTTTGAGATATTGTGTACACAAGAATGAGATGGACACAAGGTCATAGCTACCTTGACCTTAGGCCACTAAATTTGAATTAGGTCATTCTTGAGTCCAAGTGAACCTTTGGGCCAGATCTGTAGAAGCTTCCCCAAGGCCTTTTTGAGATATTACGTTTATGAGAATGTGACGGACGCAAGGTCACAGTGACCTTGAGTTTTGACCACTATCTTTGAATTGGTTCATTCTTGAGTCCAAGCTCACATTTGGGCCAAATCTGAGGAAAATCCCTGAAGTACAAATAATGGCTTGCTCTCAAGCTCACTGTCAATACAGCAGGAGAGCCTTGTTTATAAACCAATGAGAAACAAGCATGTATAGAACAATACAGCTCATGCTCTTGATAATGTCTCTGTAAAATTTGATTTAGCTGTTTTGTTAGTTGATACAAGTGCAGTTGATGTCAAGCCTCAACAGGGGATGTGACATGAAAAGTTTGGGACCCACTGGCCTGAACTCCAAATTTCACACGTCATTCAGTTTCCTGGCTTGTTGGTTTTATTGCAAAGCAAATTGCTGCTTGTTAAGGTTGGGCTGATGGACGATGCCATCCTCCATCACCGCCGGCTGTCAGTCATCCGCCCACCTCTCTGTGTCCCTCTTGCTTTCAAACACATACACACACCTTGGAGCGGCTGTGGCACACGGCCACATCAGAATGTTTCACTGTGGACATCATCATGTGCCAGTTCAATAGACAATGTCCAACCCTCATGCTGGTGGACAGAAGCCACCACACACACTGAAAGTTACACTCCAGTATTCACAGACCCAACAGGGCTGAGGCTGGACCTGATTTACATAACAATATCAGCCAGTCGTATCCGTCTAAATCAAACGTGGACTAAAAAGAAAGGTAGAAGAGAGACTTGTCCAGAGATTTGTAAGAACTCAGGTTTGAAACCACTTCACAGTTTGTTGCCTTCTCTTTCTGAGGCGCTGCAACCAGTCGAGACTCTGCAGCCAGCGCAGGAAGGACAGGACGCGCTCCTTAATGTATGAAGACTCTTCATCTTCATCATCCGTCTCCTACAGCAGCAGTGTGTATGTGTGTGGAGGTGTGTCATTAAAATTTAGACACTGCTACATGTACTCTATATATTAGAACGAATGGTTTGTGTTGAGCTCAAGAAGAACTGTGAAGATAAGCAAAGGCTAACACATAGAAACATATTAGCGTGCAGTTTTATCCATCATGATGTAAATGCAAACACAAATGCCTGCTCTGTACCAGGGTGAGATCAAGCTGGGAATCTTCTCAACATATATCTATAATATAAAATATCTGACTGTCATTTTTACAGTAAACAGTATTGTAGTTATACGTGCATATTACTGTGATTTAGCAGCAACCTCACAGTTACCACCTGTAACATCACTGTAATACAACAGTATGCTCCTGTAACAGAGGAAATTATTTCTTGTTGTTAAAGTATAATTGTAAATTTTATTTATCATTTATCAGTTATTTTTATTTTGTGTTATTTTTAATGTTTCCTGTGGAAATTAACTTGATTCACATCGCTTCTTTGTACCTCCTGGGTTTCCGTAGCTCCCTCCGTCTGCCCCTCACAGTGCCATTTTGCATCACTGGGGCTACGCTGCATTGAAAAGTGCTGCTGTGCTACTTTAATATTTACTCTGTAAATTGAGTGGTTAATGTTGTAATCGTTGGTGCATATTGTTCACCGCTTTTATTGTCACGTTAGCAGCTGTTTTGTTTTGTTGTGACTGCCAACATGAGTTTTGTAGACTTTTGTTCAATTACCTTTTTGCCGCCATTTGTGGTATAGCGAGGCGCCTTGAGTCACGTGATCAGCACAGCGCTGCAGTTTTAACATCTAATATCTGGTATAAAATGCTGTTATTAATAAACGGTAAATGGACCTGCACTTATAGCGCCTGTCTAGACATCTGACCACTCAAAGCACTCGTACACTACGAGTCACACTGACCCATTCACACACTGGTGGCCGAGGCTACCATACGAGGTGCCACCTGCTACTCAGTTTTTAACACACTCACACTCCGATGAACAGCCATCAGGAGGAATTTGGGGTTCAGCATCATGCTCAAGGATACCTCGACATGCAGACTGGAGGAGCTGGGGATCGAACCTGACCTTCCAACTAGTGGACGACCCGCTCTACCTCTAACCCACAGCCTCCCTGTGTGTTTAGGAGCAGAGGTGCAGAAACAGGTGTCCAGAAGGTGATTAATGTGTGATATTGTCTTCTGCAGGAGTCATAAATGCCGGAAAACAACATCTTTGAGTCGTCAATTGTACTTTCCCTGTCCACACACACTGTACACTCCCCTAGAGTTACTGTATTTCTCTGTAATCTCAGAGTTAAACTCCATATAAGACTGTAAAATTATGACATTTACCTGCATGACTCACAATAAATTCTGAATTTAATTAAATATCACAGTAAAGGTAAAGTGTGAGGTAATAATACTTATATTCATTGTGAAATATTACAGTTACATATTGTAACTTCCTGGAAATAATTTGCAGTTTAGCCAATAATGGCTTTTTAAAAGAATTGGTTAGTCACTGACACTCACTAGTGAAAATATGGGAATAAAGTTACAGCTAACAACTGTTTTGCCTCTTAAGTTATCAGTTATCAGTTATTGCTGTCTCAATTTTTTTACTATAAAGCTTTTTTATTTACAATCATTTGGGGTGGAAAAGAGATCTAATTCCCAAATTTTGAGGAGCAATAATTAGCATGTTAATTATTTATATTTGTTAGATATTTTAAACAATCAGACGAGGAATAAAAATGTTCAGATTTTCACTAATTCAATGTGTCTACGACTGACTGTTAAAATTAAAACAGCCAGCTGATGTAAAATGTAACCAAGACTAAATGAAGGCACATATACAGTGGTATGATTTGGCAGGTGAAAGCACCTACAAAGTATTGTGCTGAGAACACTGACACCAGCATCATGTGTCATATGCTGACTGATTGTAGCTGACACCTGTCACTTTACATTTAACTCTGGTTAACCTTTCCAGGTGTGCTGCCAAATCAAATGTCAGGCCTTTGAGTGTCAGAGCTTATTTTATTAGTCCTGTGTAAGAGTGTCTCCTGCAAAACAGCCGTACATTTTACCAATTTGCTTAGTTTGTAGGACTCAGGGCTTTTGACGCTGAAGATCGGGGTTCACATCCTAAATCTCACCTGCAAATGAATGACTAACCACCAACCTTTTTAGAGCATTGCAGAGAAAAGTTGCAGCAGTGTGAGCTGGACTCAAGCCGGCTGATGGTGTCACCTGACACTCAGCTGGTTTTAAAGCACGTCACCACTTACACACACCTATTCCTTTCTTTCTTTTGTTAATGCTTTGGCACAGAAATATAATATCTTGTCCAACAGCTCTGATTGGCTCAGTTTTTCCAATCCGAGAAACAGCTTTTAGTGAGCACGACACTGGTGCTCTCTGAATCTCTGATGTTGTGTTTGCACCAAACGCAATGTGAAAAAATTCTTTGAGTTTGAATGTTTGAAGCTTTGTGTGATTTTATACTCACATGAAATCCCTAATTCGTTGAACTTCAACCGTTACATGTCCTTGGCATAATACATCCCTGGAGGATCTCAGTGCTAACTGGCTATCGGATATCACACTACTCACTTTATGTGCGCTGCTTAATTCATGTGTTTTGTGTCATTCGCATCGCATTCATGGCGCTGCCCAGCAGGAATTCCCGTCTAATCGCCTCTTACATTGACTCTACATGTAATTCACTCGTGCAAATTATTTTATTTGCAGCTGGTGTGAACACAACGTGAAAATGGAGGCAGCCAATCAGGTCGGTAGTATGTGCTTTTATGTTTGTTTACTTTCATTTCCTCTGGACTACTGGAATAATGTGCAGCTCCTAAGTCCAAGACAAATTTACCTAAGGGGACAATAAAGCATATCGTTTCGTATCCTATCACATTGTATCGTCTGAAACTCTGCTGCTAATTTCTTATTCTTAAGCAATCTGAATTTGTAAGTGTGACAAACAAAACTGTATGACTGCATGAAAACTGTCTACATTTGAAATGGATTATTAGTACGGCTTCCATCATCCTCAAACCATTGGTAGCTTTATAAAAGTTCAAACAACCATATTGAGTTCACTTTATGCAGACACACAGTATTTCAGTATGAATGGGCGATCAGACTTTATCCAGGGCATAAAAAGGTGTGTGTTGTGAGTGCAGGTGTGCTGTGCTGACCTGTGAGGCGATGTACTTCTCCAGAGGACTCTCCATCCGGCCCATGTTCAGCATGGCTGTGTTGGGCCGCTGCTCCGCTGGTGACTCCTCGCTCAGCAGTAACTTGCCTTTGAAGTTATGGACCACACACACCACCTATAACACACACACACACACACACACACACACACACAGACATAAATGAAAATAAACCTACAGCCCAGTGACACACACACACACACGACACGAACACAGTGTCTCCCAGCAGAGGACAGAAATGTGTGGGACTGAATTTCAAGGACTGATAGAGATTCCTGATTAAATGAGTAACCCAAGTATGTAGGTCACATATGTGTGTATTGACTCTTCCCTGGGGGTGCTACTGTAACTGTGATGGATGTGGGTGTTGCACGAGCTCCTCTAATAAGGAGCAAAATGTGGCTTTGAGGTTCAAAATGAAATAACCAATTTCAAGTTGGCTGAGCAAAGAGAAGATCCACAGAAACTCTGGAGGCTGGAGTCCTCTGCAGTCCATTATATCCTACAGAGCAGTGCAACCTGGGAACTTTGTATGGAGGGTCATAAAACGTGCCAGCAAACTTGAGAAAAGTCATTAACCACAAACAGACAATCATGTTTCTGTTCCTTGAGCCAAAGGACCAGACAGGGAGCCACGCCCCAGCTGAACTGGGACAAAGGCACGAGGCCTCTGGTGCAGTTTTTGTAACAAAGAGTGTTTCACACATGCTAACTAATAAAAAGACATTGCTCCAATACATACACATTTTCCCTAGAAGGACGTGAGCACAAAATATAATTACGCAAATACTGGATCACTTCAGGTCTCTGTTCCTACGCATGCACACACTGCCTCTCAGGCCTCGCTCTAGAGGAGTGCTGGGGTAAGCTGCACCCTACCAGATTCTTGTTGCGCCCTCTTACACCAGAGCTCTGCCCCAGGCTACAAATGCAAAAGAAAGCAGACAGAAATTTACCTTTTGGCATCTGACTAGCTAGGACAAAACTCTTTGTGGTTTCTGTGGCACTCACAGTAACTGTGGCGGTATCATATTGTCAGGCGGTTTTACTGTGAGGGGAGAACAGGCTAACGCAGGCATCACAGACAGAATAAGAAACTGTTTTATTGCAAAGAAAACTGCAATGGTAAACTTTCTTTTTTACTTACATTCATGCACTGGTCGCCAAGGCTATCATACGCTGTCCCACCTGTTCATCAGTGTGAGTGCATTCACACGCACTTACACAGTTTGGGGTTTAGTATCTTGCCTACTTCAACATGCAGATCGAAGGGGCTGTGATTAAACTGCTGATCTTCCCATTAGTGGACGACCTATTCTATCTCCAGGCCACAGCACTCACACAGCGTGGGGTTCAGTATCTCACCTAAAGATACTTTCACATGTGGATATTTGACCTAAGACCAAAACTGTTTTTGGTACCAGGATGTAAAAATGTTTATTTCTATTGGAAAGTTTTGGCATTTAAACATGGGGGTCAATGGAGATTTACTCTGTTTTGGAGTCGGCCTAAATGGGCCATTTAACGAACTGCAGTTTGTGGTGCTTTCACATTGGCCTTATTTTTTAGCCTCAGAGGTTACTGCTTGGTTTGTTGTAGAATAAAGAGACACAGAACACAGATCTGGACATTTCAGGGTTTACTCGTGACAAAGCCAAAGAACTAACCCGCGATAATTGACCTTTTGGCCACTTGGGGGCAGTGGAAACATGTAAACACAAATTGACATATTATCGTCTTCTAAGTTGATGTAGCAAGTTGCCTATTTACAAAGCCAGCAGCTACAAAGCATATATCACAAAACATTATCATTTATTTGGAGTTGTGTCTCTGGCCACCTGATGAATGGAACATGCTACTGAAATATTTCTACTGTAGATGAAACTATGAAAAAGCCTTTGCACCCTAGACATATTTTTTTCCAATTTGATTAAAAAAAAACATTTTTCAATACTTTCATCAATGATTATGGTTTATTGACTTACATAACTTTTTAGCTCAGGTTGCACAGATTTTTGGGATATGACGCATTTAAAAATACTCCAGTAAATGACATCACAATTAGCAAAAATACCAACATATGCACAGGCGTGACTGGAGTGTATCTGTTCCATCATTCAAATGTGTGATGGACAAATGAAAAATTGCCTAAAACACCTCCTGTGCAGACATGCTGTAAGTCCAATATTCACTCTTTTTTATCTCTGTTTTTGGTCTCCTCCAACTCCTTTCTGTCTCTTGATGTCCACCAGCGTCTCTGACTGTATCTGTCTGCTGTCTGGTCCTGAGCAGGTACAGTACGGTGGGTTATTCGAGCTTTTCCCTGAAAACAGCTGCCTGCTGTTGCTAAAAAGGATGCCACGAGAGCCGTGAGAGAAACACAATGTAAAGCTCTGTAAAGCTGATACCTCTCATTACAAAAGACGATAGAACAAGCCAGTACAAACAAAGATAAAAGATACAATAAGATAGCAACATTTAATGACACTTTATTAGACTTAACTGTTCAAGTAAATTAAGACCCAGTTAGCACCAACTTGTATATTGAACTGTGAGGTGTGTTTTTAGCCTCAGGTTCCTGTTAGACTCCTAGATGTTGGTATGTTTTCTCATGTTAATCTGTCTGAGAACGTATTTTTTAAAGATTTTCTAAATTAGACGGCCCCATTAATGAGTTTAATTCTCGAGACCTGAAACCACGTTGTAATGCACCAACCCATCTGCAGGTCCTTTATGGGCTTTACTGCTCCCAATATATCAGCAGTCTGTTGTGGAGATAATTTGCACATATAAAATAGCATCCCTGCAAAGCTGGGAGTGGGCCAATCTGCTCTTTGATTCACTGTTCGCTGTGATAATGAGAGCCATTTGTTTGAGGCAGCGATGTTAAAATGAGAGGAGAGGAGAGCAGAGGAGGAGATGAGAAAAGGAAAGGAGGTGGGGGAGACAAGAAGAGATAAGTAGGAGGTGGAGGAGATGAGAAGATGAGGATGAGATGAGAGGAGAAGAAAGGAGAGGAAATAACAGGAGATGATGAGAGAAGGAAAGAGAGTAGAAAAGGAGAGGAGGAGGAGAGGATGAAGAGGGGATGAGAGGGGAGGAGGTAATCAGTTTCTATGGTATTAAAAGAAAGACTGTTGTCTTTGTATTTTTCCTATCTCCGTCCATCCCTGATGACACTGTAGTGTTTTTTAACCAAGGCCAACATTACTGGAGCTCTGAGTGAAGAGGCTGAGCGAGGCCTTATCACAGAGCCTCTCTCTTGCTCTCAAAGCCCTCTAGCCACAACAAAGAACGAACTGGCCTTTCTCTGTCAAACGCAAGAGGAAGAAAGAGGATGAGAAAGGGGGAAAAAAAAAGGGGGGGGGGTGAGATTATCTTCTGCTGCTACTTTCTTTCAGCTGCTGCTAGGAAACATGCTGTATCTGGGGCCCACTCATCATCACTGTGTGTGTATTTCATGATAGCACAGCTGTGAAGGGAAGACAAGCCTTGATATATAGTTTTTCATGAGGGAACACAGGCCTGTGTTTTCAGCACGTGCTGCCACGCAGCCAGCGCAGATACACAGCAACTGGGTGTAATCACTGTGTTGTATAGAGTGCACCTAAACTCTGTAACCCTGCTACATGCTGTACATGACACTGTCAAACTTCAATCAATAGCCCGGGCGATTATTTGCTTAAATCACTAAAATCAGCAGGCCTATATTTGGCACAGGCCTTTAATTGCTTTCACACAAAAATGTTACTAAGCAAAGACGAGAAATACAATCAAATTGTTTATTTAAAACACTATGAGTATTGTTTAAAAATAAGGCTTCATATAATAGATCAATTATGAATCATTCATTTGATCTAACTCCAACAGACACATCACAGAGTGAGTTGCGTCACTCGAGGATTGCAGCACCCGCTATTCCAACACAACACCACTTTATCCTGTGAAGACAATTCTCACAACTTGAATTAATTTTTCCCTTTTTGTTTCTTTTGATCTGAGGACCTTTACAGACTGAAGGAATATGAATAATTAATAGGGTAATCAAGGACTGGACACATAATTTGAGGTAGACAACAACCTGGTTATATACATCCGAGGAACACCCAGACCAGGCCTCTAATTGAGACAGGCCTGTATTTGTAGCCACACCTGCCTAGTAAACGGGACAGGGCGTTTATTTGGGACTAGCCTTTAATTGAAGTTTTACAGTTATTTATTATCTTCGGCTAATTTCATTATAAACCAGGCTCTTCCTGACGAGTAACTAAACCCCAGGATTTTGACCTAAGTTTCTGCTCCCTGAGCCGAGAAAAAGAGGGTCAACATGAGCAGGGTTGGGAGGGGACTAAAGCAGGATTTATATCGACACCATACCTATGGTGTGGGCTCTGCATTGACAAATGCAAGGTCCTACTGTCCTTGGCCGTTGGCCACCGAACTCGAATCAGTTCATCGTTGAGTCCAAGTGAACATTTAGAAGAAAGTCCCTCAAGGTGTTCTTGAGATATCACTTTCACAAGAATAAGACAGGTGAAGTCACAAACTGTTCTTGAGATATTGCCTTCATGAAAATTAGATGGATGAAAGGTAACAGCAACCTTGACCTTTGACCCTTGACCACCAACATCTAATCTGGTCATCCTCCAGTCCAAGTCAACCATAGGTGTTCTTAAGATATCGCCTTCATGAGAATGAGACAGACAAGGTCATAGTGACCTTGACCTTTGCGCTTAATTTGAAGAAATTCCCTCGAGGTGTTGAGATTTCATGTTCATAAGGACGGGACGTACGTGCATTTGACCAGAAATGTCCACTTGGACTCAACAATGAACTGATGGGATTTTGGTGGCCAAAGGTCAAGGACAGTATGACCTTGCATTTGTCAGCACAGAGCCTACACTGTGGGTACGGTGTCAATTCAATGCAGAAGTAAAATCACACTTTAGCATGGATCACAATTCACTGGAATACCTTTCATGATGTAACAAATAAATCTATTGATTGACATTGGATACTGAACATTCCATCCAGTGAACAGATGTCATATTGTTTTAATGAAATTAGCTAAAGATTAGACAATACTGTAAAACTTCAATAAAACACCCAG
>JAPZEB010000013.1:22442098-22452780 GCA_029783705.1 Chaetodon striatus | reverse complement strand
GTCAGTGACTTCCTTGTCCTTTCACCTCAGCATTATACGCTGGCAGCGTCAGGGGGCAACACAGGTGGACAACAATAAAAGTCCGAATAGTGTGAGTGGGAGGGGTGGTAGATGGGTCCAATAACCATCGACTTTCACCCAGGAAGCCAGTATTTGCTTCCCATAAGACTGTAAAGCCAAACCCTGTTATTTTTCCTAAACCCTACCATGTGTGTGTGTTGGCAAAATGTAACCACATGCTGTTGTTAAAGGAAATAACATTAATATGCAGTGTTGCACTAACATAGTGCATTTATTTTAAATACAAACTGTACATTTCCTGTGAAAATGGAAGTGTGTTTTGAAAACAGACAATGCATATAACAGGCTGAAGTTGACACGGCGTCCCAGAACATCAAGAACCGAAGCACCCAGGGTACTTTGCATAACAAATCTCAGCGTGGAACATCCATGACCAAAAGTCGATATGTGATGAGGTCGGAGTGAGAATGTGTTTTCTTAGGAGAAGTCAAAGTGTTCATCTTTGATGAACTGAGGATGAGAACAGATTAAAACGATGGACAGCACATGAAGTGGTCGACTCTGTAACAGAAACCTATGAGCCGGTCTCTGTTCTGTCCGTAGCCTCTCGTCTCCAATCTCCAAAAAAAGGCACACGGTGTTGAGACACTGGCAGAGTGCTTTGTAAAACATCAAGGACGGGACATAAATCATTCAACCGACTCGTATTTTCAGTGTGGATGATTCCCTTTAACACCGCAGGAAGCCCGTTCGTCCCACAGCAGAGACCTGCTGCTCCTCACACTGTGACGCTGCATAAAACAGGTCCGCTGTCTACAGGGACACCTCAATCCCCCGCTCCTCACCCATACCAAACACACACACACACACACACACTCGCACTGTGCAACAGCCGCCCAGGTGCCATATACTGCTCTTAACCAAACCAGCCAGGCTTTACGTCTCTGTGATTGAAGGGCTTTAACAGAAATAATTGCTTCCCTCCTACGAGAGCCCGGCCCTCTGTCACACTAAATTACCAAACAGGCGCTTAGTCAGACAACTCTCTCTCACACACACTGAGAGGGGTGTTCACCACACCAAACACACACACATACGCTTCCAGGTTGCATTATTTGCTGGGGCAACAATAGCAGCTTTTCCAATCACTGTCAAGTGTTTGTGCTGCTGCAAACTAATTTAAGCTGGGCTTTGAAGCGCATTTAGCTGGAAGACATTCATGAAAACGGGCAGCGAGGCGTCACGGCTGTTGAGCAAGGCACGTCTTTTGCCCTCCTCGCACAAGTTCTTGTTTTAAATGTCGCCGTTGAAGTCATTGCCTTTCCTTTCTCATTCCTCATCAGCCACACAGAGGAGCGGTGTGAGGCTCCACATGCTGACAGGTCCATTTCTTAACAAGCATCAAATAGGTTTTGTCAAGCGTTGTGTGACTCATTTGCCGAGCGCTCGCCGCACAGTGCATGGTTCCAACGCTGTCCCACTTTCTCCGACACGAACGTGGAAATGTGGGCACTCTGTGTTTTACAGACAACTTACACTCACTAGCTAACCCCCCTCTCCCTCATCGTGTCGGGCTTTGGGAACACAGAGAGGGACGACCAAAATTGCTTATTAGAGCATAAATCTAATTCAGTTTCCCTGCTTCAAACAATGACATGATCTGCTGCAGAGCCACTTTGTAGCCATGCATGTGTGTGTGTGTGCTGTTGTCTAAGTATGCGAGCTTGTTGGGTGTATTTGATCCTCCAGTCTTTGTGTATATGTATGTGTGTGTGTGTGTGTTGGAGGGTGAGCAGGGCTGAAGCAATGCACCTCTTCTTTGATCCGGTGCCAGCGTCTCCACAATGCTGCAGTGTAATGCACAACCCAGTCAGTCTCAAAGTTATCACAGTCTCCCAGACTCCCTGCGTGCTCACAATCACTTTGACACGCACACAGTCGTAGGTAGAGACATCAGAGCGCTGGGCTGAGTGGTGAATATGAAGATGTGACTAAGCTCCATGTCTCAGACCTCGACACAATGAAATAAATAGAGAGTGTATTCAATTCAGTGAAATATATGAATATGACAAAGATTGAATTTAGAGGTTTTTCCCTTTAAGCCTTCAGGTACAATCAGTTAGTATAAAAGAGACACTTTACCGATTTTCAACCGGCTTTGAATCAAAACAGCGTGGGTAAACCTTCCTCTGTCTGACCAGTGTTTGGATCTCTCTGCTCAAAATCCGCTGGCTCCTGGACTGCTGCTTGAACTACAAATACAACTTCCACATTTTTGAATGGTGGCTGATCTCATCCTCTGCTTGGAGGGTAAGCAGCTCCTGGACCTCACTGTTTTCCCAATTTGCGGACATTTTCAGCTACTGTTTTACTTTCAGTTAGCTGCTAACTGCTGTCAGCTACTTTGAAATCTCCCAACACTTAGAACTCTAAGATAGAAATGGTCCGCCAGTGCCTACATTTGTATTTTCGCTTAATGTGATGTCATTTCTTGGAGAACTTTCAGATGCTCCACATCCCTGAAATCTGTACAACCTAAGCTAAGAGGTTATGGAAGTCAATAAACCAAATGTGTCAGTGGCTCAGTCCATGGGGACGTGGCTTGGTAACTGGAACATCGTGTCCTGCCTTTCTGCGTAGGCCTGAGGAAAGGCAGAGGCCCCAGAACAGAACCATGCCACCAAATACAATACTGCAAATGGAAACAAAGTTTTTGGTTTACACATAGCCTACTGTATGATGCTGGATTTGCATTGCTACGTTCCCTCCAGAATGTTTTCCTGTACAGCGAGCACTGAGTGTTTAGAGCTTATCTTCCTATCCTGTTGTCCATCAGACCAACATGTGACGCTGTGGGCATGATCATAAGGTCAGAAAATGCAGCCCATGTCTGGTCTGTTAAACAAAGTGACCCTACGTGTTCATTCTGCGTTAACATTTTTATTGTTAAATTCAAAAACGCGGCAACCGTGAATATTTTTTCTGTTGTTTTTTTTTGTTGTTCCAGGCTAATTATTATCTGATTGAAATTAAACGTATGGGCGTGCATGTGTACAGTGCCACCAGACCCCCCCACCTCTGAAAAACAGGGCTCCCTCTAGAAGCCGCAGTGTAAATCCATCACTGCCGATAAGGTTCATAAAATGTAAATAAATAACTCTGTTTTTCTAATCCACAGCGTCTGAGCAGCTGCAGGTATTATCAGATTGTACACACATTGTAATCAGTATTTAATCTTTTTAAATATGTTCTGCTCAAATGCGAATGAAATCACACACACAATCTGAAATCTCTCCAAGGATTCCGGCTCTTATTATTTACTGCTTTCTTTTGTGGAGTGCCACTCTATGTGTTTTTACAGCTGCACCGTGGTGAGAACAGCCATTTTCCCTGTTACAGTTCAGTCTGCTGATAAGCTTCGCCAAGTGGCATCATTACAGCAATTAGCCTTCCAGTATTGATAAAAATGAATCAGCCCTGAATTCTTTTGCACGAGTAACAATAAGGAAAGTGCCGAGAGGAACACGCTGAACATCAGTAAGAAAACATTTCTCAGTCCCCATAAAAAACATAAAACAATCATCATATTAGTAATTAATAGTGTTAATTAGTGTTTCTTTAAAACCGGCTGCTATTTTAAAGTGGCGCTCTACTGCTTTTGAACGTCAGACAGAAAAAACTGGAGGCCCAGACACACCAAACCGTCTTCAGAGAACAACTGGGAACAGAGGCCCCCTGCTGTGTCACCCGACGTCGCCGTGTTTCAGCCAAAAGAGTTGCACATTAGCACTGCAAAGACTTCAGCCGACAGCAACCAGCACGCGTGTTCTGTGCCTGTGTGAGAGGGAATAACTCTCCATAGATGGCGGTGGTCTGTAATCGTCATTCAAAAAGGGAAACCTGAGGACCGTTTTGACTCTAGTTAGCCAGTTAGCACATTAACAACACAACGCAATGTTGAAAGAACTAGGGCTGTAAACCTCTGGTCAGTCAGTCGGTTTGGTCATGTACTATAGCTGGTGTTACTTCGATAAGATCTTGTTTCTTTTCCCAGCTGAGTTGTTGTCCGCTGCTTGTATCTGCCCTCTGTGACGACTGGTCTTTGCTGTGTGTTCACAGCTCTTATTTTCTCGCATATTTTCACGTCTAACAACATGAATTAAGGGTTCATATCAACCAAACCAGATTTTTGAAACTTTGGAAAAGACACATCAAGATGGCTTTGTGAGTTTTATTTTGCTTCTGCTGACTTTAAATACAGCGTGTTTCACAATGACAAAATTACCGTGTATTTACATGGAGTCTGGTGGGTTTGACGATAGCAATTTTGGGGCTATTTCCTGTTGAACAAAGTCTTACTCTTTAATAAAAAGGTCCATCTTTGTAGTGATCCTTTCCAGTGGTCAGACAATTTATACAATATTTGGAACCTGTTAGTGTCCAAAACAAGCACTTTTAGTGGATGTAAGTTGATGGTGCACAATTAGCCTACATTGCAGCCTGTTCTGTCGCTGCTGTCTGCAGCACTCTCGCTCAGTACTGGACCAATTTCAAAACTTGTTGTTCCCATTAGTCACTTAAACACAAAAACATGGGAAAATAGGGTCCAGGTTGCAAAATACCGAAGTTGCCCTCTAATGTGCAGAGAGCGATTAATGTGTCCAGTTTGTTTGGAATAAACTGAAGCAATCACAACCTCAGACTTGCTAAGTGCAAAAACACATCAGCAGCGGCAGCAGCAGGGATGAGCATGCTGCATGGAAGGTGAAGAAAAAACTGAGCAGGCTGGGTATTACCATTTTGAGAGATAATGTTTAGAACATGTTCAAAGAGTATTCAGGGTGCAGAGCAACCTTGAGAGGGAGGTCAAATCCAACCAGAGGAACAGACTGTCAGAGCAGAGCTGAGCTGCATTCAGCAGCCACAAACACTTTCAGCAACACTGCAGTCTCTGGAGACGCTGCTCTTACTGACAGAGGAGTGTGACATAGATTATAAAATGTTAATGCTGAGAGGTGGAGGGAAAGCGAGGCAGGGCAGCTCTGTGGTAGTGTTGATTGTTGATGATGGCGGACAGCTCTTGGTGAAATTACCTGCTGTGACTCACAGACTGTTGTTTGTATTTATAAGATGGGCTTCCAGTGAATATATAAAAATAATCAAGAACTGAGATGGCTGTGGCAGGATTTGGCCTCCTCGTAACACCCAACAATCCATGACAAGCCTCCAAACTTTTCGGAGCCTTGCTGCAATTTTAAATCCACTTACAAAATTGCTGTGTTTTTATTTTCTTTGAAGTTACTTCACTGTGGTGCTGAAAACTCAAAGCTGAGATATTGAAGTTGTTTCCCTGACACCTACATAAAGCAGACAGAGTTTATGACTTTATGATCGCAAACCAAACCATCTCAACAAGAGCGAGTATTACGCCTTGTGGTTATATGTCTCTGACAACCAGTGAAGTAGCAGTTACAGTTTACATGGACGTTGCTGCAAATAAGCTAAGAATTCTAAAACATGGACGCTTCACACACAGAAGATCTATAAAATCAGCCAAGTTTCAAGATTAGAGTCACCAATTCAGCATCTGACCAAATGTCTCTCCTTCTGTTCCTGAGATATGACATTAAATAACAGCCAGAAATCGTTATGATGTCACTGTGAAGTCGACCTTTGACCTTTTGGATATAAAATGTCATCTTCACTTTTTTATCATATTATTATGTTATAAGTGTATAAAGTCTTGAGCTGTGGCCAAAAACAACTTCTGTGAGGTTTACACTGACCTTCATCCACCAAATTCTAATCAGTTCATTAGTCAAGTCCAAGTGAACATTTGTGCCAAATTAGAAAAAAAATTTCCTCATGCCGTTCTTTAGATTATAGTTTTCACATGGATGAGACAGATGTGGTCACAGTGACCTTTGACCACCACATTCTAATCAGTTTAGTCCAAATGGACGTTTTAACCAAATCCAGAGGAAATTACCTTTTGGAGTTCTTGAGATATCGCGTTCACATTAATAAGACAGACGCAAGTTCACACTGCCTTGAACTTTGATCACCAAATTCTAATTAGGTCACCGTTGACTCCAAGTGGACGTCTGAGGTATTGCATTTATGAGAATGAGACATATGCAAGGTCACAGTGACTTTGACTACCAAATTCTAATCAGTTCTTTGTTGAGTTAAAGTAGATGTTTGTACCAAAATTCGAAAATATTGCCTCAAGGTGCTCTGGAGATATTAAGGTCACAAGAATGGGACACACGGACAACAAGAAAACATAATGCCTCTGCCCACTGCTGTCATAGGCACGGAGGCATAAATATTTACTGCAGTCTGAGTATTAATTGACATACATCCTGTCCACAGTGGTTTCTAAATGTCTGGATTCTTAAACCCCAGGATTCATGTTCGTGAAGATGTATATAGAGGGACTGGTGCTGAAAAGAAAAGGTCTTTATCAATAGTACTGGTGCACTCTACAGCCGTGTAAAATAACATTTCTTTGTGTTCCTGCAGGGTTAGCCTCACATTGTTTTAAACATTAATGTTTTGTGGACTCTTACATAATGTCACTGAAACAGGGGCCGTGCATGAACTTCCTAAATCTAAAGTTCAACAAGCAAAGCCTTAAAACCCATGACGGTAAAAACACTGCTGAAGTTGAGTGTGAGAGAGCGCCACGACCCTCGGCTGTGTTCTAAATTTAATCTTTCCCAAACAGCACGGCCCTGTGAGTCATTATGCAAAGCAACGGCAGGCCTGAGTGAGAGGGAAGGGCTGTGGAGCTGCGAGATGGCCGGGCTCACATGATGCTGCCCTGCTCTCCAGCAGATGTAAATGCTGGCAACAAGCATGTGCAAACATGCAGAACACGATGCGCATGAATACACACACTTGGGCACACACACAGAAATACATACGCGCAGCCCGAGCACGCACATGGAACGTGTCACATGTGAACGCTGGCACACTCTGACATTAGCAAAGAGAGGCAAGAAAAACAGCAAAGAGAGGATCTGTGAGCAGCTAGGCTGAAACAATTCAGCTACTGCATGACAGCTGTAGGACACAGCAGAGCATTCTGGGTGAAAGAGTAACAGCTTCTCACTGATGCTGATGCTGCTTTATACTAAAACCTTCAATAACATTTCATCAGGACACATTTTATATTTGACAGCTGAAGCGGCCGGTTACTCCCCAGATAAAGATTTTAAAATAAAATGTATAAATAGAAATAATAAAACAGGATAAGCTTATAAAACTCAGTGCATTGTTTTAGATTAAATCAGTTGTTCCAAATGTCTTTGGCTTGTGACTCCTTATAAACTAGAATTACTGCCCCACTGTTGTACGCCTCCACACACCAGTCAAGTTTCTCTGACAGTCTCCTTCCATGTCAGTGAAAACATGGACGCTTCACACACAGAAGATCTATACAATCAGCACAGCTTCAAGATTAGAGTCACCAATTCAGTATCTATGTCAGAGCCAAGCTGACCTTTGACCTTTTGACCTTCATTATTTTATCCTGTTAGACCGTTGTGTCAAGTTTTGTTTTTTGTTTTGAAGTATGGACAAAAACATATTTGTGAGAGTAAAATGATCTTTGACCTTTCCCTAAAGGCCTTCTTGAGATATTGAGTTCATGAGAATGAGATGGACACATGGTCACAGTGACCTTGACCTCTGACCAACAAAGTCTGGTAAGTTCATCTTTGAGGTCAAGTAGATGTTTGTGCCATATTTCAAAAATTCCCTCCAGGTGTTCTTGCAATATGGTGTTCAAGAGAATGTGATGAACAAGGTCACAGTGACCTAAAACTTTGACCTTTGACTACTAAAATCCAATCAGCTTATCTTTGACTCCAAGTGAATGTTTGCGCCAAATTTGTGGACATTCCCCTTAGACCTTCTTAAGGCATGGCTTTCATGAGAACGAGATGGACACAAGATTACAGTGACCTTGACCTTTGACCACGAAAGTCTAATAAGTTCATTCTTGAGTTCAAGTGAATGTTTGTGCCAAATTTAATTTTTTTTGAGATATTGTGTTCACAAGAATGAGACAGATGCAAGGTAATAGTGACCTTGACCTCTGACCGTCTGACTTCCAAAATCTAACCAGGTCATCCTTGAGACTGGAGAACGTTTGTGCCAAGTTGGAAAAAAATTCCCTCAAGGCCTTCTTGAGATATCGTGTTCAGGACAATGGGATGTATGGACAGACGGATGTATGGACAGATGGACTGATGGCCACGACTATCGCGGGCGTGGAGGCAGAAAAATATACGCAATCAATTATTTTGAGATTTTACATTTTAAGACTTTTAAAGGATCCACAGGAACCCTGTTTAAGGAAATACCCTCAGAACTGGACTTACAATTTTATTTTAGAACTCACCGCCTGAGACTTCAAGAGTCAGAGACGTCTTTCAAATCACTTATAATAATAATAATAATAATAATAATAATAATAATAATAATAATAATAAAGGTCCATTCCTAAGTTCTTCACCTCAGAGTTACACATTTCTCCATCACGTCCTCTGACAGTGAATATTTATAACAGTTGGAAAAGTCAATAGAAGGAAAGTTTACATGTGATCAGATGCAGCATAACTGAAAACATTTTGATTGTAGTTCATATTTATTTCTTACATTTTGATGTTTGAAAACACAATAAAACATATAATGTATTTAATTTAATTAACATACCTTGTATGTACACCTGCACCGCCTGCTGTCACTGCTGCACATGTTCATACTGCTGATACTCTTCATGTTTTAGACTATTTATCCTCACATGCCTTGCTGTTCATTACGTGTATTATTATTTACTGTAATCTATTTGTCGTCTTTATTTTCTTTTATATGTCACTCTGCACTGGTTAGACACATTTTGTTGTGTCAGTGTCTTTAATCAGCACAAAAAATGTTAAAATCAGATAATATACAGATATATATATATTGTGGTTAAGCGTTATTAAAAACTCAGAAGATGGAAATGAACAAATCTTTCGCGCACACTTTAAGAACCACTAAGACTGTGAGCGTCTGTTTGTCAGCTGGACAACGACAGCGTCCACCTGCAGCCTTTCAGGAGAGAAAGTGGACCAAAACAACGGCACTTCCACCTGGTGTCAGACTCAAAAGTCCCCCAGCTGATGAGCTGAAGAACGGGAAGCCTCCCTGTTCCTGCCCTGACACCAGAGAGACAGTCAGAGAGAGGAGGACAGCGATCACCCCAACATTCAGACCGAGTCTCAGCAGAGAGACAGACAGGAAGCAGAGCAGCAGAGAGACAGGCAGGGGGAGACAGAGACCAGAGAAAATTCCTCCATACAAACACAACAACAACACAAACACACAGAGGGGAGGCCGACGGAGGAAACAGGCTTCACTTCATTAATATCAGACTTCACAGAAACCAGCAGTGAGGAGGTCAAAGGTGGAGGTGAACTGGACGGGGACAGACGCTGCTGAGATGACAGCATTTTAGAAATAAATGTTTTAAACCATCAGCAGTGACGCTGGAGATGTTCAGATGTTCAGAAATGGAACTAAATGCTCCAACTGTTGAAATCCAGCGCTCGCTCAGGAGCAGCAGGTCGATACCAACATTAACATCAGCTCAGATTTAAAGCGACAACACGATCGTCCGTTTTCCAGCCAGCTCTCAGCAGCTAAAGTAACATCTAACATCACGACAGGCTCCAGGTTCAGGTCGGGATCACCTGAAACACGGCGTTGTAGGATTTAAGGACATCGGAGGCTTAGCCCGGACCTCAGCAGGGGAATTTCTTTATGAACAAATCTGATGCATTTTGTACGCACTCTGGTATCTTATTTACCCCTAAAATGAGGCCTAAAAGGTCCTCCAACACTTTACTTTGAAATGTTCCTCATTCCTTCCTCGTGTATTATCACCGTAACGTCACTGAATGGATTAAAAATGACCCTCATTCTACTTTTCTGGACTTGATGTGAGCTCGCTCTTTCGACCGTGCCTTTCATAAATAATGCAATGTCACTACAGGGAATAAAAAATCATTTTATTGTTAGAAATACTCTTAAAACATGGAATCAGGTACATCAGCATTTTGGGATTACAGGCCAGTCTTCTGTTTCGGCACCTATTTCATGTCATCCTGTCTTTTTCAGATGTGAGCACCTGCTCTACATCCAGAGGGAAACTTTGTACCTTTTACTCTGAACATTTGTTTGTGTGCTTCAGTTACTTTGAAAACATGGCTTAATAATGATCAAATAATAGATGACGATGTATAACTGCAGATGAAACTACCCTGCAGAACATAAAGCATTTAAGATAAAGAAGAAGAAATACTTTCTTAATCCTTGAGGGGAAATTTTTTCACTCTGTTGTCATACACACACATACATGCATTAAATTGAGACATGTCAGAGTGAAGCGGCGCTCTGAGCAGATTGGGGTTGGGTGCCTTGCTCAGAGGCACCTCAGGAGGCAAACTTGCACCTCTCCATCCACCAGTCAATACTCCATATTTGGTACGGACAGGGACTTGAGCTGAGCTGGAGGGCAAAGCCTTTGACTTACTGGTCCATCTGCGTCCCAACCCTCAGCTATGGTCATGAGCTCTGGGTAGTGACTGAAAGAATGAGGTCACAGATAC
>JAPZEB010000013.1:22279723-22294441 GCA_029783705.1 Chaetodon striatus | reverse complement strand
AAAGACCGACCCTGCTGTACAGGAACCAGTGAAGGGAAGCAGGGAAACTTTGCTGGTATTCAACCAGCTGTGTGTCACCAAGGTGTGTGCCAAACACCGTTTATTTGCACATAGCTGGTTCAATATCAGCAATGTTTCCCTTTATATTCATTGTCCTCTGTCTCTACCACCAGGTAATGTGGTGGTTCACTTTCACACTGATCTGTATGTCAGACTTTGGCTTCTATCTTTATTGTTTTAATATGTTTTTGCTGCTGAGTCAATTTGACATCCTCCCTCAAATGCATATTATACACTCTTCTGTCTGCTTCTCTCTGAAATTCTTCCAAAACACATTTTTCCAAAAATGTGATAATATTTCTTCAGGGAGTGCAGTTTGTTGTGGCGTGGGCTCCATTCTTGATGGACCATCACAAAGGGGCAGGGCTGAACAAAGGGTCAATTAATTCACAAACCCCTGGACTTTAATAGCTCGTATCTATTTCAGCAAGATTTCGGCTCACATTCAAATCATCTCCAGCTCATCTGTGTTCTCTGCTAAGTCAAGAATAAAGTATTAATATTTTAAGAGGACAGTAGTAATATTACAAGAATAAAGTTGTTATTCATTGAAAACAACGTTACAATATATCAACAAAAAAATCTACCTGCCCTATAGTCTGCTGTGCATGATGTAATTGCTATCCCCTTCAGACCTTCCTAAAGACACAGAATCCTGTTTGGGATTCTCTTTGGATGAGATCAAGTTTTTGGAAGCTGCTGTGTGCTGCTTTTCAAACAAAGAACAAAGAGCACTGACTGCAGGCTAAAGGCCACTGACCTTTAGACTGGACTTATTGCTATGCAAAAAATAAAAAGAAGTGGGTGGATGCAGCCGCAGTCTTTCTATATTTTAAAAAGAATTACTGTGTCCAGTCGGATCTCGGGGAAAGTTTCCCACATCCAGAGTTTGGGTCCTTCATTTTGGACCCTTGAAGACTTCCACTCTACAGAACAGGAGTATCAGGTCATGCTGTGACAGATGATGGTTCTAGATGAAACGTTCAAGGATGACCAAAATTGTTGCTATTTATTCTGAGGGAGACATTCATTCATTTTCCGTAACTGCTTATCCTGTTGGGGGTCGCGGACTTGAGCCTATCCCAGCTGACACTGGGCGAGAGGCAGGGTACACCCTGGACAGGTCACCAGACTATCACAGGGCTGACACTTAAGCCCTTTTTAAAATAGGAATTTTGCAGATTTGCAGGAAAGCCCAATCAGTCCTCCTTCAGCATTGGCAGTATAAAAACAAAATCGGGAAGTGCAGCGACATGCCGCCTGCCTACTTTTGTTTATACAGAATGTGCCTTTTTCGGTGCAATGGGGGGCGTGAGCTAGTAACAAAATGTGTTGCTCATCATGTGACGTAAACAGTGACATACAATACATGTATTTGCAAGGGCAAGGAGGGCGCGCAATTCCTTGTCTCCCCAGTTGCTAATCTTTACAGTTTCTTTCAGGTTGTTTGCGTTCTCCTCTTGCTACTGGCTGCTTATTCCTGCTATCAGCTGTTTCCTGTTTTTAAGTCCACCACCAGCGGGTCACACGTGGGGCGTCATCAACAGGCCGTCCCCTGGCGGAAGGGCGCCTTGTTCTTTTTTAAACCAATAAGGGTTCCACCAATATGTTTACCCCTACGCGGTTGAAAATTGGGCACCTCAGATCAACTCGCCAATCCGGCTCTGTGTGTCTAAACGCTCGCAGCTTGCCGGCAAAACGGCCCAACATTTGCCAAAAAATCTGGCAGTGATAAAGTGACTATAGAGACAGACAACCATTCACACTCATGTTCACAGCTACAGATAATTTAGAATCACCAATTAACCTGCATGTCTGTGGACTGTGGGAGGAAGCTGGAGTACCTGGAGAAAACCCACGCTATCACATGCAAACTTCGCACAGAAGGGACCCTGAGTTTGAACCAGGAACCCTCTTTGTGAGGCAGCGGTGCTAACCACTACACCACAGTGAATCATCAGCCTATCATCTGTTTTTGTTTCTAGCTGTGGTGCTGTGTAATTTGGCTTAGTTAGCTGATGCTGTGCTAGCTTTATGTGCATTGCGGAGATGCAGTGGGGCGGCAAAATGTGATGTTAAAATGGAGCTCAGAGATTGATCAAAAGCAGAGATATTTTTTGACCAAATACAGCTTTAGATGAGTCGAGGCGCTTTGTGGTAAGAAGCAAACACACACAAGCCTGTGACAAGATACCTACATTAACAAGCAGTTAAGCAACACTTCAACAGTGACTCAGTCATAATGTAGGTGGTCTTTCTGTTACATTGTCATTCTTAATGTGAATGCAGCATTAAAAGTAAGCAGCTCCAAGTTCCACATCTCTCAAAGCATTATAAACGTTCTCTGTTTGTTAGAACTTTAGATTTAAAAGTGCCTCTACATCCTGAGAAAGTTCACCTACTGTATTTACCATGAGACCATCACAATAGCAGACACAAGTAGGGGCTTACACCTCCTACTCAGGGGGCAATACAATCCCATGCCAGGAGGATAAAAGGGCTGTTCAACCACTCAGTCCCAAATAAATGTTCATGTTCACTGTGGCTTATTGCTCTGCAAAGTTCCCATAAAACCAATCTCTCCCTAGTAATCACCTCCGAGGTTTATATACGTGCAGAACTCGCCTGCACACACAGGTCCCATTAATCACAAACACACACCACTGAGCTTTCATTCAAACCTTGTTCCAACAGAGTTAAAAGTCTCATTGATCACAGGCTGTTAGATGCTTGGGGGAGAATAGAAAGCATTTGGCAATCACAGGAAAAAGGATTAGAGATAAAAGAATATAGGGATGAGAAGAAGAAGGAAAAGAAGAACGCAAAGAACGCAAAACTCATGGTAAAACACAACAAGCTGATAATGAGAAGACTTAGTTTTATTATGCAGAGCTCACTGCAGTTTGTTATGGTAGCCTGCGTGAGGCTTGTTGAATAAATGAAACAGAAACATGGAACAGCTCAGGGTGAACACGCTCTACATTCAGAGATGTTGTGGTTTTGTTGCCACATCTAAAACGGGACTCAGACAGTTTGGGGATTTGTGGGCAGGCCACATAATTCAGTCCTCAAGAAGTCAAACAGGAGACATGCAAGTCCTGGTTTAAATATTAACAAGTCAGAATGTGTGTGTATGTGTGTGTGGAGGAAATGATGGGTATAAGTGGTTGGGTATATCTATTTGCTGTAGTTTGCTGAAGGTCAGAATAGTGATCAAATAGAAATGAAAACTCAAATGAAAAATGAAAGCTCTTCCCACCACAAGGTTCCTGCACTTTAAACTCCTTCCGCTTGTACCCATGTTAGCTGACATGGAAATAAATGCTAACTAATACATTGTTATGAGAAGTATTCTCGCAATAATGGGACTCTGATAGATTGATGACAGACATGTATCACCAGACAGTCACTTTGATTTAAAATCTGCACTAATTTAAAGAACATTTTTCCTGAAACAATGTGCTTGTTTTCAATCCCAATGCATCAAATGCGATAGCTTGGACAGTGGCAGCTGTGTCTGATTCCGATGCACAAGGCAACTTTTAGCATCTGTATGAGATGTACTGGACATTACACTTAGCCCAGTATAAACCCATCCACAGCAATGATGTAATATAATTACTGAGAAAGTCTGAGTGGGGTGGGTGGAGGTATTGGATGGGTCAAACAAACACAGGACTTTCACCAAGAAGACAGACCGTTCATGTCCTTTGTGAGAGGTTGAGTTTGTTTTATATATGGCATATATCACATAAGTCACATGATGTGCATCACATACATCACTTGACATAGTTGTTAATTCATACAAACATAATTAATTCAAACCCATGCTACCGTACTAAGCAATATTGTTGTCCAAACCTAAAGTAGTTTTGGTGACAAAACTTCGGTCTCCTGTGAACATTAAAGTTTATTTTGAAAAAGCATTATGCATGTAACAAGCAAGAGCTGACACACAATCGTCAAGCGTTCTCATTAGAAACTTAAGGCCACAGACCAGGCCGCCATATTTGACAAGCTGGAAGTGAGAATGTATTGAAACAGCATTACATTGTGACCTTCTACACAGTACCCAGCAGTATGAGAAATCCATGTCAATGACGGACCAGACGGACCGTATGGGACCCCTGAGAATGGTCCACGGGGATCTATTGTCTCCCTCTGGTTTAGTCAGCGACAGGCAGGATGCAGGCCAGTGGTCAAACCAAACTGCATTATCCATGTGTATACACAACAAATCTCCACACACGACCTTTGGCCCAAACACAAGATAAAACTAAACATCCTTCCCAAGAACTGCAGTACAGTAAAGAGAGAGTGTGTGCAGTTAAATGAGGATCTATGCTAGGATCCAATTTAGGACATTGCATTCCTGTCTGAAACTGTAATATTTAGTGGCGTGTGTAGTGCATAGCTGTAGATCACTGGGATAATGACACAGTGTGAGTAATGGTGCTCTTCGTGCTTTCAGTGAGGCTGTATATTTAGGTAAATTTAAGTGGACTGCATTTATATATATCTTTTATGTGACTTTTATTTGTTTTTGAGACTCTGTGCTGCTGCTATTCTTGGCCAGGTCGCCCTCGTAAAAGATATCTTTGATCTTAGTGGGACAAAACTTGGTTAAATAAAGGCTAAATAAATAAATAAATCTTGTTCACCTATTCACCTTCATACACCAGTGGAGGTGGAGCTGTTGTGCAAGGCGTTTGCCCTCCCATCGGGAGCAATTTGGGAACCAAACTGCCAACCTAGTGATTAAATGGCGACCCAGTTCACTTCCTGAGCCAGTGGCCCCTTGTCAGCAGTTGTTTGCTGGCACAAGCATCAGTGTGAGGTCACATGAGAATTCACACCTCAGTCATTACAGTTAAGAGGGGGGACAAGATGTACTTGTTTCCTGTTGGGTACCTTTTACTTTGTTTGCCTCATTTCAGTCTGACTGACCTTAGAGAGTGTGAGGCTGACCTACTGTACTGCTCAGGAAGTGCTGATAAGAAACTTAATAGGACGGATAAACACTGAACACAGCATCTGCTAAGATGCAGCTACAGTCTCCCCTATGAAGCAATCAATGCCTTTCAGAGTTTTCTGTAATTTCTCTGGTATCTTTTTAACTCTGTTGAAGTTGAATCATGCTATTTATTTAACAACAAGTGATACATGTTTCTCACAAAGGTAGTGTGCTACCTCGCTAACTATACACCTAAACAGATAGCTTGGACCACATTTACACCATGAGTATAAATGCCTTCGCACGACAGTTAATGAGCAAAGTTTCAGCCCACATCATTCCAACAGAATTGTGGGGATCAGAAGTGAAAATGGTAAATTTCCAGCACTGATGGCAGTCCTTTATGAGCTGTCCTCTGAGGGAACGGAAAGCTGGAGATTCCTGAAGAGAGAAAGCTGAACCTCCTCTGTCGGTGTACAGTATAAAACACCATTATACCATGGTCTGAGTGATACTGTATTCTAACTGGCTGCAGTTTGCCCATTAAAACCTGGCTCAGGACACCTGCTAAGCTGTTTTAGTGAAACTGTCTGTTCGCTGCTCTAAATGATAGCACTGGCTACATAATGGTATCAGTCTGTATCGGAGTAACTATAGCAACAGGGATGCAATCAAAGCTGAATTCCTCTAAACTCACTGGTACTTTGCCTTACACCAGTGATCATGTCACATCCCATTTGCTTTAAACTCACTACTTCAGGCTGTGGCCGACGTTACAAATGGCATATCGTTATATTTGCTGTTTGTCACCACACCCAGTGTTATTGACTTTAACTCTTGTTAGCATGGCGTTAACTTTCTGGCCCATAGCGAAGCCAAAGGGCTCTGTTAGCTGAGCTAAAATAAATATTGTAACGACTCAGTAGCAGAGGAAAGGAGAAAACACCAAGCACAGTTTATCAAATCCAAATCTTTACTGAGGAGGTCAAACACCTAAAGGCAGGCAGTAAAGGCAGAAAAATCTGTTCAGAGAGATCGCACAAACAGCAAAGTCAAAAACCAAGGAATCAAACACGAGGAAAAGGCTAAAGAGCATGAACACACTAGAGTGACGATGACAATCTGGAGACTGAATGGGGAAACACAGGGCTTTAAACACACATGAGCTAATTACTAACTACACACAGGTGAGTGGAGCAAGACACAGGTGAAACACATGAGGTAATCAACAAAGGCGGGAAAACTCAGGAAGTAAAAGAAACACTAAACACAATGGGAACACATTTCAAAATAAAACAGGAACTGGACACAAACACATGAACATAAACTAGACATAATATCACAAACATCTCCTGTTGCTTTGTCATGTCTAAAATTCATCTGATTTACTCTTGTTTCCATGGGATGGTAATGATTGAACAAGGTATTGGGTAAACCCAAACAGGGAAGTTGGCATGTGAAAAACTTTGATCCCAAAATGCACAAAAACGTAAATGAATACTCTTTTTTTTCTTTCTTTAGCAAGTGACCATGGTATAAGCAGGATAATGCCCTTCTCTGCTACATGTCGGACACTTCACACCTCCCTGATAATGCACACCTTACACCTCACTTCATTCTGCTGTACTATTTTCAGGCATGACCAGGCCTTGTGACCGTACGCAGAAAATAGTTCCCACGAATGAAAAATCAGTCACATGCTGAAATATGCATTATTAGTCGTGTCCTTTGAGTCCTTTGAATTTTAAAGTGAATGAAGCAGGAAAGGACAAGTCGAGAACCTAAATGAAGAAACACAGGAATGAATTAATGAGGGAGGTCAGTCTCACTCATTAAACTTTCACCAGGCTTCCTCCTGGACAAAAAAAGAGGAGTGGTCTTCTCAGAATTAATTTAAGTGCTTGAGACATTTTAATTTCAAATTCTGTAATATCACAGCATCTAAATAAATCATCAGGCGTCATAAAATGTGTTTCAAAGATGTTATTAAAATAATTTGTGTGTGAATGTTAATCACTGTACAGAGGGATTTGAAGGTTTTATGTTGTTCATTATTGAGATAAAACTTTCTGTTCCAGTTAAATGGGAGTGAACTAATCCTGAATCCAAATCCTTTCTAAATCATCCACTGAGCACTTTGGATATTTGTAGAAGTGACATGAAACGCAAAAATGCTTTGTGTGGGGGGAATATAAAATATACAAATTAAATATACCAGCTGTTCTTACAATCTGTTTTTAATATGATTAACTTGGGGGAGAAACATATCGCAGCAGGTACAGTTGTCACTTTATAGGAAATTTTTATTTTAAAAAACTCAAATCCTGCACAGGAATTTAGTCGGGTGTCCCAACAAAAGAAATATGAAGAAATATTCTTGTTTCAAATCAAATACCAAGCGTCTAAATCAAACATTTTTGTGTCTTAAATACGTCTCCCTTCAAGACAAAGTATAAAAATGTTGGATCACATTTCTTTGAAGCTGCACCAAAGTGTTGGTGAAAAGACGTCTCCAGCAGTGTGAAGCCAGAGTGTTTACCGCTCACTCTGAGCTTGTTGAGTTTTAAAATGATAAATGAACATTAAAACAAGGATACAAGATAAACACGACTGTGTCACCAACACGAGGTCAGTGGCGGCTTTGACCCTCAGACCAGAGAATCTGCGTCATGTCTTCAGACATCATTACTCACATGGATGGAGGAAGCCAATCAACATGCTGGCAAAGAGAGGCTTTGTTTATCCCCCTACAGTATATCGTTGGCCCTCAGCTCTAATTTTCCACTCTTATTTCCTGTTCCCAACAACGAGATAAAGAGGATTTTATGCTAAACCGTGTCCATAAAAACAGTCTGCAGTGACTAAGGTCTTTTATGATGTGAAAGTCAAAGCGAGGGCAAGAAGTACAGTATCTTACCATCTTGCGTCATTGTTGAAATCACGTCAAGGCTGCTGTCGTGTTCAGCCAGCGCTGTGAGCAACAATTATGGTCCAGATACTTCATAAGTTTCTCAGAAATAGACATTTCAGCACAGTGCAGCTTTGCAGCATCAAAGAAACTAATCTATGTAAAGAACATTTGACTATGCTGTTATAATAAAAGTTGTGTGAGGTTGAGTGTGCAGCCTGGTGAATCCATGTGAGGATTCTAACGCTGCGTGTCACAGCTCATTCTTTATGCACAGCTTCAAATTTAGATTTTAACCAAGACTAAAAACTGCTGCACGGCAGGGAACAAGATGAGATTTAAGAGAGCTGTGTAGGATTTAGTGTAATGATTGTGGCAGCGGAAACTTCTCGGTTAGCGTTCCTTCAGTGTTAATGATTCAGGAGGTTTTTATCAGGAGCCAAATTATCTGCAAAGGTCTCTTCCTCTCCAAAACAAATAGACCTGCTGAATTAAACCGGTAAAAACCATAAATAAAGTGTTTCATGATACAAATCTTTGTTTTACAGATGCTGTTGGACTTGTCACGGCCCGCTAGCCCAGCACCTGCTAATGTGTGCTCATCTATTTACTCTGATAACTTACGATCCAGATGTTCAGAAGGTTTAAACTTGCAGCCAAATTATCAGCAGAGGTCTCTTTCTCTCCAAAATGAACAGAGTTGGTGATTTAAAGCGGTGAAAACACTGATTAAAGCAGATTCATGTTAAAAAAAATCTTTGTTTTTCTAACCTGACTAGTCCTGGAAGAGCTGCTAATGGCTAACTGCTAACTGCTAACACAAATGTCCCTAACTAGAGCCAGTGTTTGGTTTGTCTATTCTGGGCTACTGTAGAAACATGGTAGTGAACCTCATGGACGAGAATGTGCTCCCTATGTTAATATAAACAGTTCATTATAAGATAATGAAAACTTGATTATACACTAAAAAAAAGCAAATTATTTTAAAAAATTATATTCCATTTCTGCTAATCTATCCCCTTAAAGTGAAGCTCTGAAACTCAGGACTGACAAAATTACAGCTGAGAGTGTTAAAAGGCACTAAAATATGTTCAAGCCTTCAGGTGCAAATCACTCTTTTTGCAAGGGTAGGTAGATTTGGTTTGCGATAATGATGAGACAACGTTTCAACCACTTCCCAGACACTGCAGCTAAAATATGACTCATTACAGAACAAAAAGATTGTGTTGAATTATGTATGAAGTTTCCCTATTCCAAAAGTAAATTGCAGTGCCGCAGCTACAAAAAGACAGATTGCATGCTGAGACTGATAAAAGCTGTTGCAGACATTGACAGAAGACCTGAGATACAAAATTTTTTTTTTTATTTATTGAATTTGGCTTTTTTCCTCCTTTATAAGATTTACCAGATGCTATTATCTTTAGATCTCAGAGTACAACATGGACCATCAACCAGTTCTGTTAGGTCAAATTGAGGAGGAGAAAGGTTCGGAGTGACACTGCAATCTTGTCGTCTTGTTACACTCTCTGTGTTTGTTCAATAATTTAAACTGCTGGCCTGACCTCACGCTGTGTCGGAGGGAAAATAGTTATTTCTTTGTCATAAACACTTTTGAGCCATTTAGCTTTCAGGTCATGCTCAGTGGTAAAATCCATAACACAAATCTTTGTACACCTCCTGAAAAGATAAAGAACCATTTGAGTCCTTTCTCACTGTCCAGATTGTCTTTTTCTCTGGCAGACGACAGAGACACTGTTAGCTTCTCTTGAAGCATCCAGACAGTGAAGACGAGGGAGGGAGAGGCTCAGCTGTGGATTGTGAAAGAAATGGGAACATGGCTTTCTGCCAGCAACCGTCATCCATAATGATGTATAACATCATTTATACTGAAATCATCCATTTGTTCTCACAGATCATTGGCTCCTCGCTACCACAATAGCATTTGCTTTCTGTAGCAACAGGCCATGACTTCACTTAAAGCTGGGGCAGGCAGAGACCTGAAAACGCAAAAAAACTAAACAAATACAGTGCAGAAGTTTAGTGTCCTCTCAAACCACTTGAAATACAACAGTGATGCCAAAATTAAACTGCCCACCCAAGCTCCAAAATAACAGCAGTCACTTTACAGGATAGAGTCCCAGAGATGTCACTGTCAGGACTACTTAACATGTACAGTGTGAGCCTATATGTCTCGTGTCTGGTACCTGAGTGACACACACACATTATCACACACACAAATGTCTCTTCATTCCTAAACGATGGCAGCTCCTCTTCTGTGGGTTCATGGTAATCAAAGCCTGAGGACAGATTCTCACAGTAACTGGTCTGAACCCTTTCCCTCTGGCCCTACCGTGTCTTTATATTCAGAGCCACACAGCTCACTGACACTTGTCCTGCACATCACTCAAACTAAGCTCCAGTGGGATCCTGGCTGGTCGCCATGGTAACTTATAACACTTAATGACTGCTACTGCTGTTATTGGTATTTTTTAATAAGGAAAACATGAAGGAAAACTAAGGAATTTAAGGAATACTTCCTTAAAATTTCTGCTTTATTAAACTGAAAAATTAAAATATTTTGAGGCAAAATTAGATTTAGATCAGATTTTTTTCAAATGATGATACAGGAACATTTAGTGGAGCATATTACAAGTCCTTGGCCGGCATAAATCATTACTGTTTTTTTTTTGTACTAAGCACCTGTAAAAGGAATGTGTGTGTATTTTCACACTGATATAGTATTTTCAATCAGACTTTAAAGTGGAATAATTCAAGATTGAGGTAAGATGAGTTTCTTTTTTCATCTGTTCTTACGTATGTGTAAAATAGTTGCAGTGCATTTCAGGTTTAAGTTATATTTACAGCCTGATCTTTAAAAAAATATTTAAAGACATGTAATCCCATTTACACCATAACATCACTCCTGTTCCCATTTAATTAAAAAAAAAATACACCCATTGTGTTGACATGTCCTCCACACAGTTTGTTCTAACACAGTTCTTCTCCAAACACACAGTGAGTGTAAATCCTGTTTTACTAAAACATTACAACACAAACACATGAAACCCCAATTAGTCATCTCTGCAGCCCCAGAAGCGTTTGGCTTGTGCATGTAAATACAAAGCTGACATATTAAAAGCTCCTACTGTAAAAAAAATCCAATACAATTCAGCAAAAGTTTTATGTATACAGTAACATATATACAACATCCCAGAGTTTTCCGTGCAAAAACAAGCTGGTCATATTGAAACATGTATACAGATACTGCAGGAATGCATTGAGGTTGAAATATCCTCGAGGGGCAGATTCTCCTTCAGCTGCTTCATCCTCTGTGACACTCGACTGTCTCTCTTCTCCCTGGTGTTGACGGCTCGATACGAAGACTTGGCAGCTCTTCAGGCAGATTCCCTGAGGGGTTAGGGGGGGTCTGCAGGACACAAGCCCATACCTCCACCTGATGGCCCATCTGCTCTGGTGTGATTCACACCACATTGCTGTCATCGTATAAGCTTGTTGTGTTTATGTGTGCGCACTAGTCAGGTCAGTACAACCTACTCTGTGCATGTTACACATTGTATGCAGAGCAGGCTGACTGTCAGAGCAACCCTCACGGCCTTTATAAGGATACTAAATGAAAAACCCACAGGCAGCCGCTGACATGTTGACTATAACTCATGAGGACATTAACACATGCACACACACATAAACACACTTGCATTGAGCCTTTAAAACGGGTATGTGAACACTGCTCTGTAGCTGGAGAGGCAACATAGGTACATCAGAAAGTAAAATGAATGCACCATTTTGTGCTTGAAAGCAGTCAAATCCCACAGCTTTATATTAGTAAGAGTTATTCAGTTTTATTCAAGTTCAAGAACACTGTTTTCCTTTGATTTAAATATTAACAAGCAAACCCAGGGGCAGTTTGTCACTGTACTGTGGATGAAAACCTTCCTTCAAATTAGAGGGATTAATGTGAGTTTACAATTTATGCTGCTTAATTCTCTAAAACCAAAACATCTTTTTTTGTATAGATGTAAAACAATAGTAAATGATAGATACTGAAGCTGCAGACACTTCTACCAGCCTATACTGTGCAATTGCCTGCGAAATAAACTCAGCTACTGTGTGTCTGAAGAGCTTTGAGGGCACTTTCAGATACACACTAAGTGGCACCAAACATCTTATATTGACCAGCTCACTTAATAACAGCTGTGGTTGCTTGGTAACAGGCGTTTAATGAGGCTTTTATTGGAGGGCGATGACACAGGCAGCACCTGAAGTGATGGCTGGATGTGCAGTTTCTAGGAATCCTGGCCTTAACTCCACTGAGAAACAATAATGATGTTTACCTTAATTCTCTGACCGATTCACATTATGCTTCGTGTGAATCTCAAACAGAACAGCATAACTTACTTGGAGTTTTTAAATGCAGGCACAAACTCACTTACACTCAGTATTTATTCCTTGAGGTTTTAGTCGCAAAGTAATAAAACGCAGCGTTTGTATATAAATCAATTCATGAAAGGAGGAATCAATTTGACACCACTTCATAAAAGCTTTTATAGCTGATGTTCTAAAGGGCGCGATGTCAGGTTGAGTCATCTCAGGGAAGGATCATGGCCATTAAAAAGAAATGTATTTTACATTTCCACCAGCAGAAGCCGTTTGTTGGAATGAATACAAGTCCTTGATGATTTCAGATGTGTGGACACTTTACTGCAGAGACAACTCCTACACTATAGGAAGACTTCAAAAGAAAATCCAAGGACAAAGACAGAAAGACATTTTCTTTGCTTAAAGCCATGCTGGCAGAGTGCCTCTATTCAACACTTTGGTCCAGACTGAAATATCTACTGAAAACTACTGAATGGAGTGGCTGTGAATTTTAATAAAGAGAGAGGCAGGACAAAAGTATCAGTCTCAAGCAACACATTGTCACTCTGACCTCGTCCACATACAACATGCAATGTACCCTGGGTGAGTTGGTTGTTGATGGTCTGGGGCAACATGTCAAGTTCTGAATGTTACATGCATTGTCTTTTTAAAATACACTTCCATTATCACAGGAAATGTACCGTTTGCATACAGTCTCTTTCAAAATAAACGCACAACGTCGGGACAACACCACAAACGCTGGTCATCTATCACGCCGACAAAAAAAAAAAAAATCAGCGGTGTCTGACGCCAGAAGTCTGCAAGTTGTTTAAATACGGAGCTTTTCTGTTGTAATACAAAAATCAGGCACTTGTTGGGAAGTCCACAGGAGATACACCCCACTATTGAGTCTGCAGCCATATCAGCCAGATTTTGTTTTTTTACTTAGTACGTGATCTTTTTTTTCTTAACTTTAACATTTTTATAATGTTTATTTGTTGAAGACAGTAAAGGCTAAGTATCACTGAAGGTTTCATTTATTATGCTAGCCTATCTTTTGTACCAGACAGAGTAAACTCAACAGAGACAGGAGAGGAACAAAAGTTACATCCAGGTGTGCTGTGGGATTTTGTGATAACCACACGTTATTAAAGCAATATTCATCTGGGCCTATACAAAAAGTTATGAATGAATTTTGTATTCATTTATTTACTTATTTATTATTATTTATTATTTCCTTATAAAGAGGCAAACTCTAGCTAAAAAATGTAATTTAATTTAATCTAAAAAACCTTCATGGGAAACCGTGTTTGTGCGTGGGAATTATAATTGTGTGACACATCAGAAGCTCTGATTGTCAGCCAGTGTGAGGGATGATAATTAAAAGGAGAAAGCCGTGAGTGGGACGATGGATCACTTTATTGTGCGGAGGAAATTACAACAAAGCACCAGCGATGACGACCTACCACTGAAAGAAAAGAGAAAAGAAACCTGTCAGTAGACAGTATCACGAAAGCTGCCAGTCTTATTTTTATTGTCTTATGTCGTGATAAGAGTGATAAACACATTATAAAAGCTATTGTGCACAGATATAAATACAGGTGTGCCATGGGAACAAAAAGTTTGAAAACCACTCTATTTTACACATACAGTGTGAGCACTTGGTCGTACCTTGAGGATCGGACCACGCAGTGTGAGCACATAAATTGTGAGCTTTGGTTTTACACCAAGCTTAACTATGACAAAATAACGGTTAATATCCAAAATAGTTGATATGTAAGGAATTGATAGCAGGTAAAAGTTGTACAGAACAGGATCCCTTTTGAAATTATATTTTTTTCTTGATGTCTTGCATGTGTCTTGTCTTAAAAAAAAGAGAGCAATGACAGAAATGTAAAAAAGGAATCTCGAGGGTTTTTAGTCTCAGCCTGTCTCTATTTTTATTACCATTTCAACCCAAGCCTTCACCGTGATGTTACATAACAAAGAGCGAAGCCACCTTCTCAAAGCTGACTTTTCTCCTCAAACAGAAAAGAAGAAAAAAACTCCTTGCAGCTTCAAGCAACTTCCTTTTGTGGTGTGGTGGGATTATTTTTCTTGGGTCCAGCGTGACTCATCTAAATCCTTGTCCTCCCTCTGAGACTATTTCTGTCTCCCACTTCTGATCCAGTCTGTCCCGGAGCCAGGCGAGCCTGTGTGTCTACAGAAAGGTGAGTGTGTGATGTGAATGAATGGCCCGTTTAGTGGCAGGGCGATAAATCAAATCAGCCCTGCATGCCACTGCAGGTTTTGCAAGTTTCATTCTTTGCCTGGATGTAAATAACAAAAGCTTCATACAACGTGGGATGCAAGGGCTGATGATGTCACAGGAAATCCTGTTTAGAGACAGTTCAGCTGGCTTACTGGTGCATTGTGGGAG
>JAPZEB010000013.1:22259170-22272795 GCA_029783705.1 Chaetodon striatus | reverse complement strand
CGATGCCAGGACTCTGTAAGCCGCTGGAATTCAGCCATCATTCATTTTGTTATTTACACCATGTCAAAATGTTGTCTGTGAAAAAGGGCATGTTGAGATTCATTTATGTCGATCGAATCAGGTGAACTCTTCTCTGCAGTAACTGAGAGCGGCCTCACCATATGCTATATAAGGGGTTGTTCACTGGAAGCCAACACTGTACAGAAGCATGAACAAAAGCCTTTATGTCTTAAATATGTAATGTTTGTTTGTTTCATTCAGTTAAACTGGTGTAAACTTTTTAAATGCCCTTCAAGTGGAGCTTATTATTGTATTTATTATACTTTTAATACTTTTTATACCTTGTTTTCTGCATTATCTTTTACTGTTTATTACCTGACTTGACTCCAAGTGTGTTGTGCACAAGGATTCCTACGTACCCAGACTGCGTCCACGTGTACAAATTGCAAATAAAGTCTTGTCTTGTCTTACCTTGTCAATTAATTCAAGAACAAGTAGTTTGTCTTAGCATTGTATCTGACAGCAGACGTCAATGAAATGTATGTTTTCATCCAAGGCCATTATTTTTTTGTTAGAGAGTTTGGCCCAGGGGTCACACTGCTCTACATCTACAATATGAATATGCATTAAAAATGTATACAAATGTGTTTAAAACTAGACATGCAGGTGCAAAACCTGAAGTGTTGGCATATCTGTGCACTGGAGTTTGTCAGTGTGCATTCAAGGGTAAAACTGACATAATGATTTTGTGATACATAGAGCTGATATTTCATTTTAAATGCTACACTCTTGTGCAGCTTTTTAATCGGATTTCATGTAACAGGAAGAGGAAACCATAAACGTCAGACAGTCTGCAGTTTTTAATTCCAACCAAACACACCTCATCAGTGAAATCACCTACACAATGAAACCCTGCCGACTGTTGGCCCTTTGTGGCACCTGGTTCAATTTTCCTGCCATTTAAACACGCATGTGTTTAAAAAAACACTAAAGTATTACAATGCTGGCAGAAAACATCTATATTAAAATGCCAGAAAACTGATATCAACCTTGAAAAGCCACAGTTGAGCCACAGTGCTCTGTGCCTTGCCAGGAGTCCACCGATCACAGCAGTGCAGCCCTGCGTGGAAGCATGGCACTCTCGCACTTCCTGCACTGCTTTTGGTTGAAACCGCTGGGTCAACCCACTTCCCTGTATTCTTCTGTCAACTCTGGGAAAAAGCTTTAATATCCTTCCTGCCTCCAAGATGCTGGCCATGGAGGCGGCCATCCTTGAGGGCAACTACACTACGATGTGTCCCCTCACCGCAGAGTGAACTATTGTCTCCTCTGTTTGTGTGTCTAAACCCTGTTGTTTGGCCTCTCAGAAGAAACAAAAAACTCTTGTTTCGCTTCCTGGACAGTTACAGATGGAATAAATATTGCCTGATATCTTGCCGTTTGTTTGTTTAGCCGGAGTCTGTAATGATACTGTGATTGTTTTGTGGTCATTGAGTTTGTCTTTTCCGGCTCTTTACCTCACGGTCCAGACTCGACAGCAATGTCAACATCATTGACCATCACCCACTGTCAGCGATGACTGCATTGTTTGACTCCGAGTTTATTTACATGATGCAATGATAAGATTTGAAACTGGATGGCAGGGATTTCTTTGTATTGTTCCGAGGGTTTACACAGACACACAGCAAATCAGTCATGGATTCAACTGTCTTGGTGTTTGTATAGGTTGGGATAATATTGTTGTCTTAATGAAAGAATAATGTCTCAGTCTGAATGCACGCACACACATGCTTGCCCATATAAACTCTCCCAGGGCTTCAGTCCTCTGGAGAGCCGTGACTGAACAAAGTAGATGCGTTTTCCAAAAGCACATTTTCTCTGGAGGGTGAGAGAAGGCGTCTGTTCTGTTTTCCACCTCATCTACGAACAGGTGAAAAACAAGAGACAGCATTTAGAATGAAAGAAACAGAATCAGAGTATGAAACAAGTTTAGAGTGATGAATTCTACGAAGGTTACAGACACCAGATGGCAACTTCTTTTGTTTTCTAAACTTATTTGTTGTAGCATCATAGACGCTGTAAAGGCCCTACATGCCTACATATGGTTTTCACTTGTGACTTAGGCCTCTTGTCTGGACTTTGATGGCATGCAGTCAACTCAACACTGTTATATTACAAAGTTGGTCATGTGAGAGTTAAAAATAATGTCCTTTAACAAATAGCTGCACTAACAGAATTATTTGACACATGTAATCCATGTTTTGTTTGGTTCTCAGAATTTCTGCATGATCGAACATCATCGACACACATTATTCACACATTAAAAGCCGTTTTGAAAAGATGACTTTTGATTAGTGATTTGAACTGGAAGAGGTCGGTGCAGTCTCCAAAGTGTTTGGGGAGAGATTTCAAGAGGGAGGGCACAGCTATGGAGAGGGCTCTGTCGCCCCAGGTCCGGATCTTGGCCCTGAGTGGTGGAGTCAGGAGGTTGGCATCAAAGGAGCAGAGACTGTGGGAAGGAGTGTGGCAGTAAAGCAGGTCAGTGAGGTAGGAGGGGGCCTAGTTACGGAGGGCTTTGTGAGTGAGGAGAAGGACTTTGAATTGGATGTGTTGTGGGACAGGGAGCCAATGGAGGTTCTGGAGGACAGGGGTGATGTGATCGCAGGAGTGGAAATGTGTGAGCAGACTGACAGCAGAGTTCTGGATGGGAGTCTTTTTCTGTTGTACTTGATACTTAGATGTTTACTTTAATCTCTATCAACAATTTAGAAACTCACAAATGTGATAACTCCAATAAAGTTATGTCCTATGTCTGTTCCTAAACACTTTTCCATTGACTTGGTGGAAAACTTCATGACTCACGTGTGTGTGTATATGATTAGGGTTTGAGAGGGATAGAGTGAGTTATTAGCAGTGTTGGGCTCATTATTCTAAAACTCATTACTCGTTACTTTTTTCAAAAGTAATGATATGGCTTTACTCATTACTCCCTTTGGTGGGGTGTATTTCCTGGACCTTCACGTTGCTGTGCTGTTGGTTGCAGTAGGTGTTTCAGAAGGTTTGAGGTCATGTTTTTCACAGTGGAAAGAGTTTTAGTATAACTAGCTGCAGTAAGCATGCAAGTAATGGGAATAGTTCTCGCAGCCAGGGTGAGAGTTCCCATCTTTGTGACATGCCTGGGCAGCACGACGATTATGAAAAAAGTCATTTCAAGTAAGTAGTGATGTGATAACAAAAGTAACCTTGTGAAGAGTTGTTTGGTTTTAAGGTAACTGTAGTATTATTACTGAAATTTTATTAGTAAGTAATTACACTATTCTAGAAAAACTGGAAACAGTAATGCTGCCCAACACTGGCTGTTGGTTAGTGTTATGACCACATGTTATGATGCTGTGTATTGACGGCACTGACAGCTCGTTTTTCTTCTGTTTTGCATTATGTGATGATGTTTTTTTTTCACTTCATTTAGTTGTATTTGTTTAAAATTTGTCATTACCAAAAGCAAAACAAAAAAGCTTTGAATATGCTGCTGAAAATGTCTTGCTCATCCACATTTCCTAGTTAAAATCTCCCCCAGTTGAATTCATGATTGAACAGCCCTGATTCATGGCTTTATTAAGTTCAGATAAAGCTTAATTTCACGCTCCTACAGCACAGTGTAGATTGGATAGATCAGAGACTGGATGTGTCAGCAGTTTTGGGTATTTGTGCCAGTTTTTCTGTCATATAGTCTGTTCTCCAGATCAAAAAGCAAACTGGGGCAGCAAGCACAGTTCTAGCTTTGATTAGAGTGTAATTGTGATCTTAAAGAGTATCTACAGTAAATAATTTAGCATGCAGATCTTCAAATGATAAATGAAAGATGCCGACACAAGCTGGTAATGATTGTACTTCCTTTTGACAGCGATGGATGTTAAGTCCTACACAAACACACAAGTTTACACTCGGATGACACAAAACATGAACTCAAAAAGAAGAATTAGACAACCAGGCGGGTTTGATTTGTAAGCAGGGACCGCACAGGGTGGTGAAGCAGTGGACAAAGTCCAGGCAGGTTTGTTTCATGGAGGAAACACCTGTAGACCTTGTAATGAATCATGACACTCACTGAATGTGGAGCATGTAAGTGTTTGTGTTAGCGACTTTTAGAGGGTTTTGAATCATGCTTGATGCACCCTGCGACCTCTGTGCTGAGCTGTAACTCTGCTAATAGTAGGTTACACAAAACAATGCTACTAAAAACACTCCCTGGTGAGTCGAATCTAAAAGAAGTCTTTAGCTGAAAACTAAAGGAAGGCCTTGAATCCAGCACGGGAATGCCAGACTCCGCCACCAACAATGAAACCTAGTGACGTAATTACAGAATGTAAATACTTACACTGAGTGGCTATTGTAAAACAAAATGTTGACTATAAAGTGGGATTTGATGTCATGAAAATCTTAAGAATTACAAATTTAACCTTAGTACCTGATTCTTTAATGAACAACAGATGAGATGAGATATTTTACTTAATCTTCTGGACGAATCTCTTTTGTCCCATTTGAATCTTTGTGTCAAAACACAGAAATCAGGTGAAATCTTATGTGGTAAAAGACAAAGTAAGGAGGCAAGTAGAGCCAGGTGTCAGTGTTTGTTGACGTAGAATATAGAAACACCTCAAAGTTAATGCCGTAGCAATTTAAAGGAGAACTACATCTATTTTCAAAATGTATTCATATTATTCCTATGGTCTAAGACAGTCCAAAAATATGAGTTAACATGAACAACGCTCTCCAAAATCCAAATGCTAGAGTGCTAAAACTCAAACTTGTTATGTCATAGGGTATAAAGTCTGGAGCTGCTCAATAGACAATGATTTGTGAAAGACATCATAGATGTCATTAGAGCACCCAGGGAGATGTTCTGAGTATATGGGTCCATTTCAGCTCAGTTTAGACCAAAGATTGTAACCTTCAAACATGCAGCTACTTCCAAAGCACCGTTCTGCAAAACCTGCCACTTCACACCAATGCAATTTCTCTTGATGAAATAAACATTTAAACTTGAGTTGTCTGACTGAACTGAGATCACGACAGTAGAGTAATACTCTAATGCGTATAGAGATGAAAACAAACATTCTGTGGATCCACAGAATCAGGCTCCCATCCACCATCCATGGAGCAGCTCCAGACTTTATACCCCATGACATCACAAGTTTCACACTTAATTCTCTGGTTTCGGGCTTTGGGAGAGAGTAGCTCATGTTCTCAAATATTGATTGAACTTTCCAAGGCCATGGAAGAAACACATTTCATTTATTAATTTAGGTGGTGTTCTTCTTTAATTCTTAAGCACTGCATGATTTTAAAATGATACAGAGAGCACTTGAATAAATAATTTCAAGAGGTTTCAAGCTTTCTGACATACTGAATATATTTTCAGTGTTTTTTGCTGGCATCCAAGGGGATAAGTGTTAGGCAGGGTTTTTTTTTTTTAATCTAAGACATACACTTTTTTAGCTGGATCAAAGAAACAGAAAGCAACGGAGAGCAGATGCCTCTGGCTATGCAGAAATACTCATAAACATCAACTCACAGATGTAGCTCCAACGCATTGCATCACAACAATTGAATTAGAAAATGATTGTTTTCTGTGTACTTGCTTTGTTCGTGTAATGAAGGAGATCAACCAGGTACTTTGAAGAGAAATTTAATCAGTTTCCATAGACAAAAGTGTGCAGGTGAGGGCTGACAAACAGAGATCGATGCCTTATGCTTTGGAAGAAAATAAAAAAAGCAGTGCTTGGTTTAATTTGCCTCGTGGCCGTTGAGGACTGCGGTTCAAAGAACCAATGAAGTGCGTATGTTAACTCAAGCCTTTCCCCAGAGGAGTTCACTTCAAAGCATCAGTGTGTGTTTCTCACTGGTCTGAGTAAGACTGGAGGGGCAATGCAGATACAGTAGACAGCACGGACACAGAGCATAACTGTACAGTACGAGGCCTCAATGTCAATTCATAGTTCTTTGTTTCCATTGAGAGTCTCTCTTTGTGAGTATTAACAGTATTTAATTCAACAGTATTTGATAAGTTACACTGTTATAAAACAGTCCTTTGATGCTCAGGTAGTCACACAAGAAATTTAAGTCCCAAAATATATGAATCATAGTGTTGCCTCATCTTTGGGTAGCGTGCCAGTGTATCCTTTCCAGTGGTGACAATCCATTCAGTAACTCAACAGTAAGATAGAAACAATTGAGTCAATTGAATCAATATTGGGTCCAAATTTGGCTTCTTTTTTATCCAAGCCATCATACAGTATCATGTTAAAATATTTAACAAATGGTGTCCTCTGGGAGTCCCATTTCCCACCAGTTTAGACTTCTGTTACTGCCTCTGATGCTTGGTGGATACTTTGGCCTTCAGCAACAGTTCAGTGCTCTGACAAGAATCTCCGACGTCAAAGGTCCGGATCCATGAGCTTTAAAGAATGCACCAAGATTTGGTCGATAGTCCCACTGGTCAGTTTACCCAACAAGCGATGTGGACGCCAAATGACCAAACTCCTCTGTGATTTGAAGGAATAGTTTCACATTTAAGAAAATGTTTATTTGCTCTCTTGTCAAGAGTTGAATGAGAAGATTGATACCACTACAGTCAGGTGTTGGTTAGCTTAGCTTGAGGCTAGAAACAAGGTGAAACCACTCACAAGGCTTTATCCAATGTAACAAAATCTAAAGCTCACCTATTAACACTTTTTTTTATCTTTGTGTTAAAAAAACAAATTGTAAGAGCAAGGCCTGATTTTACAGGGGGGGGTATGGTCTCACTTTTTCTAGTATTTATGCTAAGCTAAGCCAACAAGCTGCTGGCTCCAGCAACACATTTACAGTGCACAAAAGCCAATAAGCGTACTTCCCAAAAATTCAAAATTCTGCTCAGCATTAAGACATCTGTTGAGCAGCTGTTGGGCAATGTCAGAACTGTGAAAAATCACAAATAATATATTAACATTTTTGAATAAAATACTACTTTCTATTACCCGATGCTATCTCCCTCATTTCCCCAGGAAGTTTAGGTGTTTTGCAGCGTCACTTGGGGGTAAATTGACCAACTGGGACAATCTCCCAAAACCTCTGTGCATTCCTTTGTACAGTATTGTTTTAGTGAAGAGGTTGGGACCTTGAACTCCGTCCTTCTCCCGCTTTTCTACGTCCTCTTCCATCCTCCTCTCCTCCTAAGCCAGGATATCACTCCTCTTGCTGCACCAGACCACCAGTGCGATCATGGCCAACGTGAGGAAAACAGGGATGAGGATGAGGATGGTTAGCTTGTCGTCCGGCGGGTCCACCCATACCACCTGCTCCACGGTGCAGTTGGAGAAAAAGTGCTTGTGTATGCGGATGATGTAGCTCTCCACCAGCGGATTGGGCCAGTAGCAGTTGACGATGTGGGACTTTGTCTCCGTGCAGAGGGTGAAGAGGTGGTACTCACTGTGGAGAAAAATGGGTAGAAGAGAGGGGAAGGATTAGAAGATAATCACCACTGACTTCTGTTATAAGCAGAGGTATTCCTGAAGGTCGCATGTGAATTTGTGGCTTTCTACTTTCAGAGTACTTAACAAACATACACACAGTTCAAGGGATGACATTACATGTACAATATACTGGAGGTGGACAGTTACCCATCTATTAGGACTTAAAATGATAGCCCTTATTATTAATATATTAGTTCTATGAAGGGCACGCAATCATTTAAAACCCTACCGTGGTGTAGCTAGTTTTAATGAAAGCATTGGAAGTTCAGTCAGTAATCCATCATTGTCACTGGGGGGTATATTGCCTTTCACTGTTTTGGTCCACGACTCTCCTCTATTTCAACAGACGTTCAGGGCCATTCAGAGCCTTCACGGAGCTTTCCAGGCTTAGAGCTCTGCTTTGATGAATCCATTCAGCCAGCCCTAATCCCTCTTTCTCCATTCTGATTTCTCAATCCTCCAGGTCCAGATTTGTTTCCCATGACATCCAGGAGCCATTGGTATTCTCACCAGCAATACAGTGAATTGAGCAACAGTGATATTTGTCTCCACGTACGCCCACACTGGCTCATACACTGGAGATGAAACGTCTTAACATCGTTCAGACCTAAAGCTTTAGACTGTAATATTCTGTAAAGGCACAGCTGGTAAAATGGAGTGTATCACTGCTCTGCTCTACAAAGCTGGGTTGGACCAGAATCTGACTTCCTGTCATGTTCCACCATATAAGAATTATTCAAGCAAGGAACTTTACTTTATTTATCAGATCAGGGGGATTGCTGGGGGTGACTTTTTATTGTGACCCTCCCCTGAGCTACAAATATTTTTCCCTGAGCCTCCCTGAGTGCCTGGGGAAAAATGCATGATGCTCCCTCCACCATAAATAAGCATATTTTTGTATATTCACATCAAATACAGATATCAGAGCAAATGTTGCGAGCAAACAGCACAGAGAGAGTTATTACCAAAACAGCTAATTTCTGAGGCAAAATGCAAATTCTCCTTAAAAATCACATCATAACGCCAGCTGTGTGCGCACTTGAACAGAATATGAGTGCATGACAGTCACATACAAAACCAGCAACATATAATTGTCTAGCGCCTTTCTCGTCTACCGCTTTTACACTTCATCACATTCATTCATTGACACACACATTCACACAATGGTGGCCAAGTCTACCATACAAGGTGCCAGCTGCTACTCAGTCACCGTTCACATGCTGTGACACACCGATGGAACAGCCTTTAGAAGCAATGTTGGATTTAGTGTCTTGCCCAAGGATACTTCAGCATGCAGACTGGAGGAGTCGCAGATCGAACCACCAATCTTCCAGTTTTAAACTCACTTGCAGGCTTTGGGGTTCTGGGGGTATTTAAAATAAGTAGAATATACAACCATTTGAAGTTGAATGTCCCTGCCCTAAGCCAAATCGAAAAAAACGTAACTCCCTCCATAGTACTTAAAAAATTATAAGTGGGGGGACATCCACTTTGCAAGACCAATAACACAAAGGTAAAAACCAAACTGCAGTGACAGGCTTTCCACAGCCCTAACAAGCTCCACCAGTCAGAGGGTTCGGGAAGCCGGTATGTAGCCTGTGAGGCAAAACAAAGGGCAAATAGCTCACAAAGCACTGTCTGGGGTTATTGCTACAAAAATGCACACACGCACAACATTACTGTTGTACATCAGTCTCTGACTCTAACAAAACAACATCTAGGACATTATGTAAAATGCTACATCTATTCACCACTCGACTAATAGCCGTTATGACATCCAATATATTGCATATATTGACTGTTTTACACCGCCGCCCTCTTTACAGCACACATAAGTCAGGCTCTGACGTCAAGCTGTAGCCATTGCTTTGAAAGACCTTTGTTGCAATCAAATAAGCCCTGCTGTCTGTAGGGGACATATACTGTATATATATATATATATAGTGTGTATGCTGTGTATAGATATACAGTGCAATGCACACGGGGAAAAGAGGCCCCACATGCACAGTGATAAGAAAAGTGTTTTGCTGAGAAAAGCTTCCTGTCAGATCTAGACTCCGCAATAGTATATTATTGAAACAGCGGGAGCTCATCTGTTCATGTGGAAACAAAAAAAAAAAACATTTAGTACTGTTTAGATTAATGTTGCAAGAAGCAGGGAAAATGTCTCATGGCTGTAAGTTAATGGAGTGTTCTGCTGAAGAAAGAGTAAGTTGAATAACAATTTGTCAGTGTACATGAACATGAACAGATTAAGTCTTTTCTAAAAGTGTGATTTATGCCACTGCTGAGAACCTGATAAAATGGCAGCTGAGGGAATGTTTGTGGGCTGAAGAAAATAAAAGGACAGAGAGAGATAAAGCATGTATAACCAGAGCTTTCAGGAATCAAAATGCAGCATGCAGGACTGTAGGGAATAGAAGACTTGCGTAGTTATTTCCCAGATGTAACGCACAGCAGCTAACAGGTTTTCAAACTATCGTCCACACACACAGTAAAGATGATAAAAAACACCCTGACCAGGTTCACTGTTTAGTCACAGACTGTATTACATTAACTGTGAACATGACCACTAACACATATTTACAGCCCATATATTGGATACTTTAGCATAGATATAGTATATGTGAGCAAACACACAGTACACATCCACACACATCAAAGTTTCTGTACTAAAGCTACTTACAGCTTATAGTTTGTTCCAATGTTTAGTATCCAATCTGAGCATTTTACTGCCAAAACGTAATGTTTCCCTTGAAATATCATTCCATAACTCCCTCTGAGGCATTAACGCTCCCAGTGAAACCCACACTAATAAAACTACTCAGGGGTTTGCAGCTCTGGAAGGCAAGATAAACCACCACATCTGTTTAATGGCAATAAACTCTGCATATCCACAGTTCTTAAAGAAGATTTCACAGCTGGAAAGATAGTCATTTCATTAAACTGGGCTGTTTAAGCAGTAGAGAGATGCACTTGGTTTAAAAATGTGTACTATACGACCAGAGAAAACAGAGGTACAGGACTGTGGTATTGCGAATTTGCCCTCTTTCTACGCAAAGGGGCAGCGGCTCTACTCTGAGCTCCCTCTGGATGTTCGAGCATCTCACCCTATCACTAAAGCTGAGCCCAGCCACCCTTCTGAGGAAACTCATTCCGGCCACTTGTATCCCCAATTTAGCCCCGTTAAGCCCTCTGCCAACTGATTTAACGGTGTAGCTTTTCTAGACTCACTAAATTTTCTCAAACTCAATGGATCAAATCCTGATAGTGAAACAAGTCATTTCACAGGGGCTGTAACACTAAAAAAACAATGTATTACCATGGGAAAAAGTCTTTTTGGGCCCCATGGCATCATGTGACGGACCCAGATGTCATTAGACCACTATGTGAAATTGACTTCAAAGCCTGGCACTGTTCCTCGGGGGCTTGTGAGAGATGAGCCACAGTTTATTTACACATACCACCCACATTGATATGAATCAAAGCTGCATGAGAATTGGTGTAAGAATCCCTTTAATAGTGTTATAAACTGTCTATAGAAGTGGTCACCTGTGCGTATACGCACAAACAGACACACAGTAGTTTAAAGATATAACGCTGCTTCTGTTGATTCATTGTCGTGTTTTTCAGTTGTCTGTTTGTCCTCTGAGACTGATTGCTCTGCTAACCAGTTCATCAGATTGAAACAGAAACCGTCCAGTAGTTAAATTTGTGTTTTTTATCTTTTATTACTTAGATCGCTGTGCAAAGCAGTCCACATGCTGTGATCTCAATCATTGACTGTCCTGTCCCATCGCTGGCTCATGCTGGTAACGGTCTCCTGCCAGTCATGTGGGCCACATAACCCACTTATAATGAGGCTTACTCATCTAAATGGCCAATTAGTTGTCATTAGAGGCAGCAGGAAAGAAGCTCTGATGACTTTAGAGTAGCATCTGGTCCATACAGGGACTGGCCATAGTTCCTCATAGAGAATATGTAATATGAAGAGGTCCGGATAGACAGCCACGACTGTTGCACTGTTCCTGCGTGACCAACATTAAGGCTGGCTGCTCCTGGAACTGCAAACCGCTCCGGGCAGAAAATCAATATGTTATTAGAAGAAAATGATTGAAGTACATAAATGCTGTGTGGTCCGACAAGCTCCTATCGGCTCATTTCAAACAATAACAGTCATGTTGGCCGAGTGTTTGTCCAGCGGCTATGACTGCAGAGAGGGCCCGCTCATTTGTCAAAGAGAGGAAGCTTTGCAGGGGTCGCTGCTCGTTTAAACATGAGGGCCCCTCGCTCCTCCAAGCCCGATCCTTCTCACCACTCTCTGGTTCCTTTTACGCTTTTGCTCTTTCCTTCTTTCTCTCTCTTTCCCTCTCGCCTTCTTATCACCGTCTTCCAGGCTCCAAAGAAAACTGCTGCTGAGAAAGTCACTGTATCCTCCAGTCATGTAAATGAGGTATGGTACACTAATACGCCCCAATGAATCATTCCTGTCATACACATGTGGACTCATGCAGGCAGATTTCCTGGAAAGGCAGCTGTGTTTCCCGTTACATTATGGCTTTGAAATACTCTTTGTTTGTATTTTCTTTCATCTGCCAATCACACTTGATCAGTCAGACATCCCTTACAGATCATATTTTGATTAAAGGAGGTTTTGGCTCTTTGAAATCAGTCTCCATATCCTTCAGTTTTGAGTGGGTAAGCATTAATACTACAGCAGAGAATAAAGAAAATGTGAAGAACAGAGCCCGGACATTACACCACCCATCCTGCACTTCAGGTGGACCAAAACAGCACTTTAAAGGATCCAAAAAAACACTTAACTGTTCATAGGTGTGATGGACACCTCTGTGTTATGGGGATTCTTTGGAAACCATAGGGAAGGGAGCAAGAGCATGCAGCTATCTGTATTTCTCAGAGTGAAGTCAGACAGCGCTGTTAAAGAAAACAGACTCAAAATGTCTTTAACTGTCTGAAGCTGTTTCACTCATCTTCAATTTATCCGTCTTTAAAGGATCACTCCAGGTCATCTTCGACTGGAACCTTATTTTGGCAGGTCTCAATGATTTTTCCCTCATGAATTTTCAGTGGGAAATTCAACAGATCCCAGGAGGATGTGTCACGCAGCACAGCCAGCAGAATTGTGATTCGCATGGGTTGGACTCCAGTTAGGATCCTGTAATGACTTCAGAAAAGACCAGCTTGTACTTTGATTCTACAAGACACCATGCAGAGTGGAGCTCTATAGCATCAAATACTTGGTGCTCCTCTATAAGCCCACAGCGGCAAAATCCCAGTTGGACCAGCTTCATATTCTGACCAGGAATTCAGGCCAGTTAAGATCTACTCAGTAGCATTTGTTTGTGGTACTTTTACATGAATGATTTATGTAGGCTGTCTCTGTGCTGTGTAAGGAGAGAAGAGAGCTGAGATTAAAAGAGAATAATGGCTTAAATTTGGATGAGAACTGGCACTGATACCATTCTTTTTTGTAAATTTGCATTAAACAGACTTTTTGGTCACTTGGGGGCTGTGGAAACGAGCTTTGAACACAACACCAACAGCTATACTTTTTTAACGGAGTGGACCTGTGAGCACAGTTTCCTATTTACACATCTACAGTAGCAGATGAGGAGAAACAGAAGCGTTCATTTAGAGTTGTGTTTGTGTCTACCTGACAAATGTAAGTTTAATATTCACTCTAATTCAGCTCTGGGTTTGGTCTCTGCCAACTCCTGTTGGAAATATCTGGCTCTTTATTTGCTAAATGTTCCACAGTGGGTGCCATGTGGCCCCATTTGTCTGAAAAATGTCCCATTTGACCGAAAGCCCATCTCTTCAGCAGCCCAAAAATAGACAGCCATTACTCCGAAGCCTCAGTTCTCAAAAAAATGCATGCTTCCTGCAAGTAGTGTCAGTTTTCCAGTGGTGTTTTTACCGACCCTTCACAGCATTTCCCTGCGGTATCTGAACCACAGAACTTGGGTGTTCATCGACCTGTCCCTAATTTTCCAGCAAATTTTGTGTCACCAAATGTGGGTGTTTTAAGCCAAACACGATCTTTTCCTGACCATAACCAGGTGGTTTTTGTGCCCAAACCTAACCATACAT
>JAPZEB010000013.1:22233191-22248779 GCA_029783705.1 Chaetodon striatus | reverse complement strand
CATTGGGCCATCCATACTACCTCCTAACATTTAAACTTATAAATGAAAATAATCATCAAAAGGTTTCCAATTTTTCTTTCAGTTTCTGTATAAGGTGGAAAATTTCCCAAAAAAGCATCTCTAATAATAATAATAATCACAGTGATGATAAGATATGATCAAAATCTCAGTACAGATTAAGATAATCAGTGTAGTTATAGCTTAAGGATAAAAATGGTCATTAATTTCAACAATTCAAACATAAAATGTCAATACGATTGATTTATGTTTGTACTATAAAGCACATGTCCAGATAAACAAACACTTGGAAGATTAACAAATTAAGATATTTTTTTTTTCATGGTTTTGGTGTCTGTGTTTGCTACAAGTTCAACCTCACAACACCAATGAATTTTTAAAACTTCTCCATAATGTTTTACCCCATTTCCATGATCTTATGCTTGTGTGCTTAAAAAGGCATGGTAGCAACAAATGTAGCATGAAATATGAAATGAAACGCCCTTGTGTCTGCACATACAGTAGACAAAAAGTGGCAACATTGTGTGGCCTGGCAACATCAGGCGTGAAATATGTGCCGATGTTGCCAGTCTGTTGAGCAGCCTTTTGGCTGCCTTCATGCTTTTCTTTTTAGCATGGCTGACCAGAGTCGCTTCTATATTGTTTACCGACGTCAATCGTTTTGGAGCAGAGCGTACATCCAGCTGAGGGCGGCTGTGGCTCAGAGGTAGAGCGGGTCGTCCACCAATTGGAAGATCAACGGCTCAGTCCCCTGCTCCTCCAGATTGCATGTCGGAGTATCCTTGGGCAGGATACTGAAATTGCTCCTGATGGATGTTCCATCAGTGTGTGAGAGCATGTGAATGGTTTCTGACTAGCCGGTGGCACCGTGTACGGTAGCCTCAGCGACCAGCGTGTGAATGGGTGAATGTGTCATGTAGTGCAAAAGCACTTTGAGTGGTCAGAAGACTAGAAAAGCACTTTACAAGTGCAGTCCATTTACTATTTACCAGCATGGCTGGGTCCGACTCTTTCTTGACTCGTGTATTATATTTATCGATTGAAAGCCATACATTATTAAACATACACTTTCCAGGTATTTGCAGATAAACAAACTGCACACAGGAGCTTACCAATTTTACTCACTCATTGGACCTCCTGCTGCACCAATCGCTTGATACGAGAGACATTTCAACAGTCACGCAGAGCACCACTAGATTTAGAATTAGTAATACAAGGAATGTTTTTCTTATAACATTAGGATTTTTCTGAACATATTTTAAGCAATAGCTGAAACAATATATATTCAAAACTTAGAACAAATATGAAAAGAATGAAACTCATGGCAGCATGCAGTGTGGACAATTTGACCGGTACATTCCTATCAGTTTAAACTGAGTGCATCAGATCTTTGCACACCTTCATGCTGTTTTTGTTTGTTACAATATGATTCTCATATGCTGTTGACACGTAGCCGTGCCAAAGAGGATATTGATATAATTAATTAAACGCAAGCAGGATGGAGGAACTGATGAAAATAGCCTGTAACTACAATCTCGCAGCAGGACACCCTCCAGCGTGAGCTCAGCACAGCAGCGGGGGGGAGTTTGACACTAAATCCACTCTATCAGCTCCATGTACTGAGGGAACACGGACAGCACTGGCCTCAGCAGTGTGTGTGTGTGTGTGAGTGTGTATGTGGGAGATTTGTTTGAGTTATGCAGTGATTCATGCCAGAGTAATTATAGCAGCTTGGTGCATCTCTCATCATGGTGTGTGACAATTTGCTAAATCAATAGTAGTCTGTATTTACATAAAAGATAACATATTAAAAACCAAATAAAATCATTTTCTTAAACATAACAATGACATTATCACCAGTTGCCCACTCACAGATACAGAGCAACATTAGCATTCATATGGCCACCTGATATACCTAAATTTAAAAAAAGACATATTAGGGAACAGGCTAATTTCCTTATTCCTTCCAATAGTTGGATGAAAAGATTGATTCCTCTCTCACATTGTTCAGTAACATTTGGAGCTATAGCAAGTGTCAGATGATCTTCATGTAGCATACATATGGGAAAGAGGGTAAACAGCTGACCTGGCTGTCTCTAAAGCTACTTAAATCCAAATAGTCAAAAGTCTGCACTGGTTATTCGGCAACAACAAGAGTCCAGAGCCATGAAATACTCCAGCAAATAACATGTTGTTTTCACTAGCCTACTTACTTTGGTATTACACATATTAAAGAAACAAGATATTGTGGGTTAAGTTGTGAACTTTAGATGTGCTAGGGATTTTGTCACCTTTGGAGAGATCCAGCTGTTTCCCCCTGTTTCCAGTTTATGTCCTAAGCTAAACTAGCCTGCCGCTGGCTGTAGCTTCATATCTATCAGCAGATATTAGAGCCACATCAGTCTTCCCATTTAACTTACAGCAAGAGAGCAAATAAGCGAATCTCCCAAAATGTCAATGTCTCTCAGTCCCATAGTTACTCTCATTTTGGCTGTTTTGGTCTCCACCACATCCTTAGAAAAATATCTGACCATTCTGCATTTAAGTGCTCCATTATGTTCAGTGACTACTTACTCGCTTTGTTCATAGTTTGGTGTCAGGTAGCGTATTATCAGTTTTGAAAGCTTTTATGCTGCCTGCTTCTGAAACAACATTGATAAAGGCTGTGAGAGTTAACCAAAAGAGAAGTTTCCTGCCTATGCGGCAATCTATTGCAAGTCCAAGGACGCTAATTTTGCATCTGTATTCCCAGCTTCTGACACAAATGCTTCCCGAGACTTCTATCGAGCACAAGTTGAGTGAATGGAAATGGAAATGCCAGCTACGACATTGTTACAGCACATATCACAACACAAACACTACATACAACACTACATGAAGTAAGTATTGAGGAAAAGTTCATTCTGCTCATTTCACTGTGTGCATCGCGTGTTGCTGTGATGCTAGTTGTGTTAACGTTGGCCAACACGGGCTGGATGGATCATGCCTGAGTTTCTGACCTCAAAGTCCGACTTGAATAAATTTGAATAAATTCTAATTTTTCTGAGTTCTAAGTGCAATGGATTGCTTGCCCGGATTCAGACCTTTGAATACCCCCATTTATCTGAGTTCCACTTCACTGATTTGTTTGGCAGCGTGACATGAAACAGAGGTTCAGTTAAATTGAAAAACGGCCAATGAGGGCCGCAGTGGGATTCAACTAGCCAATCAGTGCCACAGGCAGGACTAACTTTGTTGTCAAGCTGCTGTCAAGCGTTGTCAAGGGGTGCGCCAGAAGCAGTGAGGACTAATAACAACAATGGCGAGCACCATAGACAAGACAGACAGTGTTACCGAGGCTGTTCTAAATCAGCATGTCCCTGTTAAACTATAAGGGTGACTAGCCACATATCATCTTGACATGAAAGGATGGCATTGTAATTGGCCAAGGATTTTGACGAGTCTTACAAGACCACCAAAAAAAAATGTAGTTGGCCTGGCTTTGCATCAGTGACCTAAATGATGGTATGATGATTATGGTAAATTCAAGTGGTTACATGAAGCCCTTTGCCCCATTGGTTACAGTGGACGCAATGTCAAACTCGGTGGACATAGGGACAATCCTGTCTGTTATCAGGCAATGGATTGCAAAACTTAAAACAAAGCAATTAGCTAAAAGATGCTCCATAGAGCTGAGGGGAACTACTGAGTCCAGCTGTAAATCTCTACACAAAAACTCATTGGTGAGTTTAAAGTTTGAATACAGCATGTATATCTGCTCAGTATCTGATTATGATCTAGAAAAGCACAGAGCTTTTTAGCCTTAAGCGTAACAGAACAGTGAGACCCATCACCAACAAATTGCAAGCCTTCCAGCAGCATTTCTACACATCTCTGCAGAGAGGATGAGTAACAGCAGGGCAATTTATCTGTAGCTGCCTCTACTATCACACACACCTATAGGCTGTGAGTTGTGGATTGAAGCAATGTCTTTTCAATTTAATGCAACTGCGAGTGTCCATTTGCAGCAACTCTGTGAAAGCTATTTCAGAATTGCATGAGCTGAGCTGTGAAAGAAAATGATGACTGATGTCTGTGTTCTTCGTGTGGCAATTACACTTCTCAGTAAATGTAAATTAAACGTTTCAAGAGTAATCAACTTGACATTAATTAATTCATTAACAGCCTCTCATTAAGAACTGCGATTTAATCTTGGGATACTATAGATAACTGAATCATTAAATCTCTCATCAGTCACATGTGGATGGATGGTTTATGTATTCATTCATCCAGCCGCTCTCACCTATTTTCACACCATTTATCAGGTGCCTCTTCACTGAGGCTCACAGCCTTCACAGTTATGCTAATAAAGCCTTTCCTGACCACCGTGAATAGATTGGTCATGGATCAAGGCCAGCTCATCATGATAGGCTATAACCACATTTATAATGATTATGAAAAGGGATACTGCTTGCACGTCAGCATCAAAGTTCTTTAAACATCATAGTATAATTTACATGTTAATAGCTTATTCGATGAGCTCTTCTTGGATTTTTAATGAAATTGTGCACGTCTCTTGGCTCATCAAAGGGGGGCTTTGATTTGAAAATACACTAAAACTACAGCAACTAAGCAATAACTGACTCTTAAAAAGACACAGTCAGAATAAAACTGGGATTAAAACGGGGATAATTGTCCCAGTGTATTGTATAAAAGAAGGAATTACCCATACGTCAGGATGTTCATTAGATTCCACGCATGTGGGGGTATAAAATTAGCAAGACACTAACAGGCTGCAGTCATTAGCTTCCCTCATGCGTCCATATCAATTCCACAAAAACACCTTGCACTTGAGCAGCTGCTTGCACCTTTAAGCAATAATCGTTAAATACTTGTCAATAATGACGAGCTTTGAAGCAGCCAAACTTTTGACCTCAGTTAGAACTGTTGAGTCAACTGAAAAGCTGCCTTGAGGCTACAGTGAAACAGCATTAAACTTGTGAATTATGCAGGCCAAGCAGAGCTATTTTAAACTAGGTGAAAACTAAATCAAGGTGTTTGAAGGTGTTACACGCTGGTTGACAGCGTGCCAGTAGGGTAAAGGCTCAGTTGGCAAACTGTCACACTGTCATCCACTGGCCTGTTAGGTTGTCAGAATAAATATAGATGAGAGGAAATAGACGATGAAGGAAAGTAGATGAATTGCCAGTACTGTCTACACAGATTTAAAGCACAGGCACAAGAGGCAAGGCGTGTTTAACAGCCTCTACTTTATTTCAAGTCTGCCCTGTCATCATCATGAGGAGAGGAAGGTAACGGTGCAGAGGAGGGTTTTTAAAAACAGTCAGATTTGAGAGGTAAAGTTTTTGCATTTGCTGCATTTTTTCTGCAAACTGAACTGCTGATTTCTTGACACAAAATATTTTGTTGGTTTAAACACATTGAAGTTGGAAAAATCTATCCCAAACAGGATATGAAGAAGGTCTTATCTGACTTTGTATCTGCGCCCAACCAATAATGTGTCCTGTGTTTAAAATCTAATCAGAGAAATTAAAAAGGGGAAAATATCAGGTGTCCTTTTGTCTCTTTCCGCTGCACCATCTGTCTTCTACTCTGTCTTTCTATGCAGATAGACCAAATTAATTGGAAATCAGTGGAGGTTTCTGGGGGCATATGGTGAGAAAAAGACATTTAGAAGGTGAGGAAGAGCGAAGGATCTGTGGAGAGAAATACAAATTGGCTTCCTAAACATCAGAAATCATGGCTTGTCAATCAATAATTAATTATTGTAAAGAAGAAATGTAATTTTAACTTGAGCCTGAACAGATTTTCAATATGTGATTTAAATGTGTTTAATGATCAGTTATAATAACTAAGTACAAAGCCCTGAAAGTTCAGTTAATAGCCTGAGTTTATTATTTGCTCAAAGTCAATAGGCCTATATTTGGGACAGGCCTTTAATTCCTTTCACACAAAACTGCTGTTGTTGTAGTAAGAACATTACTTTTTTAAAATTAGGCTTCAGATAATATACCGATTATGAATCTTTCATTTGATCTCGCTCTGACAGACAGCACATCAGAGAGAGTGTAAGTTGCAGCACTCGAGGATTACAGCACCCGACATACCGACACAACACCACTTAGTCCTGTTAAAACAATATTCACAACTTAATTTTTATAAACCCTTTTGATTATTTGGATCTGAGGAGCCTTGCTGACTAAAGAAATATGAATAACTTACAAGGTAATGGTGGGATGGACACATTATTTGAGGTAGCCAACAACCCAGTTTTAGACATCTGAGAAACTTCTAGAGAAAAATGAACTATTTGGCAACCAGACCAGGTGTCTAGTTGAAACATACATTGTTGATTCGTAAACACTGAACAGTAATTTAAGTTTGATTAAACAATAACATGATCCTCAAAGGCAGACAGCTTCAACAGTTTGTACAGCTGATAATAAATAAAAATAGATAACAGTGTCATCAGCATAAAAACGGTACATTGCATCTGATAAGTAATCATAAGGATTACACACTACTATGAATAACTGTAATGGTCCACGTATTGAACCCAGGGGTATGCCCTTCACTATGAGGAGGAAACAAGAATAAGGCTCCTGTCAACAGAAAACAGTTTACAGGTTGCAAAAGGTGAGGTGAATTGCACTGCGCTTCCTGTCCCAGCTTGAGTGATCACACTGAGTATCACCAGTTGGTCCAGGAGCTTCCCTGGATAATGGTCAGTTTAAGGCTTATTTTTAGGATAAGTTGGGGACACTTAAACAATCTGCTGTCAATTGTTGGCCCTAGTTGAGACCACAGCTTGTTCAGACATGTCTTGTAGCTTTCCCATGGTGGTGTTAAAAGAGAGCTAAAGTTAGCTTAACACAAACCTTGTAAGATGCACCACTACCCTCTTGTTAACCCTACAAGAGTAGGTGCACGTCTCAATTTATCTGATTGGATAATGGGGAAAATGCCAATGACAACAGGCGCTTTTTCACTCTGAAGTGAAGTTTTTTCAACTCAAAGCATTCAGGGCACTCATGCAAAAATACAAGGCGCTTTTAGTGTAAAAATGCAGTGTGTTCAGCAGTGTGCAAAATGCTTCACTCTCATTGAAAACCATTACAAAAGCTGCCCCAGGCTGCTAGAAAGGGGCCTGAGACTCAGCAAACTGGACAAACTGAGATGTAGGCAAATCAGTTTACACCAGCGGTGAGGACCACTTTAGTGTTTCTGAACAAACTGTGGACATGTGAAGTGAATCAATCACAAACTCTGTATTTCTGAATTAAGTTTAGGCTCTTCATGTGCAACCACCACTCAGTATTTATGAATACAACCCTGACCTTCCTCTCTGCTTTGAAGATCATTGAGTTCTTGGCTTTTCAAGCCACACCACCCCCCGTGTTCACCATCTGCACAACAACAACCGAACCAAAGATCAATGGGAACACAAACCTCTGAGGGAAATGTTTGTTTTATTTGCGCTGCAGATGACATCTAAGAAGGCCAGAAGCAAAGCAAAGGAACAGAATGGACACTTTAGTTTTAGGTCAAACAAGATGTTGAGACACTGAATAGCAGAAATCATAATCAAAGTAGACAAAAAATCTGATTTTAATAAAACAACGTAAAGCAGCAGCGGGGACTTAGCATTATGCCTTCTCTGTCACACAGCAAAAATATTCAACATCACCTACATACTCTTCAGGAAGATGATCAAAAATGAAAAATAAAGCCTGTTTTCACAAGGATAACATTACTCCTTTCTCCTTTGTTATTCTTTCTCCACTCATATCCAGGGCTACTCAATTTCTAACTGAGGTCACTAAAGTAGATTGAAGTAATATTTTCACTCACCTACAGATGAATAGAAAGCCTTTTAACTACAGCAAGCCGAGGCAGAGTAAAGTGAATGTCAGGTGCTGAAGAGTGTGATGTGGGCCCACAGGGAGCAAGCAGATATAACACAATTTTACATCTGAAAAATGCTTCAAGTAACACGTGTACCCATCACTGCTGCTGTTAAATCAGTTGCGAGACCTTCATATCATTACTTAAATCAAATTAAGCAAAATGAACAAACAAAATCGGATGACTGGTAGCCACACACGCGCACGTGCGTGTTTGCACGAGTGTTTCCCCCATTCTTCAAAGAGGATGTTTCTGCTTATCTCCCCTCCTCCTCCTTGAGGTAGTTTATTTTCCCTTTGGCTGAAAAGGATGCCAATATGTAGGCAGGGATTTTCCATCACTTTTGTGGTCTGAAGCAGTATCTTACCCCAAAGACTGCCGGTCCTCCCCTCTCTTATCTTATTCTTAAGCTAATGCTTCAAACAGACATGTAAATATTTAACTAAAGGTCCCGTATTTTGCTCATTTTTGAGGTTCATACTTGTATTTTGGCTTTCTACTAAAACATGTTTACATACTTTATGTTCAAAAAATGCATTTTTTTGTCTGAAACTATCTGCCTGATTACATCAATATTCACCCTCCATCCAACCTGGTCTCACTCCGCAGTCAAAAAAAACGGCGCTTGGTCAGTGACTACCGGCTTCCGACACAGACGAATAAAGCCATCCTTTCACATTAGCATTATATGCAGCTGGTCGCTGTGAGACAATAACGAAAGCCAACATGGTGGAAGTCCAAGGAGGATGGGCCAAAGGGTTGGTGGATGGGTCAAACAACCACCAATTTCACTCGGGAGGCTGGTGCGCACCTCCTGTAAGATTGTAAAGTCAAGCCCTGTTTTATTTTCCTAAACCCAAACACGTGCTTTTGTTGCCTAAACTCAACCACGTGCATGTGTTGGCTAAACATAAACACGTGCATTTGATGTTGAACGAAAAGTACGTCAATTTGCGTTGTTGTGCTGATGTAGTGCATTTATTTTGAAAGAGACTGTATGCAAACCGTACATTTCCTGTGAAAACAGAAGTGTATTTTCAAAACAGACAAAGGAGATAACAGGCTGAAGTTGACATGTATCCCAGAATGTCAACAACCAACACACATTGCACGTCATATCTCGACATGGAAAGTCCATGACCAGATGTCACCGTGTGATGAGGTCGGAGTGAGAATGACTCCAACTCTTTACAATATGGGACCTTTGTTGTTGAGATCAGGCATGTAGCAGCTTCAAATTAAAGATGGAGAGGAACTGAACAAGCTGATTTCACAGACGTCTCAGTGGTTTGACCCTCCAGCAGTAATAACTCTTTGACAGACAGACAGTGACAGACTGTCAGTTATCCCTTATCTGTAGAGCTCTGACAGGAGGATGAATGAACCCTGGAAGAGGCATCCATAAAAGGCCATCGTGGTGTCCCTATCTGACAAAACAACAAGAAGAGGATGTTGTTGTGACAGAAACACTGACCTGGACGGGTCACCTTGGGTCACAGAGCATCACTACAGACAAAAACAGATCTCTGTTGTTCCAAGGTTAGAAAATAAAAAACAGACTGTTGAGTCAGTTGTGACATTTCAGTGTCTGAACATGAACAGTAGCTCTCTGCACAACAGCAAATAACACTACATCTTATACTGACTTGAGTACAAAGTTTTGCTCTGTCTGAGAAACTGCTCAGCGTTTCAACTAATAATAAGTTATCAGAGTGGACATATTGTATTTACGGTCTGTGCACCAACTCATTTATACTATACTAATAAAAAGTACCAACAGCTTTGGACTGAAACTGCTGACAAGAACTGCTCACTGTAGCTTGATTTTTTTAGACTATTATCCCAAAATTGCCATGTTCCATTGTTATCCCCCACAATACATTTCCTTCTCAGGGTTATAAAGCCTCCGAGGCAGCCTTTAGGCTATTGTGGGTGACAAAAACTCCTCTGTGGCACAGCCCAATAAAGACTTATGAGAGTGACATTCTTTTTAAAAGTATTGTTCTGTAGCAGTGCTCACAAAGGACACTCCTTTATATAGAGTCCAGTTAGTCTCTCCAAACTGTCTGATATCAGACATTAAAAACGCAGTTTTCACCCTTTTCTACAAGGTTTCATGTGAGACAGTAGACATATAATTAGACATAAATAACACTGATCAGTGAAAGTGAACGAAAACAGTCAAGTTGTGGTCGAAAAAAATCTAAACAATTAGCTTAAAGATGCTAAAATGCCCCCTAGAGCTGACGTTAACAGCAAAGTCAGGTATTAATTCTTGGTACCTCAAGCTAGTCATGTGATCAAGTGTTAATATAAAAATATTAATTACTGCAGCATTAAGTTCTTGTAATGAGTCATATGATCCATAGTGTTGTTATACACCATGGGTTTTCAACAGGGGATCCGCAACCCATACAGCGTACAGAGTTATTGTAGGAGGGCCGTCAAATATTGCTTGATCATTTCATTGAAGTTTTTTAAGTTTTTTTAATTATTAAAATATGTCTGAAATTTTACAATAACATGAATCCAGCATGCTACAAGCAAAGATGAATTGGCCTATTTGTTTAAAAATTAAAAAACATTTAATTTACAGAATACGACATTGATGACAGGATTACTTCATCCCTCCGTCTGTCTATTTTTAACCGCTTATCTGAAGCTGGGTCGCAGGGACAGCAGGCTGAGCAAGGTACTCCAGACGCCCCTCTTCCCAGCAATGCTTTCCAGCTCCTCCTGGGGGAATCCCAGGTCAGACGAGATATATAATCCCTCCAGCGTGTTCTGGGTCTCCCCCGGGCGCCTCCTACGAGTGGGACGTGCCCGGAACATCTTAAACAGGAGGCGTCCAGGAGGCATCTGAGACAGGGTGATAGGCTGACTGTCTAACTGTTATCCACTGCTGGGCAGCTCTCTATAACAGCGGGGGAAACTAGTTAGCGAACAGTTACACAGTATTAAAACATATTAGCTTAGTAGCTGTGTTATTACTTTACATGTCAGTGTATGGACATTCTTGTGAGCCAAAATTTATCGTTTTGTAAGTTTTCGAGGAAGAGACTCTCAAATACTGTCCAAATGTGACGTATAAATACATAAAACTGCCAATAATAATAATTTTAATATCTTTGTATTATAAGCACCATAAAAGGGTATGTATATTCATGGAACTTTAGCAGCCCTACATGTTTTTGTAGGCTGAATTTAATATGCAACTCAGTTTTATACAATATATGTGGGGTCCCTGCTCCGTCTGTCTTTAGCTAAACGACCCCTGTGACACACTGTGTGCCAAAGCTGCTATATTGAAGCTCTAAGCTTCTCTGGATTTTCTCTATATTATCCAAACTTGGCATGGAGCCCAAGTGGCTTTATTTTTAGCCATCAGGTGACTGAAAGGTTAGCAGTGCAAACCGGATCAGCTCAGAAACTCAGTAGATGACAGAGTCATCGTTTCCTCTATATCCTGTATGTCTCTGACTCTCTATATCCCTCTTACTACCCCTGCAGTTTCTGGGTCAACTTTGTAGCAGTGAGGATTTAAATCTTTATCTGCTAATTAATTATTAATTCAAAACTTTCTAGTGGGTGGTTAGGAGGTTAGCAATAATGTTTTTAAAGCACTACAATAAGTAAAAGCGAGCTGTCTGGTTAGCTCTGCTTTCACAAATAATTCAACACGTTTGCCAGCTCATATCGAGCAAACACTTCAAGTTTACAGATTAGGAACATCAAAGCTGGGTGTGAGAGCTGTCGATGTCCGACAGGACCGCTGCTAAGAGAGGACATTTAAATCTTAATTTGTTCTTCAGTAAGCCATGGCTACCAGCTGTCTGCTGCTGCTACCACCGCTCTGAAGCCGCAGCCTTGAAGAAAAGTGTCAGATGTTTACCACATTTCTGAAAATGCCCACGGCCACAGGAGAGACGGACCTGCCAGAAACACAACATGATTTTTTTTTTTTTTTTTTTTTTGGTAAAATGTCCTTGGCTTAGTTTGGAAGTTATTTCACTCACGGACAAAAGCAATCACTTCCCACACATGAGGAAACTGAGCTGAGGGTGGAAACTACATGATCAGGTTCTGTTCTCACACACTGCTCGTAACACGCCTAGCATTTACAAAAACAAATGACACTGATCACCCTCTTAATCAACACTTCACATTTCTTCCATCTGGAGATACGGACTCTTAAATGGAGAAGAGCTCGTGTCAGCAGGAGTTCTGTCTCCTCTGCAATAAAAGCCCTGAACAATCTGCCTTGTTGACACAGTTGTGAGCTGTGATGATGACTGTATTCAGGGAGATTTCATATACTGTCTATATCTATGTGTCTCTATATGTGTATCTGTATGTTTCTGTGTGCTGGCTCTGAAAGCATCCCTCTGAAAAATATTCCTCAGGGACAATAAATCTAAATTCATAAAAAGCCTGTGGGATTCACTGTGAAAAGGCCACAGTGATTGACTGATGGGTGATTATCATTCAGCGAGCAGCTGAGGCCAGGTGAGGCAAACAAAAATTAATTCAGAAACTGTGAAGGAGACTGAACAAGAGAGACGCTGAGAGAGAAAGAATGAAAGGTAAATCAGCAGGGTGGCTGTGCATTAAAGGCAACATACTTCATTCTTATGGTTTGGTGCACATTGCTGCTGATTTCCTTCAAAACCCCAAACTGACTTTTTCAAGGATAAAATTGAACTACATGAAGAAGAGTATCGCTTCTTCACTTGTAGTACTTGTACAAGATAAACCCAAGAGGACCATTCCCTCCTCTCAGGCCTGAGTAAAAGCATCCAGGTTGTTTCTGTCAGAGTGGAGTCTTCCATGTCGGGGGATCTAGGGGTCAAGGAGGAGGGAGAGGAAGAGGAGACTGGAGAATGACACAGATGTGCAAGACAGAGGGGAACTCTGGGTACTTGGCAAACAAAAGCAGGAAGAGGGGGAGGAGAGGAGGTGGAGTACTGGATGACCATGACGGAGACAGACAGAAATAAAATGCCAGTGGCGGAGAGGAGAGAATCCATGATGGGGGACTTTCCTGAGAGAAATGCATTTTTTAACCTGTTACTCTGTCTGTATGCATGTAGGGCGCAGATAGTGGAGCAGGTCAGCTTGTGATTGCAGGGTTGGTGGTTGGACAGCATTTTGTGGGTGAATATAAGGCTACGTGAAGGGCTTCTGGGATAACGGCTCCATATAAATGCAGTCCATTTACCATGTGGAGAGGAAAATTACAGCCAAGCTTTAGTGGAATAGGCCCCTGTGGAGAGAATCCATCTGTCTACAAGCTATCACTTCTTGTTTGTGGGAGTGCTGGAGCTGCTGCACGGAGCATCTCGTGAACATTTTGAATGTGGTGGAGCATCTACACAAAATAGTTTCATTAAAAAATCTTTTTTAGCATTTATTATTGTGAAAGCATGTATTCATATGAGCGTGAACGGTTGTGTGCTCACACAGATGCACAGTGCAGGCTGTCAGTGACAGATAAGGAGCACGGAGGCGATTATAACACTGTGAATTGGCAGAATAAGCGCACATAAATTCCCAATCGTTCCAGCAAATGTAATTAACTGGAAAAATAGCATTAGAGAAGCAACACAATCCAGGCTTTCATCAGTATTCCCCATGAACTTCTCCTCAACCCCAAACAAGTGTATAATTCAGAAACATAAAAGCCAAAAATGGCCAAAAGCCACTCTGTTTCACCCCCTCTTTGAAAACCACAAAAATTAGCTCCACTGGAACGCTTGCCTCCAACAAAAAGCAAACATTTGTTGTTTGGAAAATCATGGCGACATTAATTATCCACTTTATGTAAGCTTTTAGAGAAACACCAAATGTGTCTGGCAGGAGTTACAGTTGCAGGGCTGGTTGCATGCTGAAAATTTAGAGATTCAGCTGAAATGGGTCACTTTTTTTCCTCGGATAAATAAGCTGTTTAAATTTGGACTGGGCTCAATGACAAATGCAGCACATCTGATTACTTTTCTGCCTCCTTTGGCCGAAATGACGTGAAAATGATGCTTTCTTCCTTAAATGTCCAAACTTGTTGAAACACGGCAGCGGCAAACATTTTACCCCTGTGACCGACGCCATCCCCCACACAGCCGAACAGTTGTAAATATGTCAACGTGTTCTGGCCATTAATTACTGTCCCTTCGCACAATCTGTGTGATAAAAGCCAGAGCAAAAGAGGAATGCATTATCACTCCGACTCTGGACAAAATCTCATCAGAGCTGTGATGGATATACGACTGAACAGACAGACTGACACGAGTTAAGATATAACACGTGTGTGTAATATATATATAGTAAAATCGTTTTACATCTAATTACGGCATAAAAAGGAACTGAGCAAAGACAATGTCTTATTTCTTGTCTGTTGTTTGACCAGCAGTGCCAAAGACCTCCGCCTCGGAGACAGTGACAGTGCCAACAAGCTGTTCATCTGCCTGTCTGAGGGACAAAAGAGCGAAAGAGAAAAGACAGCAGAAGGAGGAGACAGACGGAGACAAAGTTTGGTATGCAGAAACACAGACACTGTGACGGAGTCATAAATTTAAATTGCAACACTGGGTCAGAGACTGTGAGGACAGACGGGAGTGTTAAAGGGGCATTAATGAATCTAAGACCTTCACTGACACCTTTGTTCGGGTCCAATACCAGAGAGAACTGCAGCATCACTGGAGGAGCCCTTTTGTTCAAGTGTCTGTGTCTGCTCTCACTATATTAATTAAAAACTAACAAAATATAAACCTGGCTGGTCAGACACCTTGTAATAACCAAGTAATGCCTACGCCTGAATAAAGACATAGTCTGACTGCTGTGGGTGTATTTTTTAAAGATCAAATTGGAGCTAAAAGAAATGAAACATCAAACTGACAGTTACAAGAGTAGTGACATTACTTGTTACTTTCATAAAAACTCAAAAACTCACACACGCACATCACGTATTGAATTTACCATGAATAGAAACAGAAAACAGGACTTCAGGTGGGCTTGTGTACGATGAAGCTGTAGGATATACAGTCCCAGTGTTAAAAGAGCACATTCATTAATTGTGCTCAAGTTTTGGTGAACAGTGGACTAAAAGTTTGCAACTCATGGACGTGGTCATTGTTAACTCTCATGTAGGGTTGCGGTGGTATATCGGTGTTAAGGTATACCTTGACATGAAAACTGACAGTGCTTATCTGTGGTTTGTTACAGAGAATCTCACCTTTATTTATTTATTTTTTTCAAAAGAGACTTTTACACATACTTCCATGAGAAAAAGGTTTTAAGTTTAATGATAATAAAATGTTTGTTCAACCCCCCCAAAAAACTTTTGTTTTCATTATTTTAAAGGTCACTGTAACTGCTGATAATAATAATTGTGTAATACCAGAAAACAGTGGATTGCCCCCTCTGGGTTGGGAGAGAGTTACTGCCTCAAGCAAAGGAGTTCAAGTATCTTGGGGTCTTGTTTACGAGTGAGCGTAGAATGGAGCGTGAGACGGATTGCCAGTTTTGGTGTGGTGTCTGCAGTGATTCTGGCGCTGTGCTGGGCCGTTGTGGTGAAGAAGGAGCTGAGCTGGAAGGAGAAGCTTTCGATTTACTGGTCCATCTACGTCCCAACCCTCAGCTATGGTCATGAGCTCTGGGTAGTGACCGAAAGAA
>JAPZEB010000013.1:22203616-22233091 GCA_029783705.1 Chaetodon striatus | reverse complement strand
AGGAAGAGACGTGTTGCCAAGGAAGAGTCAAGAACACTTTAGTCAAAGAAAACTTTATTTCCATTTGCAGTATTATATTATATTTGGTGGTATGGCTCTGGTCTTGGGCCTCTCTGCCTTTCCTCAGGCCTACGCAGAAAGACTCCTCCACGTGCCTACATGGAAAGCATAAGACGGAGAGAGCACACCTGTCTGCCCTTCCATGCGCCTACATGGACAGCCTAAGGCAGGGAGAGCAGCAGCAAAGACCCCCGGGAACAGAACAGAGCAGCATTTTTTTACAGTATGACTGTTGTTATCCGAGCAACAATACGTGTTTGCCCAAAATATGTCTCTTGTTGTGTGTATTGTTTTATGCTCTGTGAGGTGACCTCGGGTGTTTTGATAGGTGCCTTTTAAATAAAATGTGTTATTATTATTCCCTCAGACTGTGGATGTCCTATCTGAATAAGGAAAAACACATCAGTGTGATCACAAGGGAAGAATCCATCTTACATGTTAAAAGGTCATTTTCTTGCCTTGCAAAAGCTACAAGTAAGAGCTGTAGCCACCGAGCCTCTCCTCACAAATTGCGACATAAAAAGTAACAATGTCTACCCTTGACTCAAACGCACCACATCTGGGTCAAATTTGCATATTGACATCTAATCACAGTGCAGGCAGAACTGAGATAATGAGGACTCTTATAGCACCAGGTGGAGATGCAAAGGACCGTGGATCTGATGTAATTATTCAGCTACAAATTATACGTTAGACCAGGTGGAAATGGAGCCAAAACCCTCCAAGCAACCGCACTGTATCATTAGCAGCACGGTGTATTCTTGTCTCTACACAGTGTTGAGTCGTGTAGGCTTAGAATTAGAATGATCACAAGACGACTGACCTTTTCAATAAGCTTTATTTCCTGGAACATTTAAAAATCTGCCCCCAAAGATGACGCAGATACCCCTTAGGAAAGTCAGTGCCAAGGTATATTCACTACTTAATTATGCTTCATGTGCTTACATGTTACATAATGGTCTCAATCATGGCTTAAGTTACATCACAGATCTAATTACAGGGCTGTTAGGTCGATACAGGCTAATGTGGATGTTGTTTCAGACTAATTAACTAGACAGAGATCATACAATCGATCTAAGCCTCTCCGGTTTATTGCCCTCAGGTCAATGTTTTCCTTAACATTTGAAGGAAATTAATTTACTTTCTGTTTTGGCGGAGTCAGATGAGACAATTGATGGTGTATATCTCTAGCAGCTCTCACTGACTTCCTATAGATCAAACAGCTTGCCTGTCTTTCTCCGTCGTGTTGACTACATTGTCTGCCCCTTTGATGGTGGTTGGAACACGTTCACTGTTGAAGCTGCCCGGGTGCAGCCATAAGCTTCTTCACCACCTGCGCCCTAAGTCCTTTATTCTTCCTTACTTGCACAAAGGAAATGCATCTCATGTGTTGCAGAAGCTCCACATACAACAGGTGTGCAATAAAAACGCCTCCCAATGGTTTTAGCCACTGGGAGGGAGAGTGACCCAGGTCCTGCCACACTTGACCAGAGCAGTCTTTAGATTATAAAAGCCCTCATTAAATTCCCTTTGAATACTAGAATTCAGTGGTTGAGATCATTTTCCTGAGGTCTCAACTTTTTCTTTTTTCTTTTTTTGCCGTAATGAATCTTGCACAGGCTTTTTTTTTTTTTTAAACCTGTCTGCAGATATGTGGGGATCCTCACTGTCTCAGATGCAGCCCAGTGCCTAGTGAATTAAAGCTTTGGGGAGAAAAAATGGCTGCTTAAACTAAACCACCGACAAATGTTCAGAGGAGAAAAAAAAGGAAAGAAAAAACGTGCTGCACTACAATGAGAAATTACTAAAGAAACTTACATACATCATATAAAAATAAAAATAAATGGATAATGGATGCCTGTATTGACTCTAAACCTTCTTTTCTCAATAAGGAATCATTACAATTCAAGGCCATGAGGTAGCCCTCATTCTGCGTCCTAATCGTGTATTTATGTTCTGAAAGTCTGTCTTTGAGGTGTCTTTTGGTGCATCCTACATAAAAATAGTTGCATGGACACTTTAACAATAGACAACAAAAGTTGTGTCACAGTTAATGACACCCTTTGGTCGTATGTCCTTGCTGTTTTGAAATCAGTAAAAGTTTTTATTTGAGTCAAAGCTGGACAGTGCTTACATGTGTTAATGAGACACTTGAAGGTACCAGAGGGTTTCTGTAACCACATGTCCTCTCTGCGTGCTGGCGCATAACTGTGTACAAGTTTTTCTATGGTCATGAGCTCTGGGTAGTGACAGAAAGAATGAGATCGCAGATACAAGAAGACGAAATGAGTTTCCTCTGTGGGATTGCTGGGCTCAGCCTTAGAGATAGAGGGAGGAGCTCTGGCATCCAGAGGGAGCTCGGAGTAGAGCTGCTGCTCTCTCGCGTCAAAAGGGGTCAGTTGAGGTGGTTCGGGCATCTGATCAGGATCCTCCTGGGTGCCTCCTGTTAGAGGTGTTCGGGGCACATCCTACTGGAAGGAGGCCCCGGGGCAGACCCAGAACACACTGGAGGGACTACACATCTCATCTGGCCTGGGAACACCTTGGGGTCCTCCAGGAGGAGCTGGAAAGTGTCGCTGACGAGAGGGACGTCTGGGGTGCTTTGGTCGGCTTGCTGCCCCCGCGACCCAGCCCAGATAAGCGGATGAAAATGGATGACTGGATGGGTGTAATACCATAAACTGTGATACTGTGAAACTGTGTTATTTTCTGAGACAGTAACCACACTGTTAAAAGCTTATATCATTGCAACCCTACTCTCATGACTGTTAACAACTGTGTCTTACAGCACCCTGGGGATTTACAACACCCAGCATGCAGGTGTTGTGTTGAAGACTGTTTCCCAGTCATATGTACTTCCCTCAAATCTGAACCAAACCTTTTCCTGAACCAAACCTTTTCCTTTACCCAACCACAGAAGGGTGGGGGGGCACTATACATTTCAACAGGAGGGAAACACTACAACACCTGGCACCGGCACTGGCAGTTCAGACAAGCTATCAGCACTGCTGAAGGCGGATCATGTGATGATTTGAAGGAGTTTTATGAACAAATCAGTATTACAACAGAAAATAGATCTCACAGGTCCTGCCAGGTCTGTAAAAAAAGTCAGCCATACTGGGTATCGAAACAAATTTAAAACAACATAACTAGTACCTTTTGGGATTGTGGATTTAATTCAAAATTCAAATTGTGACATTAATGTGCACTTGTTCATTTTAACCTAAACAAACTGTACAAAACCTCAAAATCTGAACAAAGAGTAACAGTGAGTAGATAAGATTAGCAAGAACTCACAACGTGTGCCAAGCTAGCATGTACAGGATCTGTCTCATCTTTTTTAAGCCACACTTTCTTCTTCCCTGTCAACACCTGGCACCTACATTACCCACAATCCAACACTGCTGCCAACAGTTCAGTCACAGATTCAGGTGTTCAATGTCAGTAGCAGCTGATGTAGCCGGGAGCAGAGATGAAGAGCGGGCTGCAGAGGTCTGGTGAACTCTTTCGAACTCTAGATTTATTTAAATGTGTAGTCTTCAGGCTGATGAGTGACATCACTCAGCCAAAAGAAAAAATACCAAACCTTCTCCTTTTTCAACAACCCCTTCTCCCCTATTAATTTGTATACAGTCCCTGAGTAATGAGTCGCTGCCCAACACTAAACACTGACTGGTCGCTCAGGCTCTGTTCCAAAAAGCTGAACGCTCCACTGTTACACCACAAAGCCTGCCAGTGAGCTTTATGATTAATCCCTGTAATATTTTTACAACTTCTTACAGCTGTTGCGGACTATTTCTGTTGTGAGGAAACGTTAACAAAGAGCTCTCCTCGGTTACAAAAGCACTCTTAACACCTCAACGTGAGCCTGGATCAGTTTCTGAATGTAAAAGGCTGCGCGCGTGTTAATTAAAGGTTAATCTCAGCATGCTTTAAAGTATCGACCAACAATTGATTCACACAGGGTGCAGTGAATTACTGTCTAACAAGCTGGTAAACTGACAGACACGTGGAGTATTTTCCTCATTCAATTTGTCTGACAGCTTCACGTCGTTACATTATGTCTGCTGTCGTCACTTCGACTCACTTCACTGGAAAATTACTTTTTGGCCACACAACCAAAAATGTAAATTAAATGACTTTAGATTATTAAGTGTGGCCCTCTCCTGTCACAATTAGCTCATTTCAGTCTATCATCTATCATTATTTTCAGTCATCTGTTACGCATTTTATTCAGTGCTTAGCTTAATAGTGCTCATTATCACCTATTCTGTTCTGTGGCCTTTGGCATGAAAACCAACTCTCTGTCAGAGATATACTCTGATATGAGGAGACAACTAACTACCCTCCTCCAACTCTGTCCTCTCGCTGCTCCTTTGAGGAGCCTGTACCAGCGTATGACGTCCTCTGCAAATGAGTTCAGATAATGAGCGCTAGGTTTGTCCTCTTCATGCTTCCTCGGAGCTGTCATACAAATAAATGTGTGTTATCTGCAGCAATTTTGAGCACACATGACGTCATTAGGGTTAGAAGCCAGCTGCTTTATGTATAAATATTCTATGAGGTGGCTTTGACTGCAAAGCCTTTATTCTTGTGCATTAAGTGGAGTTTCTTACTGAATTAAATGATCGATCGGTGGGTCTGTAGTAAAAAAAAAAAAAAAAGGCAATCACAATTTCCCAGAGCCCAAGTTGGCATATTTAAATATTTGTTTTGTCCGACCAACAGCCCAAACCCTGAAGATAAAGAGTTCACCGTCATAGAACACAAACTAACAGCAAAATTAACAAACTAAAAAATGACTTCAACAATTAATCACTCATCAAAGTAACTACCAATGAGCACAAAGTATGCATGTAATGTAACAACATTACGACATATGTGTGTTGTGCTTCCATGGATAAGATAACCACTGCAGCTTCTAGTACCGTTATTACTGAAACTCTTAAATAAGGAGTGGTCAGATGGAATTGTCATCACAGATAAGCAATGATGCATTTGTGAAGTACTAAAAATGCCTCTGCAATCTGCTGACCATATGGTGTTTCGTCAGATGCACACTCTGTGACTCGCAGTCAGCAAGACCTCAGCATTAGACTCCGATATGAGCAGGATGAGCAAAAGACAAAGTTCAAGACCCCTCTGGTGCATGAATCTTTAACAGGAAACTGAAAGATTAATCGTGCTCTTAACATGCTTCCACTGTAGTTGAGCTCATGGAGGAAACTCAGATGTGATCATCTCTGTGAATCAGCAGCACATTTCACCTGTGTAAGAGACTTTGTTGCACCAAGTATGTTTGCGGTGGTTTTAACTCTAGGTGTATGACTCTTTGGGGACAATGACAGATGTGATCATAAGTGCTATATCATAGGGAACTGGACTTGCTTGCGTTCCTTGATGACGTTTCACCTCTCATTCAAGAAGCTTCTTCGGTTCTAAAGGACTGGTGCAGAGTGGTTGGAGTCACATGTGAGCTCTTAGATTCAGAGTCGTTAAGATCACATGTGAGCACTTTGAGTCTAAAATGATCCCATGGTGTGATGGCAGGTTTTCTATATTCTGACTGGACATCCCTGCTCAGTGCAACTTTCGACACGTTTCACACATCTGGGAGTTGCTGTACTGTAACTGACTAGCCTAAAAAATAAAGCTTGCAATATTATTTATTTATGTTATTGTCAGTCAATACTATAAAAAGAACAAAACCAACCATGTGTGTCTCAACTTTGCCTTAAGGAGCTTTACAATCTGTGAAGCATATGGCAGCCCTCAGATAAGAAATATCTTTAACAAAGTAAAACTGGTTGAAACCTCAGGAGGAGAGACAGATGAGGGATTTCTCTTCCAGAACGGACAAACATGCAGTAGATGTTGTGCGTACAGAATAGACCTACACTGTAAATCACAATATGGTCAATCAGGATCACAAAATTACAGACAGATTGTTACCAGGAGTAATGCAATGTTAAGAAGTGTTACTCAAATAGGAGTAAATTTTTCATTTGTTGGGGACTTTTTTCAGCGGCAGCTTTATTTGTGGCTGCAGGACGGTGTTTGTGGCATTGAGTCTAAAATAAACTACAGCTCACTGATGTGTCTTTAATAGTTATAACAATGGAGTTATATGGCATGGACGAAAATGTTATTTTAGGCTTTGGATACACACCCTGTTTGTATCATAGATTTATTGTTGAATTTGATCTTTTTTATGGGATTTCATGATGATAAAAAAACAAGAGCAAATACTAAAATGTAAACGTCTCTACCGACCACATTGTTAAACAAGTTGCACTTGATTTGTGTGAAGACACAGTCTGCCCTTTTCCTGACATCTGACTGAAATAAACATCCCACATTTTTTCATTTAACAAACTATTTGCAGTGATTACTGAACTTGAAAGTGTTTCATTCCTGGAATGTGCAGGTGATAAACACCACCGTGTGTAACAACATCCAGGTGTGATGGAGCGGCCCAGCATATGGGCATCAGGCACGTGCACTGAACTGAGCTCAACACATCTAATCATCTCACAGGTCTATAAATATCATTTTACTTAAAGAATTCACAAGAATGTTATTTTTCAGACGGCAGTGGAACAGAAGAACCCCAAGGCATTTTCCCTCGCTGTGAGAGTGTATGAATAGCTGTTTATTGGGGTAAGCAGATGCTACGCAGTCAGTGGGGATCGCTCTTTTTTTCTGTTGTGCAGATGGGGACCTTATACTCTAGTTCCTGCTACATCAACCACACACTGGCCTCAAGATGAGTTTACACTAAACATTTCCACTCTGAACATTTTTGGAGATTACGGAGAAAAGCCTCAGATCAGAGAGAAATCAGCGCTGACTCCTGTAAACAATAATCACTACGAGTGAATATTTAAAGATGCAATCTGAGAAATGCGCCAGTGTGTTGCAGGTGCCTGAGAGATATCTAGACGATTACATATCTGGATATGTCAGCGAGATCAAAATCTTGTAGTGTGAAATTTGTTTTTACAGCGATGACAGCAGTGACAACTTAGTGAGAAAGCTGGATATGAGGCATGGGAAATATCATGGGGGAAAATCTTGCAGAGATCCATTTTTGAAGGGAAGAACTCCCGTCTTAATTGCAGTCATCTTTTCTTGTTTCACTCTTGTGTGCTTTATTGACTTGTGCCCTCCTTACACCAAACAACTATTTCAAGCGATATCACTGTCACAGACAAATTACCATTTTTGGAATAAAATCATGAGAGTTTTGCCTTCATTGGTGTGTGTGCCCGTAATCTCTTTCGTGTGGTGTAAGGTGGACACAACACTCAGACCGAGCTGTTAGGAGTCAGCCTTTTTCTCGTCTTAACGTTCTGACCAAATCAAGCATGTTTAATATTATCGTAATGCTGAAGTTCAATGACATGAACACTGTCAACAACCAATAGCTGTGCTCTTACAGGAAGCAGCAAACCGGGTAGACAGTAAACATGGAGGGAACTCCAGGGATGTACGTGAACGTGAACAAGTCACAGTTCTTTTTGTACAGTGAAAAAGGAGGAGGAACTGGTGGAGTTGTGGAGGAAACGAGAGTCCACGTATCTGATTCATTAACCAGGACTTATTTCAACCTGGTCTCACTCTGAAGTCATTGAAATATGGTACTTGGGCAGTGACTTGCGGCGTCAGACAAGACGATAAAGCTGTCCTTTAACGTCAGCATGATACGCAGCAAGTTGCTGTTATAGTTTAAGTGTTTGGTGCCATCGGGGGGAAAACTGGCGGGACAAGAACAAAAGTTAAGGCGGCGAAAGTCTGAGTAGGGCGGATGTTAGGGGCGGTGGATGAGTCCAGCAAATACCGACTTTCACCTCACGTCCCGAAAGATTCCAAAGCCAAACCCTCTTCCTTTTTACTCAACCAAACCACGTGCGTTAGTCATTGGAGGGAAGAACAAACTTACATCTGAGTTATTGTACTGACGTAGTGCGTTTATTTTGAAAGAGACTGTATGTAAACAGTTAATTTCCTGTGACAACGGAAGTGTATTTTAAAAGACAACAATGCATGTTACAGGCTGAACTTGACACAGTGTCCCAGAACATCAACAACCAACACACCCAGGGTACCTTGCACATTGTATCTGGACATGGAAGGTCCATGACCAAACGTCAGTATGTGATGAGGTCGGAGTGGAATGTGTTGCTTATTCTAGTGAATTGGTTCACCTCTGATTCCCATGGTCCCCTCCATCTTAATAACACAGCTGACAAACAGAAGCTGGTAGCAAATTGAAGTGACTAAAACTAAATTGCCTTTGGATGTGAGAGGGTGTCTGACTTTAGTCTTTTAAAAGTTTTTTAAGTCTTGTAGTGTATGGTAGTCATAAACATAATTTGAAGATCAGGCAGAGTTGTCAGGACTCCCCATAGTGAAATGTCTCGTAATGTGTCACCTGAGCACTCGTGTAATGTGCAAACCACATCTTCCAGACGCTTCATTATAAGACAGACAGTTATGTGATCAGCAGCTACAGCAACCTGACAGATTTCAAAGTCGTAGGTGCCAAACTCAAAGTGACAAATCTGTATCATCTGGCTCTCTTTGAATGTGTCTAACGTCCACTTCTCTTCTTCCAATGGGGATTTTGATGGGAAACTCTTTTAGTCTAGACAAGAGCTATCACAGGAAACCACCGCTCCATGTCTTTACATCATGGGAATATAACCTCGCGTTGCTTTGATAGCAGCAGCTGCAGTGTAATGTGTCATTTTTGGACTCTTAAAACATAGATGAGTCAGTTTGATCGTCCCCTGTTTCCCATTACACTGGCATTTTGAGAGCCTGAGCATAACACATGCTCACAAAAGGACAATCTAAGCTAGTTTTTTGCTTGGCCGTGCAGTGCTGTAGGGCCACAGCTGTTACATGGCAGATATCCAGGGGAGTCCACGCTGAGGGTCTTGGCGGGACATGGATCAAATCCTCCTGTCTTCTATATGTATGACTCTTTAAAATGGCAAACAGACTTCCTAAAGCTTGTGGCACAGATGCTTTCATTATTTATCTACCTTTAGATTAGCCGCTCGAGAGGTGCTTATAGGCAAACAGCAGCACTCCTCTGGATAACCACCTGAGTTTGAAGTCCTTTTGAACCACAGACCTTGAAATTGAAATCCTGTATCGCCTGGCTCATGTGTCCACATGAGAGGAACGCAGGTAATTTCAATCAGTGTCAGACCAGGTGGCGCCAACACCAAACATCAGCTTGACAACTGCTCACTAAGAGCACTCAGTTTGCTTAAGCAGCTCCTGGAGAGAGTCACTGTTCTGCAAATCAGCTCAATATCTGAGTTCCCCTTCCCCACTGAGTCATAGCGCTGCCTCTACTCTGCCATTACAGGATGTAACAGTGCTCAGAATAACAACAGCAAATTATCTACATTCATGCTTTGACTCATCTCAATCAATGCCCAGTATCTCTCTGGCGTGATACGAAGCATGACACGTCCAGAGCGTCGATACAAACATCTATATCATGCCAGCAGTTCAATTAGTGTGTACATTTCCTCAGTCACACACATGAAACAGAATTTCATACATGATTTCATCCTTGTACCACCAGCTAATGAGCCAGATCCAGAAATTCCCATTGGCCACGATATAGGTCAGCTCTGTCCACTGGGGCATGATGCCCGGTTGCAGTACTCTATATTCCCCATTCACTGCATGTGCTGTGATTGATGTTGCTGATACTTCTTAGCAATCATTATTATGTGCACTTTGCAGCCTGACACTCAGGACGTGTTGAGGGACACATAATGTCACAGGAGGATAGAAGTGTGGCAATGTGTTGTAACACACTGGGGCACTAATAACATTAAATGATTAACTGCTGTGTTAGATATCTGTGGGAAACTACAAAAACTGCCCACACAGCAGGAGCTTTGTGTGATGCTGTGACATTTCTGCCAATAATAAAACACTAATATCCAGGTTTCAGGAGTTCACATGAAAGATGCACATTTTAAAATAAGGGAAAAATGAATGATACTCACCCAAAATCCCAACAACAAAAAGTTTCAGTACTGCAAACTCATTTGTATCCATCACGCTGTGAGAATCCAGCCGGACTTTGAATGAAACCTCAGCAGCAGCTCCGTGGAAATGTACATTTGAAGCGAGCCATTATTAAAATCATCCCAAATGTGTGAGTCCGAGCTCCGTCATGCTTGTCGTAAATCGAGGGGAATTAGTGAAGGGTTTGCGGGGTGTGAGGGTGTGAGGAGGGGGGGAGCCGGGGAAAAAAAAGAGCAAAACAAAAGAAATGTGATCCCAGAGCCAGAGTGATCTCTGACTGTCCTCCTGATGATCGCGGCCACTTCTGTGTGCAGTCAGGAGTCAGAGCTCAGGACCACTCACACTGCCCTGCATCCTCTGTGGGAGGAGGAGGAGGAGGAGGAGAGGAGGCGGAGGAGGAGGAGGATGACAGGGTTCCTCCACAGCACTGACACTGGATTATGTTCACTGAGTAACTGCGCACACTGAATCCATGTCACTGGAGACCTTTAAATGTGAGATGGGAAATTGTAGTGAGTGCATGCAGAACACCCAGCAAGGATCCAACAATGCATACATAAAGTTTAAATAAATAGCGTTATCATATTTTCTATTACTATAACAGACACCTGAACACATGCATATACAACTAAAATCAATTACGTTGTCATGTCACCGCTTGCTTCCAACCATTTCATCGTAAATTAAAACGCAGTAAAACATAATGCATTATGATCATGAGATAATTATTATGTGCTCATGATCTACGGCCATCTGGATTAAAATTAATCCGTCAGGCTGCACCACTCAACCGCTGCTGGGTGCGGTTTGTTCTCTGAAGCAACACTGACCTCTTCTGGTTTATTTTTGAACTGCACCTTGACATTAGTCAAACTCAGTCTGCCTGGAAAATGAGTTCAGTACAGGCCCAACATCACTGCCACAGCTCAGATGATTGAAACCAAAGTTAAATAAAAACTGTGGGTTTCATTTGAAGCTGTAGACCTCTTATTATCCACCTTAATTATGGTGGATCAATTTATCCATCCAATGTTTTTCATATAAAAAGAAAACTTGGAACAATTAGACTCCTTTTAATAGCTATGCATATCAATATCTGTATTTAAAACTATCAGTTAATATACTTAATTATATAGCACCTTTTATACAAGAAATGCAGCACAAATTAGGGCATTACAATCACTTTGTCACATGAAAATAGACATGACATAAAACAGACAAGCTAATTCAACATAAAAGGACTTTAAAAACGGTTTAAAACAAGGATTAACTGATAAGCAAATACACAAATCATAAAATCATACCAAAAAAAGATTAAACAAATCATGAATAGTCAGAAAATCATAGACTTGTAAAACCATAAATCATAAAAATCAAGTAGTGTGAAGCTTAAAAAGAAAGAGCCTCAGATTTGTATCATCAAAGTCAGAGTAATTAATTATTAATAATAAAACATGTTGGTTAATCTGTGGGGATACGGGAAATAGGATACGATGTATTTTCATTGTTTAAATTCCAGGGGAGTCAATTTATGAAGGGATAGGTTCACTGTTTTCCGAGACTGTTTACAACCTGTGTCTACCAATGTGCTGTGCAAATTAAAGTAAGTGGTATCTGAATAGTAGTTACAATTCAAAAAGGCACAATAACAACTATAAGTGGCATTTGAAAATACAAAACAGTGTTATAACATGTGCACAAATCTAAAACAGCAATAGAATAAAACTGATAAGATCACTAAAAGAACCAAGAACCACTAAAAGCATCCACAGCCCTGAAAACATCTTCGTCTTTACGTCCTAAGATTTGTCTTGATAGTGTCAGTGGATGAGGAACATTTGATTAAGAGAGGAAAGCTATTACAAAGCTTTGAAGCAGCCACTGTAAAGGCACTATCTCCCTGATCCATGTGACTCCATCATGAGGCAGACATGGTTGTTTGTGTTTAAAACAGTAGTCAGGTGCACCATGTGTACATTTAATGAGTTATTGGTTCCCCTCCTGTATCCTCACATGTCTGGTGACACAGGCTCTTTCCTGCACATGTGTTGGAAATGCCCTGGGGTAGTGTGTTTTTGGAAAATGGTATCTGCAACCGTTACTAATCATATTTAAGTGCCATTTTGTCCAGAGCTCCTGCCCTTGTTTGATACCTCGTCTTTGGATATTTTGTCACATCAGAAGTTCACACTTTTTGTTGGACTCACAGCAAAAAAATGTGAGCACTCCTCAGTTTCTCTCCCACAATCGCTTGCTACAGTCTCCATTGGATATAACATAAATGGAGATGTCAGTGGTAATAATGCACAATTCCAAACAGTCAGCCACTGGTGAAAGATTTTCTGATGCACATCCACTCGGTTATAGACCTTATACGTTTATTGCTATTTATGTCTTTTATTAAGATGGATTTTTTTATATATATTTTTATTTTATTTTATTTTATTATTTTTTCCTCTAATTTATTTTCTTCTTTTTTTAATCTACTAAGGCCAAATTAATAAGGTGTTGCAGCTACAGGTGGGGGGTTGGGGTTATTGTTATGCATTATTGTGTTTGTTGTTTGTTACCCATGATAAACTAATAAATAAAAAGTTGAAAACAAAAAAAGTTCCCTTTCTAACATGCTTCAAATTGGAAAGACTGCTATTGAACACAATCCATAGTCAAAATCGAGTGGATATTTTCCAAAGTGACGGTCTTTTCGGTACAGAATTCCCTCTTTGTGGTACTTTCCCTCCTCGACAGCGCAACAAGGAAACACTGTTCAGGGAAATACAAAGAGGGAATTTTGTACTATAGAGACTGTAACTCTGGAAAATATCCACTGGACTTGATTAAAAATGCTGAAGACTCATGATAGCGTTAGATGGACTTGGAAAAAATGTGAATCTCTTTTATAGTCTTATTTATCACGGCTACCAAACTTCCTGTTGTTAAGTGGATCAATGTATGCCAGCTAATGTGTTTATTTTGTATTATTTAGGTTATGATATCTCACTTTATTTAATTGTTTCTTTTCCCCGTGGCCTTGTTAATTTGTAATCTGTAAACAGCCTATATTTCCATCCAGTGCCACTGAGACGCTTACTGGATAGTACACAACAGCATTGTACCAACACAGGAAATTGTTTTAAGGCTGGGTCCCACTCCAAAATGTTCCTCCCTCAGCTCTGTTTCCCCCCCGACGGCCCTGTTAAGTTATTCAATGTCTGAAACCTACATGACCTCAAAACCTATGTGATTATGTGGGATTTTCACCTTGATTTTTAACACCAACAAAGCTTCCTTGCAGAGACGTTAAAGAGGGAAAGTGTTTCTAGAAAGAAGAGTAACAGTCTGTCAGAGCAGGAAGAGGGCACTGTTCTTCCTGCAAACACTGAGCCAAAGCTGTCGAGAGTTTCTGGCAGGCTGCGGAGGGTGTGGATGTCTGACGGACATAAAACATCCTCCTGCATGTTTTGTAAAGCAAAGAGAAAACTATAGTCACGTGGTCTCAGCTCAGAGGAGTACAAACAGAGTTCCCTGGAACTGTGCACCACTTGTCAACAATAAATGAATAAAACCAGTAACAAATACAGGGAAACCTCTCGCAACACATGTAAATGAACTGGTTAGCTGAAAACATATTCCTACAGGTGTACTCCTACACTGTCTTTAGATGGCACACAGGACAAAAACAATGAAATGCATTTTATGCACCACTGGTTATAAGGGTTGAGGTCAGAGGAACTGCTGGAATCAGTTGTTTGAAAGAATCTGAGAGCACCTGAGGCCATGTCTTATTGTATTTGTTTTGAGATTATGATGAGTGTGTGATGCCAAGTGTAGCTGATGACTGAGTATTAGTGAGGTCAAAACCATGTGGGGCCCATGTGAGTACTAAATGGGTTAAAAAAAAATGGGCCCTATAGGGGATGGCACATGGGTTTGGTTTAATCTAGTGGGCTCCACACAGGTTATACGAGGGCTGCCTGGGTACAGATTGGGCCCAAAATGGGCATCTTATCTGGAGCCCACTTAGGTGAACCCACCCATGTGAGCAACTGGCATGGGGCCAATGGTGAACCTGTGGAGAATCCCATATAGGGCCCATTCTTCCATCCATTTACGACCCATATGGGCCCCACATGGAAATGTTGGCTGGGATCTGGAGAGGCAAACTAGGCAAAAATCTGGACCACCAAAAACAATTCTGAAAAAGGCGGCAAATTTTGGACACTCAGGAGAGACCTTGAGTTTGGACGGTCAGCTAGCTTCCTGTAACTGTCTTACACCAGGTGTAACATTGTGTTCACACCAAAGGCGAGGCAAAATTTCACGTAGAGTTTGAACACTGGAATTTTTTTTGTTGACTGGCTTCATACGTGTGAAAAACTCACATCATACGCACATGAAATCGCTGAATCAACGAATGAACTTCTGCCAGCACATCCTCGGTGTTTGAGATTTTTCAGCTGACTTGAAATCATGCTACTCGCTTCATTAGTGCTGCTTACTTAGCATCATTAGCATCACGTCCATCGCACCACCCAACGGGAATTCGCGTCTAATCCCAGCTTTACATTAACTTCACATGTAATTTATTCATGAGAATCATTTTATTTGCACCTGGTGTGAACACAACATAACTGTCAGCACAAAAAAAGCAAGCATATTTTTCCTCTCACCAAAAACAAACATTCATTCATTTTTCCTTAACTGATTATCCTTCTTAGGGGTCACTGGGGGGGTGGAGCCTATCCCAGCTGACACTGGGCTAGAGGTGGGGTACACCTTGGACAGGTCACTGACTTTCACAGGGCTGACACATAGAGACAGACAACTAGTCATGCTCACATTCACCATTTAACCTGCATGTCTTTGGACTGTGGGAGGAAGCCGGAGTACCCAGAAAACCCACGCTGACATGGGGGAACATGCAAACTCATTCTAAACACTGCACCACAGTGCCTCCTTAAAGAAAATAAAATTAAATTTAAAAAAGTCATCAGGACATGTGAGGGAGTTTCGACCCCCATAGTCTAGAATCGCCACTGGTAATGACATTATGACGTCATGTTGTGTTTTTGTCGTGATTTAGGCCGATTAGGAAGTTTTTCAAGGTAGTGCACAAACAAATGTGCAAACACAGGCACATGTCTGTTTATAATGGCGGGAAAATAGCTGTTTTAGCAGATTACAAGCTTTGTGAGTTTGTCTTTAAAAACAAGAGAGAGATAGACGGTCACTGCAACACACGTGTGATGCAGAAGCACACTAAGCTTGTAGCAGCTGAAGTGTCCTGAGGAGGAAAGGACCGAGGGGGGGACATTTCTGAAAAGGGACGCAGCCTGTAGTTGTGGTATTGTCGCACTTGTCACGCTCACCTGTCAGGCAGGAGGTGTTGAACTTTCACCTCCACGGTGACAGTCGTGTTAACTTCCTGTTCTCAGGTCAGTCGCTGTGAATGCCACCTGACATTTTTAAGATGCACCGTGTTGTCAGCATGAATAATGAAGGCTTACTGAACCGGTTAAAATAGGATGTCAACAAGTGACGCAGGAGAGTTGGAGCTCACAGTTGTAGGAGGAGAGACAGCTACGCCTCTGTACAGGACCGCACGAGCAACACGGACCACAACCGCACGGTAGGTGAAAATCTCTTTAAAGCACATTTTGACAACGAGTTAGTGATAATATTGAATTTATTTTGCTTCTTTGAAACCCGTTAAATGTTGCTCTGCACTTTTTGTCTCTCCGATTGCTCGCTGGAGACTTTTCAGCTGCCGCGCGAGCTTTTCTCTTCAAGGGTGAGAAACCAATGCCAAACTGCGTTTATAAATCTGTATATTTAATGTTTAAACGCGTGTGTAGAAATATATACGTCTCTGACAGTCAGAACAAAAGGTGTCACGACTCATGACCTAATATTATTCAATTCGGCTTCAAGCTTTTCCAATAATTTAACGTGATACTCTTGAGTCACAGCTCGACACTGCCCACCATACTGTGTTTGACAGCAGGAGGAGGCGGGAATGACTCGTGGAGAAAGTGGAATTTTGACTAAAACATGTTTTATATGTTATTTTAAATTAAAATAGGTATCCCGTAGCAAAGTAGCTGCTAAAGATTTGTAGTAAACTTGTGTTTCTTTAGGCTTGATTTACGCAAATTGACAGATTTTTGAACAAGGTTTGGTGTGAGATGGTCTTTTTTTTTTTTAATTCCTGCAACGTGACGCATCTGGAAACAAGTTAACTTCCAGAGGTTCAATATAAGAAATATTCAAGCAGATTCTGTAGAGTGCTGTAGCAATTTTTGATCATGCATGTATTTATTATGTATCTCTTTTTATATCTAACATGCATACCTGATCCTGCAGTTGTATTAATGCTTGTCATACACTAACATTACACTAATCCTCACTCTGAAAACCAGCATAATCTGGTTGATATGGGCTATTTCAGTTCAGTTTCCGTAGCTTAGCAGACGAGCTCACACATGCACATTCAGGCCTGCAGTTTAATAGAGTTACTACCATGGATACACAGTGCTGCTGTCTGTGCATGTCCAGAACACTGCCTCTGTTGACTATCTGCACATCCTCCTGCTTATATCCTATCTTACACCCTGGTACCCCATCTATAGGCTCAAAGATAAACAGCTCTCCTGGATGTCTGACAGCCACCGTAGGTGTGGCAGCAAACAGAACAAGTCTCACTTTGTCCTGACCACCTTTTGTCATGCTCATGTAGTCATTGCTAAGTCATTAAGTTGTCTTTGGTTGAGTCTTAAAAAGAAGTTTAGGGTGTAAATCATTTGCGGTAGTTGGAACATTACATGCGATTCTCAGTGTTGAGTACACACCCACACTTTGGTTGAGCCTGGATCCATGTGGTTATGTAAGTGTTAGCTGGCAGATCTGGGCACACACCCACAGCAGGGTTGACCTCCAGTGAAGAATACACCAACATACTTGTTTGAGACACACCGGGTATAATGGTGCGGCCCGGAGAGCCGTACAAAGATAGCAATTAGTCATCAAACCATCAAAACAAACTGACACAGGTCACACAGTCCATGTGACATGGACGTTACATGGCTGCAGTGCTCACTGGAGGATGCAGTTTGTGGATATTTGTCAACACAGGATTAAAGGTCACTAGTAGTCACGTTTGAAAAACTAGTCCTTTAAAGTAGGGCAGTAGGACAGCAACTAATGTTTATTTTCTGACTTTTTTCCCCAAATAATCACGATGTTTAAAAAAAAATGCTAGAAAAATAGCCAACAAAATGTTCTGCAACCCAAGCTGGCATTTAAAAAAAATCTTTGCTGGACTGTCTCACAATCTGAAACTCAGAGACAGTCGATTTACAAAGTTATGAAACATTTCAGTAGCAGGAAATACAGAATCACTAAAAATCATTAACGGATAGTCAGAGTTGTTGTTGTTGATTCATTTTATGACCATCAGCTCATTCGGTGATTTCCAACTGGCAATACTTGTACTGCAGGAGTTTCTTTGGCAGTTAATAGGAGGAGCAGTTACCTGGAGAGCCTGATGAGCAGCTCAGCTAGATAAAAAATAAATTATGATTTGATTTAATCACTAAAGCAATAATGCCAAAATTCACCAGTTCTCTAATGTAAATATTTTTGCTGCTTGCTTCGTCCTCTGTGACGGTAGGCTGAACGAAATCTCTGTTGGATTTGGACTGTTGGTCAGAGAAATTAAACTATTTGTGTAAGACAGCTCAGACTGTGTGAATTTGTGATTGGCAATTTTTTACTATTTTCTGGCATTTTGCTGCATGAATGTAGAAGATAATCAGCAGATCAATCAATAATGTAAATAGTCTTTAGATACAGACCTAAAAGTGTTTACATGTTTTCACATACTTGTTTTTGAGGAAAATCACTTAAATAGAATTACAAATGGTGTGATGTCGACTACAACGGGTCGACTGCAGAGGACATGCATCAGTTTCCCACCATTCCGAGTCGTTTATAACACCAAGTGTTTATTGATTGATTGATTTTATTTGTTAAATTAAAAGAGAGTACACGAATACATATACAGTTTTTTAAAGTCACATGGCTTAATATTGTTGTGGTCCTGAAGTGGATTTTAGGAGGACGCCAGGAAAAGGAAATGAAATATATATGCTACCACTATCCTATTTAGTACTAAAACACCTAACAAAAAAAACATAAAAATATCAATATTATACAGTCATAAATATGATTTTAAAAAACACTCAAGTTTAGAAACCAGTCCAAAACTTTGTGCTGTCCCAGAAAGGGTGTTTCACTAGACTAATTTAGCAACCATTTTTTTCCAAATGTTTTGTAAGACTATTCAGAGATTTAGCAGATTAAATTCTTTTGGGACTTTAATTAAATTTTTTTAGCTGTAATTGGAGAAATTGGTATAGAAAATAGCAGAAAATTTTAAAAGCAAGGCTGCAACTGATACGTTTTTTCAGTTAGTTTGCTTATTATTGTCTTGAGCGTAGGATTTATCTTTTGGTTTCTACAATTTTAGGAAATGAAAATTGTGGCATGTACATGGCTTATATTGTTTGTTTTGGGTCAGTGTTTCTTGTATGTGTTAACAGCTGCAATCACAGATCCATCGCTTTCTCTGCAGTTAAATGCCGTCATAATCTTAAACAATTTCGAAAAACCATTAATTGTTACTAAGTCTTTTGGGGCAGGGGGGCAAATTAGCTGTATTTCTCACTTTCACACTATTATTATTGAAATATCTTCGAGTTTTATACTGTTAGTTGGAAAAACAAGCAGATTGAAGACGTGAACTTGGGCTCTAAAGAATTGTGATGGTCATTTTTTACTATTTTCTGACCTGACTGTAGATAAATCTTAAAAATGGCCAACATATTAATCCACAGATTCAACGATAATGAAAATAATCATATAGTTGCAGCCGTACTGTCAGACACTTCCATGAAAGCCATCCTATCTATCACAGACATCAGATACTCTGCACCTTTGAGCTCAGGTGGACAGAACGAGAGGTGAACACATGACCGTGCAGCTACAGTTGAACATACTGTTGAAAGCTTCTGAAATAAAAGCCTGGTCGCAATCATTGTAGCGTAAACTGTGTGGTTTCAGTTTGGACAGTTGGGAATGCTGTCTAAACAACAGCTCCTAAAGCTCCATCATCGCAGGCACTTCCTGCTTCAACTATCCAAACATAGTCACCCACATATGTTGGTGTGAGAGGATATGATTTCTTCTGTTGCCTCGGGGAGAGGTAGGATTAAACACACTCAGTCCCATCCACTAAGAAGGCGTGTTGGCCTTGGCACTGAAGAGGGTGCTCCCTCCCATTTGATATCTCTCCCCACTTCTCTCTCATGTCATGTCATGTCAGGTTTTATAATAGCCAAGCAGAGATTAAACTCTAATGAGCCCAATGAGTCGCCCCTGAAGGCAAGGTGGATATGAAGAGGTACTATAGAGATGGTCCTTGCTATTAAAATCAAAAGGCTCACTTTAATGATCAGCTGAAGCACCTCGGGTTATATAAAGACCTGGTACCCTCACTGCTGAATCAGATTAAACAGAGAGGCATAGGGATCCTGGATTGTCCTGTGACAGACTATTGCTGTGATTACATTTTTAAAATGGACAAAGGTTGCAGTGACACATATATTCATATTTAGATAACCACATCATCTTTGTTCTGGTGTCATCATCGTGCTTAGCGGTTGGCACAGTAGCGTGGGTTCAGCGTTGGGTTGCAGCAGTAAATGTGCATGACGTGCATGATTTAGTGACTGTGTGAGTGGGCGTGCTAGCTCTGGTTGTAAGAGAAAGTGTGGAGTGAGCAGAGAGGAATTGTTATATAACCACCGCTTATCTGTCCAGCTCTGTAGAACTGATAAGATGAAGGAAGCATAGCTTTTAAAGTTTCCCTTCGATGAACCTATAGCACTAATTGAAATGCTCTGCCACCTTGGGCTCTAGCAATACGTTTTTTACTATTTTATATATTTTATAGACAAAATGATTGAAGCTTAGAAATATTCAGCATAATAAAAATATTAGTTGCAGCCCCACTTGGGACTAGAAGGCACAGATTTGATGCTGAGCAAGAAATCGTAAGCTTAATTTAGGCTGGATTGTTTTGTACATTTAAGGGTGATGATGTAGCAATGGAGCATATGCACAAAGCTGCTGAAAATACACCATCAACAATGAACCCAGCTTGATCTTACCCATCATTAAAATGCCCTTTCACAAGGTACTTACAGCCTCAGCTGCTTCGCTGTGGGGCTGTACTGTGGCCGACAATATATGGGCTGGAATCAGCCAAAATTTTGCATGTTTGCACGAGTCTTAATTGATCAGTTGATTGTTCGAATAATTAAATTAATTTCATAAACTTCTCTGGTGTCTTTAGAGAACAGCAGGATGAAACACTCAGTGAAAGGTTCAAGCAGGAGAATCATCAAGAAGATGAAACCCCAGCTGGACAGCAGTGTCACCCATCAGCCATCAGACGGGAAGAAACGCACAGAGGTAACATGCCCACACACATCAGAAAAATGTCAAACATGTAGCAAACACAAGCATGTCTTTAACCTTCAGTAATCTATTCAGCCTTTGACCAGAACATAATCCCACATCCTGACTTTCTTACAGCACTAATATTAAGAGCGGAGAGACTAACAAAGGAAGACGCTGCTCATTGTGGTGATTCAAAGCCCCAAACCCAGAAGCCCACTGGACCCAGATTCACCTCCTCCCTCCTCTTACGACTCTCCAGAAAACCAGGCCTTGACAAACTAGAGCGAAGCCTCAAGAAAAGCTCAGACCCCTGTCTGCACAGGTAAGCTTGGAAAGAAATAGATTTACCCGAGACAGCTGAAATTACATACTGATTTGTCATTTACATGACGAATTAATTAGCTCCTTGTCTCACCCTTCCCTAAACTTTCCCAACAAGAGGGCGTTGGTCTGGAATAGGTACGTCTGGCGTTAATAGTTGTGCTCAGAGTCACTGAAATCACAAGTCCTCTCTAACATTTAGTCAAACAGTAACTGAACCAATGAACCCTGTCTGCATACCTAAGATTGTGACACACTATCTAGAACGGTCAGCTCCTTGAATAAACAAGGAAGTGCTCCTAGGTATGTGACCCCCTAAGAGTAGGTCGGACATGATTGTGTGTACATGTGTCTGTCTGTCCGTGAGTTAACAGTATGAATGTATTTGCATTGTAACTTCACACAACATGCCCTGATATCCTGTATCAGATAGATAAGAAGCTCTTAGCGGCCTATTAGGAAGCCTGACTTAACCCTCCATATTTACCTTATCCCAAATCAACTACCTGTAGGCCGTTTTTTTTGCATGACAGTTCTTCCTGAAGTCAGCAGTGGAGTTCATTTCAGGTTAAACCTCAGGTAGATTTTTTCTTTCGATGTATTTGTTATGACATATTAACTGCTTTTGACATTAGTGTAAAAGATTTGTATGAGCATGTGCTGTACATTTTCCCTAAAGCATATTTGCACGCCTATGTGTGATGCAATGTGTGCCAGATAGTGCAGAAGCCTTATCAGTAGAGGTCATTGATCCAACAGGCTTTATTGGTTTAAGAGAGAAAGGCACCACTTAGAGTGTCTGCTCGTCGCCTGCGGTCCTTTCATACCATCTAACATGGCCTTATATAGACATGTTGCGCTGAGTGTGCACACCAAGCCTGTGTGTGATCCGTTTGCTATCATGTCCAACATTGAAATATCTTGTAAATGCTTTAATGAATGCTTATGGGGTGTGACTATGGTGCACATGTGACAGTGGGAAACAGTTTAGTAAAGAGAGAGGGAAAGAGAGGGACAGAGGAGAGGCATGTGGGCCACCCTGTTGATCAGCATTCCTATGACGAGACATCTAATCCTTCAAACGTTTCGCACAAAAACATTACAGTAGAGTACAGGATGACAGAGTGTATGCGGGGAAAGGTAATATTTTAAAAGCAGTATACTCATACCATTTATTCTTTTTTTTTTTTAATTTTCATTAGCTTATGCTGTTCATCATATAGGCAGTAAAATTATGAAACTTTTTATCTTCACACCCTGAATATTATGTTCATAATGTTCTTGGCTGGTTGGTGCTATTGCCCATGAAATCGTGCTGTGTGAGACCTAACCTAACAAATCAAGACCACACAATATCAAACACTGCACAATTCACTGTATCAAAGGCCAAGTTTTAACACAGGCATTCTTTCATCATGTTTATTTTATGAGTCTCTAACAAGTGTGCAAACAACTGTCCATCACATATGGGAGAAGTGAAAGTAGACTGACGGTACTACTACGCCACCTTTCATCGCTTTAGATTGTTCTCCTCCCGCCCCCAGCTTTATGCATGCCTGAACACACGCATTAAATCTTTTAACACCTGTATGGTATAGAAAGACATTAGTGATACTTGGCATCTTGTAAAGCAAATGATTTCTTTAAATGGTGTCAGTGCCACAGGATGATTTGTGAATGCTGACAAAACTTTCATAATCATAATTTGTTTTGTTTTAAATCAGAAGAAAATTACAACTAAATTTATAGACAACAGTTTAACAGCTTAAAATACTCTGTCTTTGAATATTCAGAAATCTGAGCACATGAAAAAAAGTGAAGTAGTTGAATATCTGGTGACACTACAGCGTGTAAGTGAATTTATTTAATTTTTTTCCCAATCAAAATTCACCAAAATTATGCATAGGGACATTTTTCCAAATTAGGTGTTGTGGTATAACCAACAGGAGACCACTGATGTGTACAATGATTTTGGGGACACTGCACTGTATAAAAGTTATTGAATATTTTTTCCCAATAAATCAATCACTGTGCACTCCTCTCACAGCCAGCTGCACAACCAGAGCAATGTTTCTTGTCCAGCTCAGAGGACGTCTTGTTTTGATGAAAGTTAGGTCATTGTTTACCTTACTAGGATTGCAAAGAGGCGCCGGTTGTGTTTTAACAGTGTTTTGCTTACGAGTTATTGATCCCTGAAGTTCAAGTCTTCTCCAATTTACTGAACATGCTCAGGCAGAAAGCTGCTGTACTCTTAAGTGTTACTGTGTACCAGTACTGAATCTTGTAGTGTTTTGGAGTGCCGGTCCGTACTTTCACCCTTGATTAAATATCACTGAAAGTATATGTTCTGTAAACACATACAACAGTCCAATTTACCTGATGAATTTAAAGCAAACATGCATGTGAGTAGGTGATTAACTGCTTTTTCGTATTTATTCCGTACTGCTTTAATAATTGGTGTAACACATTAAGCAATAATATTAAAACATATTTCTGTAACTCTTTAATGTGCAACAAATATGAAATTAATATAATATATTGATTACTTATTGGCTTTTGCAAATTGTAGGGAAACCCAACAGCCACTTAGTGTGCATATGCACATTAACCGTAACATTTTTTACATACTGTACATTATGTCCAATCTACTGTGTAATCCTAACTGGTATGCTCTAATGGTTTTCATGTCTTCTCTCGCTCTCCTGTTCTGCCAGTTTAAGTGAAACAAAGAGGGCTGAGGCTGAGAAGAGCAGCAGTCAGGTAAGAATTGGCCACAGGCACATTTATATCATGTTTTAAGGCTCCTACTGGAATCATAACAATGTAGAGTTCCATCTAAAAATAATGTTAAACTGCAGCACCTTTCTTTTCCGGTTAAACCAAAATATCACCAAGAAATCGATACGACTGTACCTAGGGCAACAAGGTAAAAGCAACTGAAATTCTTTGAAATCCACATGAAGCAATTATCTTTGAAACATCACAACACAACAAGTGACATAACGCACTCTTGAAAACATCAGATTGATTATTATTTTAAGCGTTAGAAGGGACAGGGTGTGTGTGTAATAACCTGTTTGTCAAGGCCGGAATCTCTGAAATAGCTACACCATGGGAACAGAAGCTGCGGCAGAGCTCTCGCCTCTGCCAGCATGCAATTTGCAATTCAGATAGCAGGCCACTGTTGCATACTCACTGTAAATACCACAAAGTATTTTACTTTAGCATGCAGTTAATTTGCATCGGTATGATATGAAGTTGACTTGTGAAAAGCATTCAGCTTTAATGATAGAGCAGACATAGCTGAGCTGAAAAAAAAATACAAAACTCTAGTGTGGGATATGTGGGGTCACTTGAACTGTTAGGTGTCAGAATTAATTTTAAAACATTAATTTATAACACAGATTCCAGATGTTTGACAAATAAAATAAATTGGTATACAATGTCTGGTCACTTGCAGTAATCCTTCCTCTCTCAACAGATTTATGGACAAACATCACCAGACGTCTCTGTAAAGGTATCCAGTGACTCTCCATTATCTGAAAGGACACAATTTTCAGCCAAGAAGAAAGAAGAGGTTATCACAGTTGTTTGCAATGAACTGGGGTCCACCAGAGACTTAAGTATAACTCCCAGTTTCCCAAATGGGGAGTGTGGACCACATGAGTGTAATGGCTTGCACATGCTTCCACGTGGACCCCAACCAAGGACTCACACTACATCAGTTGAGTTAGAGGAAGATATAAGAGACCATAGAAAGCATACTGATCCTGTGGAACTGTCCAGCCCTACTAGGACCATGTTGTCTTCCACTGTGGTGACAGTCCTTGCCCCACACTGGAGTACCCGACTACGACGGACCAAAAGACCTGAGGGGACTGGTGATTCGGAAGCCCAGGGGAGTTTACAAGACGTGACAAACACTGCAGCAAACCGTTCACGTGAACTCTTTCAGGAGACTGTGGGCAGGTCAGTAACAGATGGATCGCAAGCACCCTTAAGGGTGCCATTCCTGGGTACCAGGAGAAATACAGTGGGCTGGTCTACTAAGAGTGGTCCTGCAAGCTTGAACTATGAATCAAAGAGGAAAATGATTCAGACCGTCTCTTTAGATGTAAACTCTGGAAGGGTGGACAATAGGAAGATGGATACAGATGCTTTCAGTTATGTACCCACAACTGTGTCCCCCACGTCACCCCTCTCCCTTGACCCAAATGAACAAAGGAGGAATCCACAAACTGGTCATCAAGGAGGACTGTCACATTTAAGTTCAAAACCAACAACCAGCAGTCTGCTTCTGTCCTTAAGAAAAATCAACTCAAATGGCAGGAACTCTAATGCAGGCTCCAGCTTCTCTGAGACAAATCATTCGCTTCTGAGCAGCTCGCCAAGTGATCAAGATGGAAAATTATTCACAACACACCTTTCTCAAACCTTTCTCAATAATAATGGGCAAGAGAGGTCAAAGCCCCTTCTCTCTCCAACGTCCATGTTTTATAGGACAACTGAAACTGGGCCTATCCTTTCCCCATCATCGCCCAATCAAAGAGAAAGGAACACATTTGAAACACGTTTCTTTTCAACATCACCAAAAGACATGGAAGACACACCCTTTTCCCAACAACCTCAAACAGTGAATCAGACCCAGTCCAGTCTTTCAAGTTCCAAACAGCCATTTCTAAGTAGAGGACCATCAGGGGGACAAGAGAACTGCAGGAGTTCAGTCAAAAGTACAAACGTATTCTCAGAGAGCCATGCCTCGCCACCCAGACACTCCCCATATGACCGGTCCGCCCTCCTTAAAACCCATGCCCTCCCCAGAAGGACCACCCTGACATCCACTTCATGGTGGAAAGAGTCTAACCTGAAAGACAGTTCCCCTGCAACCCTCAATGATACAATAGACATCAAAGAAAAGGCAAACACACCCTTTGTTCCACCCAGCAATAATAATAGAGACTTGGCCTCGCCGACTGACAACAGCAGATTTAGCAGTCAAATCCCCAATAACAGAGACAACAATAACACAACAGAGTCAGTTTGCAAAGGTAACATGAACCTCGTTATGAAGAGACAGGGAGGAACTGACCACGAATCAGACCAGCTTGTCAAAGAGCAATATGGCTTTAACTTAAACAACCGAGAACCACAAAAGCCTCATAGTTTGCCTGGTGTTTTGTCTTGTGCTAAAATTAGCAGAGCTACAGAGCAAACAACACTGAGTCACCCGAAAGATCTCAGCAGGGATGATGTAAATAATAGTTCATTTACAGCAAATGTAACTGAATTACCACCTACTTTGCTAAATCCCAAGAGCTTGAATACACCCACTGAGAGCAGCAGCAGATACAACAATAATCACTGTACATCCAAAACTAACAGCACCCCCGCATCTTCACACAACAAGGACTCTCAAAAGTTTACCACACCACCTCTTTCTCTTGCTACCACCAACACTCTGAGTAGTCAAGCTCTTTCCTCTAAAACTACCTCTGGTCTCCCCCTAACCCCAAACACTAAAACGAGTTCCTCCTTCCAGTCTCATCCAGTTGCTTCACAGACCAATATTCATACGTCATCATACACTGGCCCTTCTTCCCAAACAACCAAATTCAACACAGCCAATGCCACACCTCTTGGCTTTGAAAGAAGCTATGCCTCAGTCCTCAAGCCTTTCCACTCCAAAACTGTGTCCAGCCTGATTTCCACAGTTAATGCTTCCTCTCAAACAAACTACAGTCCTGTATCTACTTCTTCCACCAGCTCTTCATTTACCACTGGCAGCCATCCTGCAGGCACATCTGCTCCCAGCCCATCCTTCCTTTCTCCTCCTGTCACTTCTGCCATTGCATCTTTTCCCACCACTATCATCTCTTCCTCTCTCTTAACCCCTCCTGCCACCCCTATCATAACCAGCCCCAACTACTCAGACACTCCAAGTCCCAAGGAGGGAAGGACATTCTCAAGCAGCCCAGAAAGCGAGCCTAAGAAACAGCGCCCCCATGTCGAGGGAAAGAGAGTGAGAAGAGTAACATGGGAGGACTCAGTGGATCTGAAGGATTCTGAGCCTACAGTCAAGAAGCCAGAGCCATCTCAAGTCTCAGCAAGCCCTCCGTCTCTCTCCAGGGCCCCACAAAGTGTCAAAGTTCCCTCAATCTTTTCCTTTCTGAGATCAAGCAGTCAAACCACAAACACATCCCCTCTTTGCTCCCCTAGCCCTAAGACTTCCAGCATACAGGTAGGGAAAGGAGGGAAGTATCGATCCTTATCATCTGACTCTGCTGATTTGGTATCCAGAGAGCAGGAGAGGTCTAAGCAAAGACATAGTGACACTATGACCTTTGAGCAGGGAAGACAGGACTTAACCACACCCAGACAGGAGAGGACGCTATCAGTTGAGTCTGGCACAGTTCAGTGCCGTTCTTCTGCCCCTCTCTCCCTCCCCCCTGACTTTTCAAGTGGTTATAAGCTTCGATATAGCTCCCCACCATACTCCACTCTCATGTCTACCAGGTCAACACAGGGTGAAACCAAGACAATATTACCCAGATCACCACTCTTCCAACAGTCCCAGTCAAAGTACACCCCACATCAGTCCATGCGCCCTGACCAAGTTGCCACCATGCCCATGCCCATGCCCACATCCAAACCCCCTTTGTCACCTATCAGCCTACCCCAGCCCCTGTCTTTGCCTTTCCAAACCAAAACTTCCACCCAAGGAAGTACAAAGTGTGGGGTTTCAGAAGCTGATCAGGTCAACAGAAATCAGAGCAAGATAAGCAGCCAAGATCGCCAGAATAGTCAGATATTACTTGTTGACAACAGACTTCATAAGGCACACGGCTCCTCCTCAACGTGTCTAACTGAGACACTAGTTTACAGTGTTAAATCTAAAGTAGATACAGCTACAGTGGCCCCAAAGAACACCACGCCTAAACCTTTGCAACATACTGCAAACACACCAGTTTCTGTGGAGACCAAGTTAAGTCAACAGCCACACAGAGGGCAGAGTAAGGAAGCTACAAGAGAACCATGTAGTCATTCAGATCAGAGCTCCAGTGGTAGCAGCTCAACAGAGAGTCAGCCACCTGGTGAAAGCTCTAAGAGAAGACTGAAGGAGAGTGTACTGGGTAAAAGCAGATTTTTTTCAGTGGAGAGCAATAGTGAACAAAGCCCAAAGAGAAGCCGGTTTGCACTCAAGAAAAGTGTCAGCACACCAAGCTCCAGTTTGTCAAGGTCAGAGTCAGACAGGGCCAGCAAGACTAATAACAAAATGGACCAGGTCCTTAACAGACTGAGACAAACATTCAGCACCAGACGGTCTGAGGATGATGTATCGTTTCCATGGAAATGGAAGCGAGCCTCCCAAACACCTTCTGTTAGTGGATCAAGTGATGTCAGTGATATCACTGTTGAGAGCACGAAAAAGCTAGAGAAGCAAGAGCAGGAGAAAGAAATGGTGCTGAAGAACGATGAAAAGAGAACAGAGGATACAAATAGATGGACAGAAAACAGATACGCTCTCATACCAATCCAAGCTGCTGGGGGCACAATGGCAGGGGAAAAACCTTCCATTTGGTCAGACGAATCAACTCTAGAAACTGACCAAGACGAGCAAAACGTGTGTGCGAAACACATGGAAAGTCAAAACCATCCTCATTTAAAAATCCACAGCCCAACAATGCAGAATTTTGAGTTTTACAAAGATGACACAGATTATAAACCATCAAACCAGTTCCTCTCTTGTAGAGATCCCAGTCCTAGTAGGAGCCATAACCCCTCTGCTGCTTATCCTAATCAGTATAGGAAGTCCACATCCAGCCCCAGGAGCCCCTTCTCTCCCTTCTCCTCTCTGTCCCCTGTCTCCCCATTTACCTCACCGGATGCTGCAGACGACAGTGTCTTCTACAGCCCAAAGCTACAGCGTCGCAGAGACACCCCCTCACCGTGTGAGCCGGTAGAGGGAATCAGCCTGGGGGGTTCGAGAAGAAGCCGGGCATCCACTGGCCCTCCAAGTGCAGGTCCAGGACAGGACAATGAATGTTTGCCATCCTCCTATGCAGACTTGAAATATGGCATTGAGCCTGGGAGGTCGTTTTCAGTGAGTTCGGTACTGTCCAGTCGACCCTCAGGACCTGGTCGCATCTCCACTGGATCCAGGTTCATGAGTGTGGGTGACCTCACAGAATCTACCTTGACTTGTGGTGGCACTGGCGAGGACTTGGATATGTGGTCTGTTAATCCTGATTGGACCACGGAGTATGATTGCCAGCCCAATAAGGACAGTAAAATGTTATATTTCCCCAGTGAACCTGGTAAAATGAGATCAAGATCTCTTCCTCGATCACTGACCAGACGCTTGGCAAATTGGAGCTCAGAGGTCTCCACTTCTCCCCCTGTATCTACCACAACCTCAAAACCAGCCCGCCTTTGGAGCCCTAACATGAACTCTTGTCACTTTGCATGGGAAACAGAGGGTCCTCCGACGCCCCCTCCAATACCTCCTCTATCACC
>JAPZEB010000013.1:22189532-22200548 GCA_029783705.1 Chaetodon striatus | reverse complement strand
CACACACACACTCACACACACACACACACACACACACACACACACACACACTCACTCTTATTGTTCACACAAGCACAATGTCTTTTTCCAGGTAAAATTCCATCAATAATATGACCATGAAAAATAGGAAAAATATGCCACGCTGTTCGGCTTTGTGAATAACTATCCTGGATAAGGAATCCCTGTATCTTCTTCCACTATTTACTCATCCTCCTTTTCAAGAGATCAAACCTTGAACAGAGATAAACAATGAATCAGCAATCCAAATTATGGCAGCAGAAAAGATGAAGTTGATTTACAAAGCAAAACAATGCGTCCCCACACTGACAAAGAAAGCAGCAAAATTGGATTTACGTAGTGCAGTGAAGGAATTAGATGAAAAGAGATAAGGAAAATGAGATTAAGAAAAGAATGCATTTTCAAACTTTTGTCCTAACAGATTATGAACTGCCAGCTGTCTCTTTGTCTGGCGGAGAGAACTAAAGCATGACCCAGATTAGCAGGACTGCAGACAATTGAAGAGCAAGATCTGCAACATTTCTGAATTAATTTCTGGTGTATGAAACAGAAACAATTCACACTGAAGCCAACCATACAAAGAAACTCTGTACGTGATTTCATGCAGCACAGAAAAAGCATTGCATCTTGCACATCACATCAATAGACACTGTCATGTCAATACATATGATTCACATGCATTCTATTAATCAGGACACTCTTACCACACATATTATAACGTGGATGCCACATTAGTACTTGCTTACACAATAGCACGGATTACCTCTAATTTAGTCACTGCTGACAGTTTCTGATATGAGACTTTCCCAAAAATTTCACCGACTTGTCATTAGTCACCGTGTTGCCAAATTCAACTACTTAAATCCCAACAAACTTCTTCCTGAGAACATCAGTGTTTTTGGATTTAATAAGGAGGTACATTGTTGACAACTCTGACTCTGTTGACAACATGGTGCATTTTTAAAATGCAGCAACAGCGTAGCCTGGTATGAATCAGAAAGGACTAACAAATGTGCCTGTATAGAGTCATGCATGCATTTCTCATTCTATCGGGGTGTAATGACAGCAGCCAGCTCTTCACTCCTTTTCCTACAAACCCTCTCTGAGGATCTGCCATCACACCACTTAAAGGTAACCAACGGGAATTAGCTTTCGCAGCCATAGAAACAACAGACTTGTCTCTTTGCATGACACGTCTAATCAATACTCATACTGCATAAATACAATGGCTGTCCTGCTGATACTGCTCAGCTCTCCTTCTCATCAAGACTGAGAACAATGAGCACACTTTGCAGTCTTCACACCAGCTGCATCTTACATCATATAAAAGATACAGATAATGTGATTCTGACCATCGCTTTTTGATAACCTTTATAATATATATATACATGTATATATAACAGAGGATGGTCTGAAAAAGGTTATTCAAATAATCACTCGTTACAACCAAGGTCTGCAGAAGACCATCTCTGAATGAACAACACATCTAACCTTGAAGCAGATGGGCAGCAGAAGACCACACCAGGTGCCACCCCTGTCAGCTAACAACAGGAAACTGAGGCATGTAGGTAGGTAGAAGTGTTTCTGATTTTTATATCACTTGTTTCCTTTGTCCTTTATTATAGAAAAATAAATTGTTGAGAGTGGAGCTCTTTGACCATCTAGTGGAGGCTGAGTGTAGTTCACCTCAACTGCTTTATTATACATTTGACTACACTGATCGAAGTCAGTCACTATCAGTCACTTCCATATTGACTTTTTTGTACAATTATTAAGTTTATATTTGCAACAAGATAAATAACATAATACCTGAGGACTAATTCCACACTGTTTGGGTCATTATTTCAATACATGCTCATGTATAATGTATCTATTGTCTCTTGTCTGTATTTGACATGCTCTATTTTATCATTTATGTAACCTTATAATGATGTGGTATATCTTAGCCAGGGCTCCCTCAAGAAATAGATTTTAATCTTAAGAGACTTTCTTGTTAAATAAAGAGTAAAGAAATTCTAATAGCACATAGTTTTGCTGGCATGCTCAGATAAGATGATAACATCAAGTTTATCAAGTCTTTACAAACTCATGCTGCTGTTTCGACCCTGCATTCATGTGGTGTTGGAATGATTGGAAAAATGAGCTCCCTACTGGAAAAATTCATGTGAACGCCACCTCAAGTTGGAATAATAACTCATCAGAGGGGCATGTAAATGCCGTGTTAAGTCTCCTCAGTGGTCTCAACCATTTGCAGCTGTTTTCATTTTAAGCTTGCATTGTTGGTGCCCATTCTCAGCTGTGCTCAAGCCTCCAGCCAGGCAGTGCAGGGTTGAAACAAGGAGAAACAAAGGTCTAAACTCTTCCACTCTTCTCATGTTGAAACATGAGCAGCAGCTCTTATGTGGTTTGGATAATATTCTAGGGAAATGCTGCGTGAGCTTTTAATACAGAACCTACCTCTCAGTGCAGGTCTCTACTTTTCCTTTTCTTCCTTTGTAGTGTAGTTTTACGGCTGTGTGCGTTCTGTCCCTTTTCCCTTTGTTGTAGATCTGCCCAGGTGTGCTGAACGAGGTGCACCGCACCTGGCACGCGAGGAAGTGCTTAATTGCCTCCGTGCCAGCAGCAGAGGAGAGAGGCCTCTGGTGTGGGGACTGCTGATCCTGCTGCCTCTCAGTCTGGGATTTTATTGTCTTATTTGTTTGTTTTTTGTTGATAAATGCCATGGATTTGATTGTTTAAAAGTGTCTTATGTGGTTATTTTGGGTCAATGTTGGAGTTTTGTTCATCTTAGAGGGCCAACCAAGGGTGGGGCGTTACAGTAGTGATTAAAGTCTTATCTTTTTTATGTACAGGAAACATGAACAATGTGGTGCATTCAGGTATTCTTTATTCTATTCATGTTGCATGGAGAACAAAGAAACTAACATACTACAGTTCAGTTACACAACATTCTTGCAGATCCTGTAAAGGTGTCACTCTCCATCGTGTCCTTTCTGCGCAAAGAAAAAATATTCAGTAATCTGCCAAATCATTAAACTCACTCTGCATTGCGTGATCCCAAAATGTAGTTACTATGTAAGAGTTGCATCACACTTAGTGATTGCTGACCTTAGCACCAGTGTCACGGCTCTTTGCTCTCAGCTTGTTGACCTGAGACTCTGCGATGTCGGCTCTCTCCTCTGCTTCCTCGAGCTCGTGCTGTAACTTGCGCAGCTTGCACAGATTTGCATTGGACTGTTCCTCCTAAAAAATCAAGATAAGAGTGTGGAAAGCTGAGCTGACTCATAAAGAGGAAAATGGACCATATCTCAGTAGATGAAGGTATGGTATTTTTGCTTACAGCCTCCTCTGCAGTTCTCTTGTATGATTTAACTTTCAGCTGCAGTTTATCCACCAGGTCCTGCAGACGGCTCAGATTCTTTTTGTCCTCCTCCGTCTGTTAAATGAGTACACAGAACACACTGCTTGTTAATGTAGAACCTTTAATCTTTTGCTGAATGTTCATCACAGAGTCATTGTGTCTGTAGCAGACCTGGTAGGTGAGCTCTTTGATGCGCCTCTCGTACTTGCGGATACCTTTCACTGCGTCGCTGCCTCTCTTTTGCTCTATATCCACCTCATTTTCCAGCTCTTTCACCTTGAAAAGAACAGTTACAGATCCAGCTTTTAGAAATTTGTTTAAGCCAGGGAGTCTGGTATTGTACACTCGTACTGTGAGGAAGCCGTGGAAGTTAGAAACACTCACCCTGGCCTCCAGCTTCTGGATCTGCTTCTTGCCACCTTTCAAGGCTATTTGCTCTGCTTCATCCAGACGGTGCTGCAGGTCTTTGATGGTTTGTTCCATGTTTTTCTTCATACGCTCCAGGTGAGCGCTGGTGTCCTGCTCCTTCTTTAGCTCCTCTGCCATCATGGCAGCATCAGTAATGGCCTTCTTCGCCTTCTCCTCAGCATTCCTGCACTCCTGCACTGCCTCCTCTACCTCATTCTGAAGCTGAGCTGTGTCACTTTCAAGCTTCTTTTTATGGTTCAGCAGGCTGGTGTTCTGCACAGAATCATAGTTTTACTCTACATTCTTTCAGTAAAATCAGTATGCAGCTTACACATACTGAAATACCATGGCATAACAATCTGACATACCTGAGAGTGCAGCAGCTGAACTCTCTCACTGACATCCAGCAGCTCCTGCTCGGCCAGTTTACGACCTCTCTCAGTCTGCTCCACCACAGACCTCAGCTCATCCAGTTCAGCCTGCAGCAGGTTGTTACGTCTCTCCACAATTGCAATATTCTCCTTCAGATCATCATTGGCACGGAGAGCGTCATCAAGCTGGAGCTGTGCATCCTATTCAGAAAGATTTTTGAGAAATCTTTATATCTTTTATTTCAGTGATTATGACTGAACTTCTGAATCAGTGAGAAGCCTCTATGGTACCTTCATGTGAGCATGGATTCCCTTGAGCTGCTTCTGAGCCTCCGCCGCCTGCCTGTTGGCCAGGCTCAGCTGGATCTCCATCTCATTAAGGTCTCCTTCCATCTTCTTTTTCACCCTGAGAGCCTCGTTTCTGCTGCGAGTCTCAGCCTCCAGCGAGCTCTGCAAAGTGTCCACCACTCTCTGATGGTTTCGCTTGGCCTGCTCTATCTCCTCGTCCTTCTCAGCCAGCTTCCGCTCGATGTCAGCCTTCAACTGGTTGAACTCAAGCTGAGCTCGTAGGATCTTACTCTCCTCGTGCTCAAGGGTGCCCTGTTAAAAACAGCAAATCGCTATATGCCGTCCAAAGCATCAGAAAGGTAATTCCAACAAATCAGACAACATTTAGCATTTGTTCACCTCAGCTTCCTCCAGAGCAGATTGTATCTCAGCCTTCTCCTGCTCCAGCTGTTTACGGATCTTCTCCAGCTCGTGGATGCTCTTTCCTCCCTCACCAAGTTGCTCAGTCAGGTCAGAAATTTCCTCTGTCATCAAAAGAACATTATATACATTATACTGCATGAATCGTACATGTTAGCAACATAATCGTCACATCAGGGTCACTGAACAAGCATGATTTCTTCCCAGACCTTGGAGATTCTTATTTTCTCGTTTCATGGTCTCCAGATGCTCCAGAGACTCTTCATAAGAGTTCTTGAGTTTGAAGAGCTCAGTGCTAAGAGAGCGAGCCTCTTTCTGGGTTCCTTCCAGCTCAGTCTGAGACTCCTCATATTTCTGCTTCCACTCAGCCAGGACCTAATCAAATTATGTGTTAAATTACAAAATGTTAATTAAGTATACACAAACTCATTATTCTGTACCAAAATATTCTTATCTGGAAGAGTCCCTGTCGTTTCATATGTCATTACCTTGTCAAAGTTTCTTTGTTTCTTGTCCAGAGCTGCAGCAGCAGCATTAGATCTTTCCACATCCACCATGAGATCTTCAATCTCACCCTGAAGCCTGTGTTTGGTTTTCTCCAGGGAGGAACATTTAGCATTAGCAGCTTCAACAGCTTCTTCTGCATCCTGTAACCTTTGAGCAAGCTTTTTCCTGACAAAAAAAAAGAAAGCATCAAATCACTATCTTACAGATACATTAAGACTATCATGGTAATAATAAGGAGCTATCTCAACATTGATGTACTGAATCCTTACTTTGCTTCTTCCAGCTCCTCTGTTCTGTGGATGGCATCAGTTTCGTACTTGGTTCTCCACTGAGCCACCTCAGAGTTTGCCTTTGACATGCTGCGCTGGAGCTCAGTTTTGGCCTCCTGTTCCTCCTCATACTGCTCCCTCAGCAAATCACAGTCATGGCGAGCAGACTGCACGGCATGGGCAAGTGCATTCTTGGCCTTTGATGAAGAACAATAAGGTCAAATCATTCTGCCAGCAGACATTGAGCTCTGTAGTTTAAAAGCAGTGGTTCTTAAGGACATACCTTTACTTCCTCCTCCAGCTGTCTCTTAAGGTCTTCAATCTGCTGAGTGTAAGACTGCTTCCCTCTGGTCAGCTGAGAGACCAAAGAGTCCTTTTCCTCCAGCTGCCTGGAAAGCTCACCTGTGAAATGATTTGTGAGACAGCATATTAGTTCCAATGCTACTGTAACTCCTAACTTTACATGGACTTATCTTCTGGGTAGTGTTGCTTAAAGTTATGTATCAGTAACAGTAAAACCTCCACCGAAACTTGAGTGTATTTTAATGTGATTACCATTTTCAGTCTGAAGCTTTGCTTTTTGCATTGTGAAGTCATTGATGGTACGTTGGCCTTCCTCCGATTTCGTCTTGTATTCACTCATTTGATCCTCCAGAGTGCGACACATTTTCTCCAGGTTGGTCTGAGATGAATTATTTTCTTATTAATATGTAAGTCATAGAAAGTATGTAACCTAGCACTGTTTTCTGTATATTATATCTTAAAGACATAGCTTGACATTTCAGATAATACACTTTAAGCCTACTGAGAGATAAATGAGAGGATCAACAGGGTACCACTTTCATGTCTGCATGTTATAGTGCTCAAGCCAGCAGGCAATTAGCCTTCAGCTGATTCAGCATGTTGAATCGTTAAACGGAGACAGGGGAGCTTGTCGATGAATAAATTCACTCCGATTGGCAGCTCAGTGCACAAGTATGGTAACCGAAGTAAGGAAAGTAGACAAACGGCTAAAGTCAAAGGATGTGAGATCAAAACAAACTTTGTAATATGAGGCAAAATTATGTTTTCAGCCTTTGAGCTCTTTAGCGGATATTGTTCATGTTCATATTGTCCACTAGTTCTTTTGATGTTGGTTTGGTGCGTCTGGGCCTTAAAGCTCACTAATACAATGTATCTTGTTTGTTAAATCTGTACATAAACCAATATGTAAGAATAAAAGAATAAAAGTATTATATAAGCAAAGAGCAGCATGGCAGTGACTCCCTGTAGGCTATTCTTGTCATCTCCGAGATGCCGCCAGCTCTAGCTCCATATCTCCGACACAGACGTAAGAGTGGTATCTGTCTTTTTATCTATTTGTCTGCAAGAAAACAAATATTTCCCAAAATGTAAAGCTTTTCCTTTTGTTGCCTGCACTGTAATTATAAAACTAATGCCAGCAGCAATGTCAGCTTTGCTTCAGCAAAAGACTGCAAACAGATAAAAAATGTTGTCTTTGTTCTGAGCCAAGTTGGAGCTGCTGGCAGTAGCTTCATTTTTTACCACACACACATAACAGTGGCAGAAGTCTTCTCATCTAACTCAAAGCAAATACAGCATATTTCACAGAATGTAAAACTATTAATTTAGGATGCATTCAGAAGACTTGTTTTGATTGTCTTACTTTAACTTTGGTAATCTGCTCCATGTTGGACACCACATCATCCAGCTCCAGCCTGAGCTCACTCTTTTCTTTCTCCAGCTTCTGTTTGACTCTTTGCAGGTTGTCAATCTGCTCTCCCAGGTCAGCCACGCTGTCTGCGTTCTTCTTTCTAAGTGCAGCAGCAGTGGCCTCATGCTGCAGTGTGGCCTCTTCAAGGTCTCTGCGCATCTTCTGAAACTCAGTCTCCCTCTTCTTGTTCATCTCGATCTGGGCAGCAGTGGCTCCACCGGCCTCCTCCAGCCTCTCGCTGATCTCCTCCAGCTCTCTGGCCAAGTCAGCCCTCTGTTTCTCCACTTTGGCTCGAGCAGCTCGCTCTGCCTCCAGTTCTTCCTCCAGCTCTTCAATGCGAGCCTTGATGAAATTCATCAGATGATTAAAAGCTTTAAGTAGGCATTAAAAAGTAAAATGGTAAAATAAGGGGATGATAACAAAAGAAAGCCCGTTTGTGCAGTTACCTGTAGCTCATTCAGTTTCTTCTGGAGTTGAGCAGACATGGCCTGTTCATCCTCAATCTTACTTAGATGCTGGCTGATTTCAAAATCTTTCCTATATTTAATGACAAAATTGTTCATGTTAGTAATCAGCTGTTGTCACACAACAGGCCTTGTGTTTTGATTGTAAAAGATCATTTTTACTTCTTGAGTTTTTCCTCCAGCTGCTGCTTGTCATTCTCCAGATCCATCAGATTTTCTTGGGTTAACTTTAAGTCCCCCTCCAATTTTCTCTTGGCTCTCTCCAGATCCATCCTCACTTTCTTCTCTTGCTCCAATGATCCTTCAAGCTAAAAGACAACACAATCCAAACATTTAATCCATAAATTGTGTCCCCAGAATTTTAATTTTTAGTTGCAAATTTGTACTTACATCATCGACTTGCTGTTCCAGCTTGATTTTGGCCTTTGTCAGGCAGTTGACTTTGTCCTCCTCACTCTGCAAGTCGTCCAGTACTTGCTGATGGGCCTCCTGAAGAGCTTTCTTCTCTTTAGTCAGCTTTGCAATGATTTCATCCAAAGCTGCCATCTCTTCAGACAGGTTTTTAACCTAAATTTTCATTGAGTTAGTGCACGTTACCCAGTCAAAATATATTCTTTCAAAACATGTCAAAATATTGTGTTACCTTGTTCTCAGTGGCATGCTTTTCCTTTTCCACTTTAGCCAGACTCAGCTCCAGATCATCAATGTCCTTCTTGAGTTCTGAACACTCGTCCTCCAGCTTTCTTTTCTTGGCAGTCAGCTCTGCGTTCAGCTCCTCTTCATCTTCGAGTCTCTCTGATAGCTCTTTGGCTTTGGCCTCAAGCTGGATCTTACTCTTGATCAGACCCTCACAGCGCTCCTCTGCATCAGCGAGATTGTCTTGTTCCTGCAGACAGCGGATTTACCAGATGTTGTTATTCACTACATTTCTGGATGTACTTTGCTGTAAGTTTTAGGTAAACCGAATGACTGATCTTACAGTTTGAATGTTGAGCTGCAGGTCATTCTTCTCTTGGAGAACGGAGACCATTTTTTCCTCCAGCTCTTTTCTGCGGGCCTCAGATTTAGCATAAGCTTCTTTAAGCTTCATAAATTCCTCCTTCATGTTTGCCATCTCCTTCTCAGTCTCAGCTGATTTCAACAAAGGTTTGATTTTGAAGTACATCTTCATCCAGGGCCAATTCTTGACCCCCATGAAGGCACGCACATTCCACTGGATCACCAGTAAGGCATCCCTGTAGACAACATCAGTTAGCTATTTTTCTGTACCTTGTACCTTGCCAGTAAATGTTAAAAGTAAAGCACCAACCTGCGCTCAACAATTTTCTGGAATTCAACTCTGGCGAGCAATCCTCTGGACCTCGCCTGAATTCCAGTGATGATGAGAGCAAGACGATCGTCTCTCATCTCCTCAAGAACACCCAACAGACCAGCTTTGAAGAACACCTGATATAGACAGAGTTTTTTTGTAACCTCTCTCCAGCACAATTATTTACTCCAACACTGAACCACACTCTTTGTAAGCAGAACCAACCTTTGTGTGTCCCAGTTTATACTGTTCATGGTCAATGTCCAAAGAGCCCAGAAGTTTTTCTGCTGCTTTCTTATTATCAATGAACTGTCCCTCGGGGATAGCATTAGGGTTCAGGATGCGGTATCTGAAATGATTCAAACGTAACATCGTTACAATTATTGAATGGATTTGCAAAACAAATTATAATGAAAAATAAAGCAGCCACTCCATATCAAGTTTCTGATATAATTGGTTTATTAGGTGTTGAGGGGAACAGCAGATGCCACTTGCACAGGGATTATCACTCTGCCGTACAAGGAATGAAACTAGTTCTGTGAAGTAAGGGGAGAACATGCAGCAGCACACAGGATCATCATTATGGGCTTCTTGCCAAAGCACTGGAAGCTGAAGGTTGATCCACGGAGGCAGGCAAAGTTGGTGTTGAAGTTCCTAGATACCATTACAGATACAATGCTCAGGACGGACATGGTTCTAATTGTGTGAAACAGCAAGGCAGGTTACTCTGCTGTAACTGCCTGTCCACTAAGAGGACTGGACAAGGGACTGGAGAGGCTACAGTCCGCAAGACTTTTAAAACATCAATACAATTTGAGAAAGAGGTAAATAAATATTGTTTTTCTTGCCTTTGTTTAAAGTCTCCATACTGGACCCTGTTGGGGAATCCCTTCCTGCAGATCCTGATGCCTTCCAGCACTCCGTTACAGCGCAGCTGGTGCATCACAAGAGGATTCTCCATCGCCCCGGGAGTCTTGGTCTCATTGGGGATGATGCAGCGTACAAAGTGTGGATGAGTTGACCTGAGATTGGTCATCAGTTTGTTCAAGTTCTCCTGTAAATGAATACAATGAGTATTAACAGGTCCCATACACCAAACATAAGACATATACCAAACCTCATTCATATTTTACCCTGTGCAGAGCAGACACAGTCTGGAAGGAGGACCCTTTCTTCTTTCCTCCCTTTCCCTTGCCTCCCGCATCTGTTGTACAAACAGTGTAGATACATAAGTGTAATTATTATTTTCTTCCTCATCGATATTCTGGACATTTCAAAGATGAATAATCAGTGTGATCTCTTACCCGAATCTGCACCAGCATACCCAGCGAATAGAAGAGACAGTAACTTCAGGTTGGACTTCTGATACAGTCCAACCACCGTCTCATTCAGTGGGTCCTTGTTCTTCACCAGCCAGTTAGTGATGTTATAATCAACAGTACCAGCGTAGTGAACCAGGGAGAAATGAGCTTCTGCTTTACCCTTAACAACCCTGGGCTTCTGGAAGTTGGGACTTTTACCCAGATGGTTGTCATACAGTTTGGCTTTAAATGTTGCGTCACTGGCTTTGGGAAACATGCACTCCTCTTCGAGGATGGACATGATGCCCATGGGCTGAAGGAAGGAATCGTTTAGAATTAATTAAATGTAAATCTCTCACAAACAATAGCTTTTCTTTGTTACATGAATCCTAAAATCAAATGTAACTCTGCACCAACCTTTTCAATGAGTTCAATGCAGGCTGCCAAGTCCATACCAAAGTCAATGAACTCCCACACAATGCCTTCTTTCTTGTACTCTTCTTGTTCCAGCACAAACATGTGGTGGTTGAAGAACTGCTGCAGCTTCTCATTAGTATAGTTGATGCACAGTTGCTCAAAAGTGTTG
>JAPZEB010000013.1:22177231-22189432 GCA_029783705.1 Chaetodon striatus | reverse complement strand
GTATAGTTGATGCACAGTTGCTCAAAAGTGTTGAACTAGGAAGAGCATTCAAAAGGAGAAGTTAGAGCAAGTATATATTGTGGTCACACATGTCATAAAACCTTTTATACTCACATCAAAGATCTCGAATCCAGCAATGTCCAGCACACCGATGAAGTACTGGCGAGGTTGCTTGGTATCCAGAGATTGGTTGATTCTCACCACCATCCACAGGAACATTTTCTCGTACACTGACTTGGCCAGTGCACCAATAGAGTAGTTCACCTGGATAATTGCACAAAGTCAATGACATCAGAATTTAAGCTCACTTTATTCTTCAGCCTCCAGATGGATTTAGGTATAGGGACGGCAGTTTCAACATACTTGCTGCACATTTTGACCTTTGGTGACCCACTCGTTGCCTACTTTAACTCTGGGGTGACACAGGCCCTTGATGAGGTCAGCAGAGTTCAAGCCCATCAGATATGCCACCTTGTCTGTATCTGTAATCAATTTTGTGAAGCATTTACTACATTGTTTTGTGTCAAATATAGACACATTGGTGATGGTTTTGCTCTTGTTTCAAGAGAATAAACTGTTTTTACCCTCTGTGCCATCAGGCTCTGCTTGCTCCTCCCTCTGCTTCTGTTTGAACTTCATGTTTCCATAATGCATGATGGCACCAGTCAGCTTGTAGATGCCGTTCTTCTCCTCTTGGGTGAAGCCCAGGACATCAAATGCGTCCTTAGACAAGAAAAAAGACAGTTGAGTTAGTGTGAAACTTTATGTGTGGAGATTTTAACAGGTACAGTGTTTCACTTACATCAGTGGCCATCAGCTCCTCTGCATCATTAATGGAGGCTACGGTTGTCTCTCCTTGGGAGATGTAGGAGTAGTCATAGGGGTTGTTGGTGATTAGCAGCATTTCTGTCAAAGAAAAAAAAATCAGTCAGTATGCATGTCGTGTTTCTTTAGGGTCAGATATATTCTGTGTTTCACCAGCACTCACCCAACAGCTCTGGTTTCTGTTGGGACAGGATCTGGTAGAAGATGTGGTAGTCTCTTTCAGCCTTGAGCTGATAAGTGACACGGGATTTCTCCAGCAGATCTGAGAAAAATGACAATAAGGTGATGTGTTAAAGTCCACATTCTCCTGGGATGGTGTACTACACAATGGAGATGGTCATGTCACACACTGCTTACATGTCTCAATGTCAGCAGACGCCAACTTTCCACTGACACCAAAGTGGATTCGAATAAATTTACCCTATGAGAAAAGAAGACAATGACAATTTAACTGAACCATTAAAATGTTACTTAAAGATAAAGTCCCAGATTTTGTTTTAGTGCCCCAAATCCTCTTACTTCCTCTAAACTCCCTGCTAAAACTCATGTGACATGATTAGCTAGTTAGTTGTCTAAATTGAAGGAAGTACAATTGAGCAAAATCCTCAGGAACACTGAAGAAAAACCTTGTGAGCTACTGCAAGGTTAGCGAGTTAGCTTGTTAACTAGGTAGGCTATCCTACATGGCATAATCACGTCGTACACTGAAACTCAACTGTTAGCTGTGTTGATATTGAAGCATTAAGAGTGGCCTAGAAGGAAATTTGGGTTTGAGGCGCTGTTGGGCACAGCAGCAAAGTCAGGGAGTGCATATTTAATAAAAATGAGTAATACAAAAACTCACAAATCTGGATGAGTTGTCATTTCTAATGGTCTTGGCGTTTCCAAAGGCCTCCAGAGCAGGGTTGGCCTGGATGATTTGATCCTCCAGGGTGCCCTGCAGATTTAATAGATGGAAAAATTTAGGCCAGAAAATGTCATTTATCATGCTTATCATAACACATGTGTGCTATTAAATCCACCTTTTTCTCCTGAGCAGCATCCTTCTTGCCAGAAACAGCTGCGATGCTGGCAAAGTACTGGATGACTCTCTTGGTGTTCACAGTCTTTCCCGCACCAGATTCTCCACTGCAAATGAAAACAATCATTTGAACTGAACACGTTATGAAAACAAAACATAAACTCTGCTTTCCAAATCGAAATCAGATTTGACTTTTATGAATTACTCACGTGATAAGGATAGACTGATTTTCTCTGTCTGAAAGATTTAAGATTGGTCAGTAATCTTTAAATGTTTGGATAGTGTCAGAGATCAGATAAGAGATGACATGTATACAAAGAGCTGATCATACCTGACAGCATGTACTGGTAGGCGTTGTCAGAGATGGAGTAGATGTGAGGAGGAGCTTCACTCCTCTTCTTTCCTCTGTAGGCGTTGACCACCGCCTGATCGTACACTGGCAGCCACTTGTAGTGGTTGACAGTCACACAGAACAGCCCTGAGTAGGTCTGTGGACAAAGACACAGTTTTATTAAACTAATGATTTCAGGGGAAAGATCTGTGTATCTGTGGTCACACTCACGTAGATCATCCATGCTGCGTAACGCTCTTTGAGGTTAAACAGCACGGCAGGTTCATGGAGGAAGGTGAACATCGCCATGTCTTCAATTTTATCAAACTTTGGCGGGTTCTGAGGGTGGATATCTTCCTCCTTATGGGTTACAGTCTGAAAAGATTTACAACAGGGAATATCTCAGTTTAAATTGTTGAAGTTCACAGTGTCACAACAGCCTCCATAAATCAGTGTAAATATCTGACATTCTTACTTTTCCAAACTCAGTTTCAACAGTGACTTTGTCACCGTCTCTGGTGGTGACTGTGGCCTTAACGTACTCCACCTCAGGGTCGGGCACAAAACATTGCCTCTTTATGTCGAAGGGTCGAGTTTGGGCCTCCAGACGCTCCTTCTCTGACTTTCTCAGGAAAGAGGCGGCAGACCCAAACTCCGCCATCAAGGCGTCGCCTGACATTTTGAAAGCTGTGAACCAAGAACATAGCATTTGATTAGCTAGACCAGCACCAGGCAGCCTGCAGCTCCAGAGCCACATGCGGCTCTTTAGCCCGCCTCGAGCGACTCCCTGTAGCTTGAGGACAAAGATAAGGGAAATGAACAACAGATTTTTTTTTTAGCATCTTAATTTTATTTTAACAATGTTGTAGGCCTAAAAATTTGAAGCCTACGTATTGAAAAAAGTGATATTTTAACATTTTAACAACTAAAATGTGCATAACACATCTACTGCCTGAAGACTTAACGTGTATAAATACATAACACATTAAAACAGGATTGTTGTAGAAGTTATAATATTAGCTGCTCTGGTATTAGTCTGTGCACATCAGATAATTATTAACATTAACTGTAAAATAAGAAGCCCCTTCATATCAGGATGTGATTCCTTAACTCTCATACTGGCATAATTTTTATATAAAGCCTATATACCCCAACACTATAATCAAATTCTTGAAATTCAGTTGGTTTTGGTGTACCACCCCAAGACTTTTAGTATGGCCACCCCTATGAAAAATGTCTGGTGCCATCACTGATTCAGAGAAGGTTCTCAAACTACCAGCAAAGTAATGTTATTCTGAGTATCTATACATAGATTTTGTTTTGAAAAGCAAACAGCATAGAGCTTTTTACCTGTTTTGTTTTCCTCTCCCCCTTGACAGATTGAGTTTGGTGTGTCTCTAGAAAAAAAACCAATAATAATAATTAGAAATATTTAAAAAGTAACATTGTATTTTCAATATGTGATGTGATAGTCAAGTCATATGTAAAATGTATGTATACTTACCTGCAGGTGCTGTGCTCCGGTCCTTACTCCTCTTTTCTGAACCCCTCTTTATACTCATCCAGGAGGCAGAGCCTGGACACCGGACCACCCTATTAGGAAAGAGAGGGAAAACAAAGGACGCTTATCAAAAGAAAGGGAGATCTGTATTTGGAGATAAAGGTGTGGACAACAATAACCCACACATAACCATTGGCCAGCGGATTGAAATTCCTAAGGTGGTTAGAGACCAGCATCTATTTTTGTTTTGTCCTTCAAGTGACTGAAAAGCAAGTAAATCATAAAAAGTATGATGATATTTTAGCTGATAAATAAAGGCGTCTGATGTTATTTTCATTATATTTTATTGCCTGAATTGTGTTTTTGGATCTATTCTTGTCTGTTGATGTGTTTTTTTGTGATAATATTAATTACATAAAAGTCTGAGCTTCATTGAGCATTTTAAATCCATATCAAATCATATTTTTCTTGTATTATTTTTTAATTTAAGACCAGTGCACCTGTTGGTCCGTCACTACTGAAATGTGCACTGTCTGCAGACAGTAGTATTGTCTGTCTCCTCTTGTCCTGGAGGACAAAGATAAACTTGTGAATTTCTGAGTTGGATTCCATCTACTGGTCCTTGTTTGCCTCCCAGTGGACATCAGCTGACCCTCCTCCATCTATAATAAAAGATCAAGTATGGCAGCTGCCTGTTTTCAAAGGTTATAGCCCCTATGCTGTAAAAAGATACATATAGGCCATACAGAACACTTATCACCTCCCTCGAGTACGCATCAGTAATGTCAACGGGCCAGTGCTTGTAATAACTCGCGCGTTAGCACAGTAGATGTTTAAATCACATGTTTACTCAGTGGACCACCTGAAGACCTTCTCAAGATGCACACGAGCCCTTCTGACTTTAACAACTTCACACTTTCCACTTCAGACCTTCACAAGGTCTTGACAGTTGGTTGTTTGCACCCAGCGTACCATTCCTCAGCACATTAAGTGTGGTGCTAAGGCTGTCATTCCCAGCTGTCTCGTGTCCTGCTGTCAACACTTGACGGAGCTTTATGAGTTGTCTTACATGCAGAAGGGGCTCTGCTCTGTTGTTGAAGTTTGGACGTAGACACATACAGCAGGTGGTTAATATACATATCCTGTGTCATAGTTGTATTGTTTAGATTTTTATCCTGTGTTAATTTTCTTAGGTTCATCATCTTTATTAGATTAGATGTCAATATTCTTTTCATAAATAATAATTTGCTTTGAGGGCCACTCCAATTTTTCACTTGAAGATCAGTTTGGTGGTTACGAGGTAACAAGTTCTCACATTGGGCCATTTGTAGCAGTGATTTTTGTTTGTTTTTACTAAAAAAAAGGTGTTTAAAAGACTAGTTAGACATTTTGGGAACTTTTCTTATTAGCTGTCTTCCTGAGAACCAGATAAAAATTCTATCAAGCTCACGTTTACATGCTATGTATGAACCTATACAGCAAGCAGCTGATTAACTCATCTCAACACAAAGACTGGAATCAGGTAAAACAGCTTGAATGGCTTAAAGAAACAACATATTACATGTTAATTAATGAGTTTTATATGTGGGTTAGGGGTTCAGGTGAGTCCTTAAGGTCAGTCATTGTCTTGAAAGCAAAAGTGGACCATGAGGTGTTAATGGCACATTGTTTCCTTGGTTTTGTCCTTGAGCTCAGAGACATGACATTCACAAAGCCAGAACAAATGTCTTTGGCACACTGATACAGATTGCAAAGGCACAGTGACACATTATATCAAACTTAGACTCACACCCTCACACTTATTAGCTCTGCCTCACACTCACACACCCCGGAGCATACCAAATATGAAACTGCTATTATGGAACAGCACTGTGTCTTCAGTGGTTTTCTCTTAGTGAGAAGCTTTGGAGCTCTATTATAACACTCAGGAGTAAAGAGGTGTTTGGTGATCAGCTACTGAAAATGCCTTCCCTTTATCCCATCCTGTTTCCTCCTTCCTGTGTGCCTGCACTATGAACCAATTATTTGTAATATGGACCCGCTAAATCAAGCATCACCAAAAAGCGGACCGTGGTACAGACCAAATGAGAATAGATAATAATATTCATGGGGCTTTGTTTTTTTTCCACCTGTCACAGCTATAGACCACAGGCGCAGGTGAACCAGTCAATAGGGCAACAGCATCACTTAATTGAGCTAATGAAATCGACTGTGCATAGATGGTTTGCTAGCAGGAAAATGTGTTTTGAAGATAAGAGAGATGTGAGAAGAGGAGAACGTGGAGCATTAAGCAGCTGTCTCTGCTACTTTCTGGCTGTACAGACTGTCTCTGAGACTGTTTTCCCTGGTCTAACCAAAAAGCACTAAAACATCCTGGCCATGTTTAGACTTAAAGCTGTGAGTCAGTTTTCTCCAATATGAACAGTGTTTTGTTCAAGGCTCAACTGTAAAAAAAAAACTAAATAAAATAAAAAGTGTAGCCATGCTACAATGTGGCTGTATGTAAGACTGACATAACACATCTATTGGATGGATTGCCTAGAAATTTTGTACAGAGACTCATGATTTACAGACCATGAGTCTCGATTTAGCTGATCCTCTGACTTTTCCTTCAGGGCTACCTAGAGTTGGTATTTGTAATTTTGAGTAAACTGTCCCCACCCTTGTTGGATGGATCACTGTATGCCTTGCAGGAAGACTCGTGCCTACTCTGCACCTGATTGGATATACCTTCAGGCATTTGCTAAACACTAATGTTACTTTAGCTATTATGGTAAGTGGTGTTACGAGCTAGACAGACTGGAGAGAGTCGCTCAGCTCTGGCAGCTCACGTCTTTGTTCCTGTCTGTTTTCTTGTTTTGTTTCATTACTATTTTTGTATGCTATTTCATCATTAAATTCACTTCTGAGAGTTTCTGAGGCAATAAAACAACTGTGTATGTGCAAATGTTGGCAGTTTTACAAACGCTTTCAGAGTTGCAACAGACAAGGTAAGGCTTGTTCTTTTCAGCCGAGCCAGTTTCCAGAAAACTTACTGCCCCAAGAGTGAGGAGTCAGCAGTCAATCATGGTATAAAACACTCAATAAAACAGGTTATTTAATTGTGTATCACTGCACCCACAAGAAGTCCTTGAGCATGCAGTCATAAACGTGCACAAAGAAGCATTAGGTTGATTGGTCCAGTAATATGCAAATTTAGCTGTGGACAAGCAGACACACACACCTGCACAGGCATATACACAGCCAAACACATGAAGATAATAAATTAATAAGATAATAGAAAAGGGGATGTTCAAAGCTCTCTTTGCACTTTTCTCTAAAAAAGGCATTTTTAATTTATCTTATATAGAATATTCTGTCTTGTTTTCTTTTATTACAGTGTAGGCCGTAAGTGTTAGGATTATTTTTTATTTATGTAAGGGGAGCTACCAGTGTTTGTTTTTCATACAAGTTCAAGTTTTAGTAGCTGGGCCTCTTTAAATATTAACTGAATATCCCTGATTTAAATAACTGAAATGACATTTTGAGAAATTTATTATATTTTTCTTGTATTTTTTTGTTTCTTTTGTCTGTGCCATTGAGAGGAAAAATAACGATGTAAGATGAGTGTGAACATCATCACGGTTGCAGCTGTTGTTCTGCAAGGCAAGGTCGCCACCCTATATACTGGCACCTGCTGCTACTTCATACTGTAACTCCACACTCCTCCTTTTTGGCCTGGCATCGTTTCCTTCCATTTACCCTTGAGGACAAAGATAAACCTGTGAAATTGTTTTGGGATTTCTTCTACTGAGCTCAAGTGAAAGCGCTGTTGTTTGTCCCTCTCAGAAGTGGCTTTACCATCGTGGGTGTGTGTTTGCCATTAAATTCGGGAAAATGGTGGATTGTCTGATATGAATAAAAATACTTGAAGTAAATGAGCACAGAATTTAAAGCTAAGGTCGGTTTGGTCCTGACAAGTGTCATACGAGTTCGAGTTACACAAGGAAGGTGTGCTTATGTGTATTGGGTGATAATTTGGGAGGAGGATCCTTTCAGAGTGTTGAGCTCCTCCAAGATCTTTGCACTAATTAACAGAAGCATTTTCAGCCTTCTTCATTTGGCCTCAAAGGTGAAACAAACTGTCAACAGCTCTGAGGTCAGGTGTCTTGAGTTATTGCTGCTGTTTTGTTCTTGAACCCAGAGACCCACCTGAACTTAAACTACTGCCATTTATTGCCCAACAATAAAGAAGAAGAACAGGGACGTTTAGCACATCGTAAAATACCAACTTGTCCAAATATTTGGAATTTTTTGGAAACTGAGGAAATTGTTTGAATTCCTAAGTGACTTCAGTCACGCAGCTCTTTCTGCACCATGCAGAGTACAAAGCTGTCTACAAGGTGAAAATATGTCTCAGACATAACCGGAGATGACATGTACTCCTCCAAGACCTATGCACTGCATAACAAGACTCTGTCAACACTTGATGCCCCACACCTCAGGCCCTAACTCTGAGCAGTCTAAATACGCTGCAGTCCCATTCCCAGCTGTCGTATGAAGAGTTGGCCTCTGACATCCTCTTCTCATTCTTTGCGTCGGCCGCCTGTCATGTCTACCACATGTTAGCAACCTTTCAGCAAATGGGCCCACACCTTTTCTGACTGGTTAATCAGACAGTCTATAAAGCAGTACATGTTGATGGGTTGAAACGGGATGGTGGAGAGGAGAGCGACGTTGATGTTGGATAGCTGGGAGCTCCAGGCTGGACCCTTTACCGCTCCTCTCTGACCCCACAGGTTTCTCAAAGGTGGAAAATGAGCGAGGTAGGCAGGAGAAAGCAGTACAGTTGATGGGGACGGTGGTTGCTCAGATAAAATCAGAACAGGTAAGCTGGAATTGTCAGGGGCCCATTGCACAAAACACCTTACGTTAAGATTTTTCTTCAATATCCTAGTAAAGGTTTCCCTCAAAATAAAATTGACTGCACAAAACACACTTCAGTCTGCTCCTTAACGTTTCCTTAAAATGTTTACTTAAGTATCTATGGTTTTCTCATACTTAAGAGATGCCTACACTGTTGCAAAAAAGACCTTAACAACCAAGGCAAGGCAAAAAAAAACTGAAGGTACCTGTGACTCTATCTTAACTGCAGCATGACTGAGTTGATGGTGACTAATATGATTTTCTTGTCATCTTTTTCTCTGCCGTATTTTAACTATGTAAGTATAAGCCAACTTTGAGAGATGAAAACAGGGTCCACAAGGCTGAGTCAAAGTAAACGAACACTTGTACTACTGTAAAATATTTTTCAAATAAGTTTTTCCTTAACTAAGGCAACCTGTTAAGGGATTCTTTGCAACTTTGTAAGTCCATCAGCTGAGGAGAAATTAAGCCTTAAGTGTCATACTTAAGGAGAAAGGTAGGTAGGTAGGTTAAGGTGTTTTGTGTAACCGGTCCCAGGTGTTAAGCAGGTTAATGTGTGTAGTGTCCATCCTCTCAGTTTTGTTACTGAACATGCTAGGATTTGCTGATTAATGCTAAACACAACGTACAGCAGAGGTTGATGGAAATGTTGTTAGTTTTGCAGGTTTTTGGTCATAAACAGAAGTATTAAAAACATTTGATCTGATTAAGACAACAGATGAAAAGTATGCATTTCATAGCATTCGACAGTTGTGGGGACAGTTAACTCAAAATTATAAATGTCAACCTCATGGTGGATCTAAAGGAAACTCAGAGGATCAAGAACATGAATAAGACACACTGTCTGCCATTCATGACTCTCTGTACAAAATTTCATGGCAATCCATCCAGAAGTACTTAAGATTTTCCAGTCTGACACACTTGCTCGTGTTGTAGGTTAAAGTAAGAATGTATTTATTCAAATCACACAAGATATTTCAAGCTGGCTTGTGAATTATAACAAGCCGTTGTGATGTAAATAACAAGGTGCCGGTCTTGACTTCATAACCTAAGCAAATAAAGGGCATGAGGGCTGTGCTTCGGGGAAATTGCACAGTCTCTCTGTAGGTGATAACGTTCTTATGACTGGAGTAAGTACGATGACCTTTGTACCATCTTGCCCTGCACTCTAACTTCCACAGCTCCACACCTCATGTTTAGAGTACTGCTCTAACCTCGGGGTCATTGTTTTGCTACCAGGGTGGGTCAAACCAACAACATACTTGTGTTAAGATTCTCATTCTTAGCTGTCTTACACTCGACACACTGTCTTTCCTGCAGGTGTCTGTATCCACAAACAAAGACAGACTGGGCTAGCCGACACCAACGGCCACTTCTGTCAGACTGCACTGAGATGTCTGGAATCTCAAAGTGTAAAGTGGCTGCCTAGGGCGCTCCGCCTCTGCGTGGCGCCCTGAGAATGTCACTTAAAGGTCCAGTGTGTGGGATTTAGTGATCTCTAGTGGTGACGCTGCAGATTGCATGGAAACTTCTCCCCTGTGCCAAGCTTGAAGAGGAACTACGGTGGCTGATACAAATGAATAACTGGCCCCATGTAGAGTCAGTGTTTGATCTGTCAACATGGAATAGGACCTGCTCCATATGTAGATATTAACGGCTCATTCTAAGGTAACAAAAACACAATGATTTTACAAAAATAAACACAGTTCTTTTTAAGGATTTTCACAGTTATAAAGGACCAGACAACAGACAACACTGAGAAATGCTTCACCGCCATGCTGCTCTAACATAAGTTCATCTTTCTGTGAGCCAATTATCTCAAACTTTAAAACTCCACATCACATTCATTCAGATCTTCAGGTTTTGCTTGTCACCCTGTTATGACCCCATGTTGTTCCAAGGGAAAGGGGAGTACCATCAAACCAGATGAGAAGGATGAGGAGTCGAATGCAGCAGTCCTCATTGAAAGGGTAATGTGTGAGTTGTCGTGGCCGAGTGGTTAAGGCGATGGACTTGAAATCCATTGGGGTCTCCCCGCGCAGGTTCAAACCCTGCCGACAACGATCACTGGCAATAACTGTTTGAATCTTCATTATGATGATGAAATCTTCTCACTAGCATTGCCACAATACATTGATGGTGTCACTCCTTAATATGGACATGTCTGTGTCAAGCATAGGAGCAGATTTTGGGGTAGATGCAGGAGGCACGTCCCCCTCAATAAATAATAAAAACAAGGCAGTAGCAGAGGACCTTATTTTGATTAAATCAAAGATATCTCCACCCATAATTGATGCAGAAAAGGCAATAATGATGCATAAAAATTCACCAGAGTACAGGCAATTCAGTGTTCGACACTCAAAATGTTAAATGAAATGTTGAATTGTTGTCTGCAAGTGGTTGAAACCTTGTTTCGGGTGTGTATAATAAAACTCCACCAGATGGAGCTCTTGTAGCCATGAGAGGCGTTTGAGACGTACCTTGTGTCATGAACTGGCTCAGGATTCAGACAGAAGTATAGAGAATACACAAAAGGTTAGAGGTCAAAAACGAAACTATTTATGAGATAATGTTATATTACAGAACAAATTAATGAGATGTGAACAATCAGTAACATCAGTGGTGTGTTTGAGTGCCGGCATGAGTGGAAAATGTGTGTGGAGATGTTGCATGCTGACAGAAAAGACAAATCAAATCAGTCAAACCAAAGAGCCATGTGGGAGCTGGGAGAGAGGGAGGCAAACTGAAGGACCCAGCTTTGTAGGCTTGCAAGCTCATCAGCCCAGGTGAGCCAGGTGCCTAACGATGTGTACTACCTGCAAGGGGAGGGGAAAGCACAAGCAGGCCAGGAAGAGTAGAGATACAGGAGGGGTCGTCATGCTTAGCACTATGTAACATTAGATTTAACACTGAGTTATATATTGACCTTTTATACTTGTAGTGTACGGTTGATCCTGATAATGATGGGTTTGACAGAACAGATTATAACAAATATACTATGGATTACATTTTTCTCAGCTATGTGCATTTGCTGCTAATATTTTTGTCTTGTTCCATCACAGATTGATGGTCAGCGTCAGCTCCAGGCCAGCTGGCAGATCAGATTCTCACACAGCACCAGCAGGATTTCCAAAACAGATTAGAGAGATTTGTCACCAGTTCACACTGAGATCCAGTCAGGCTACAGAGTCGGTGTTCATGGCATTACATTCAGGGCATCATCAGAAGTAGCGATACTTTTTAAATGTATTGTTTAGTTTTGGGTGTTAGAAGTCCCTTTCATGAAGTCATGGCTGTAGGTACATAGAGACTGTTGTTTCTGCTCAGTGAGGGGTGTTGTGCACTGCTTAAAGAACACTATGTGCTAAGATACTCCCATGGGTCTGTATTTATGGTGTATTTAAAGGAACAGTGTGTAAGATTTAGGGAAATTTAGTGGCATCCAGCAGTGAGAATTGCAGATTGCAACCATCTGAAACTTCTCCCATTTATAATTTCTTCAGTGTTCATTTTTCACTTGGTTTTTAGCAGAAGCTGAATTATCCACAGACGTTTCTTCATCTGCAAAGCAAACTGACTCAGTGATTTAGACCAATAAAAACACTGAATAAAGCAGTT
>JAPZEB010000013.1:22157056-22171093 GCA_029783705.1 Chaetodon striatus | reverse complement strand
TTGTCCTCCAGACAGAGGTATCCAGTTAATTGTCTTAAAGTGCGTTTACATGGATCCTAATGTTCCACTCATAATCAGAACAAAGGCCCAATCAGAATGAAAATGCCTCATGTAACCACCTCAACTGGGAGAGACTGGTTTGATCCGGCCTGATAGGAGGAAATTTTCAAACGGGTTGAGAGGGGTGGTGTAAACCTTCGAGAATCCGTTAAGTGGGAAGAAACTTGCACCTTATAGCCTTGTGCACGAACAATATGATTGTTTTTGTCTGGTTGTAATAAATCTTTCTACACGTTTACCCCACATGGTGATAACATTTGATGACATTGCTGATGCTTATCAAAAAATATGTAGTGCTCTGATTGTGTTATGTTCTGATGTGAGTGCTTTTTGATAGTAGCCCTTTGTAACATTGTTGTTAAAGGCTGAATGTAAAGTCTCTGGACATGACAATCGTCTATTGTTACTAGGATTGTTTAGGAAAAATCAGTTAACTGTTAAGTCTACTGATATTCTGCATGCGGGGTGTTTAGGGGACATTTGTGATCAATTTTGTAGCTACAGAAAATAACCTAGGTTACACTTAGATTAATTACTACTGAACTGTATTAACAAGCAGAACCGCTTTTTCTCCTTTTACACTTTGTATATTAAATTAATTGAATTTCTGAATAAAGTCAGAAAAACAAAACATCTGTTGTTTGACTGGTTGATTTAATGTGTCACAGTGAGCAAACCCACTTTGCTGAGTCAAAAGTTACATTCTGATTAAATGCTTTGGGGCATGTCAATGCACATTTTAACCAATCATATTTTTAGCGTCAGTGTAACCACAGCTATAAAGAAGTAAAGAAACCAGACAGCATTCACATTTAAAAAGCTGAAATTAGAGAATCCTGATTTTTTTTATTCCTTAAAAAAAATCTCAAACTAATTAATAGATTATCATCTTAGGTGGCGACTAATTTAAGACAATCAATATCTAATTGAATAATCATTGCAGCTCAACTTTGACGGAGCAGCAAGTACCAGAACTCTCTCATAAAGATTTTCAGTACATTTTCTATGTTGTGAAAACAAAGAGGAGGAGAGATGTTTCCAAGCTGAAGTGACCTGTCAGCTGAGCATCTCAGCCGTGCTCTCCAGTCTCAGTCTTTATGTCAACATGGATAAAACTAAAACTTTGTTTTTAGAACTAAGTTCTCTGTGTATGTAAACCCAGCCAGTGACTCTGATCACACCCTGATGATCTGAATCCTGTGACTGCCTCCCTGTTTCTGGATGAACTTCCTGTCAGTAGGGTTTTTATTTGTGCACTCTGTCCTCCAGTGCCTTCAGCTCAGCCTCCACCTGAGCTGGCAGATCAGCTCCAACTTGCTGGGTGAAGTAGGCTCTCAACTCCTTCGTCTCCTTCTGCCAGAAAGACTTGGGCACATCGAATAAGGCACCCATATCTACCTTGCACAGACCTTTAGTGTCGATGGCACCATCTTCTGGCAGCCAGCCGATAATGCTCTTCTTGGCTGCCTCATCCTCCCTCTCCCGGCTGCAGCGCTTGAAGATCCACTCCAGTGCGCGGGCATTTTCCCCGAAGCCGGGCCAGAGGAAGGCGCCGGTCGCAGGGTCCTTTCTGAACCAGTTGACATGGAAGATCTTAGGCAGCTGAGTGGGGGCCTTTCGTCTCTCCATGCTCAGCCAGTGAGCGAGGTAGTCACCAAAGTTATAACCGAAGAATGGTCGCATGGCAAAGGGATCGTGCATAATGACCTTGCCTGCAGAGAGACATGAAATATTTTATAATTCTTCTAAAGAATTAACTGTAGTGATAGTAACAATAGGACAATGGATATATTTACAGTAGTTTGGACCACAGGAGAATCAGGTGTGTGAGTGTGTACCTTTATGCTCAGCAGCTGCTGTGGCCTCAGACCTCATGGCAGCTCCAACAAAGACTCCATGTTGCCAGTTGAAAGACTCGTAGACCAGAGGGACTCCTGACAACACCAACATTACATCATGTTTAATGCAGACCTATGTGTGTGCTGTAAATGTTGCCTGACTTCTTGTGTTGATATGTTACACAAATTGCAGCTGTAATGACTCAAACATGTAATATATTTAAGAAGAAGACAACACAGCCACTGTGTCATTTTACATCCTGTTTCTAAGCTTCTTTTTGTGGTTGCAATGTGAGACAGACTTCCAGATGAACATATGCTAATTTAGTTTACTTCCCTCTTTGACAGTCACACAACAGAAAACTAACAAGTAAATGCTTAAAGGGGACCTTCTATAGTCAATTTCAGGTTCATACTTGTATTTAGGGTTTCTACTGTGTTTACATTGCTTTAAATGTTCAAACACTTTATTTTCTTCATACCGTCTGTGTTGAAACGCCTGTATCTATCTTCTGTCTGCATCCTACTAAGTTACATGCTTTAGCTTCATGTAGCACTTAAGGCTACGTTATGCTAACACTTGTAGTAGTATGCCTGGAGCAGATAACCATATAAAGAAATCTGTCACCAGCTGACATCACCTTGTCCTAAAAGTAGAAGAAAAAAGTATTTGCAACAGTCTGAGGCGTGAGGTTTTTGCTCACAGATTGATATAAACATCAAACACTGTATATTTATATATACGACATAAAATGAGAAAAGCATAATGTTAGATGAAAGCAGCACCAACCCTCCGGCCTCCTGCCACCAAAGATAATGGCATCGATGGGAACACCCTCCTCACTCTCCCACAGGGGGTCGATGATGGGACACTGAGCCGCCGGGGCACAGAAGCGGGAATTGGGGTGGGCACACGCTGTCGGGCTTCCTTTTTTACAAAGAGGAAACAACAGTTTATTATACCTTGAACGTTGATCATGTTATTTATTGTCACAGTCATTTTTAAACACGTACCACCAGATGGCACTGTACACACTACTCTTCATATGTGAGTTTGATTTATCCAAAAAGCAAAAAAATCTATGGTATGGTGTGTCATGGCAAAGTCTTGGGGTTTTATATGAGCCAGGTCTGCTCTGCGTGATACCGCAGTGAGCTTTCTTGGTCTAGGGCCGATCAATAATCTGAGTTTCTGATGTCTTTTTTGGCAAAGAAACAAAACAAATGATTCAAGCTGAAATTATATCAGTAAAACTGCTGAATATTCATCACTGTTCATTAGAAACTAAGTGCTTAAGACAATTTATCTTCTCTAGAACTGCTGAACTACAGCAGCACTTTAGATTGATGTTTCTATAAGAGCCAGGCAGTCGAGGCTGATGTTACCGTGCTTCCACGTTTTGCCGTGCCAGTCTGTGAGTGTGATCCCAGCTGCTGGGGGGTCGAGGCCCTCCCACCACACTCCTCCATCGCTGGTCTCGCCAACATTGGTGAACACAGTGTTTTTGGCGATGGTGGACATGGCGTAGGGGTTGGTTTTGTCTGAGGTGCCGGGAGCCACACCAAAGAAACCGTTCTCTGGGTTGATGGCTCTTAGTTTTCCTACAGAGACAGATGTTTAAGTAACATGAGGATTTACTTCACCACCTATGGAGTGACAAGGAGATTATGTTTGTGTGAGTCGTCCTCCTCCCTCTCACCTTGGCTGTCAAATTTCATCCATGCAATGTCGTCGCCCACACATTCAACCTTCCAGCCTGGCAGAGCTGGTTTCATCATGGCCAAGTTGGTTTTACCACAGGCGCTGGGGAAGGCTGCTGCTACATAACGCTTCACTCCCTGAGGACTGGTAATACCCAGAATCTGAGGAGGGGAGACAGCGTTCAATTTTTAATCAGCCTGTCGCAGATCATCATTATTCAAACTGACAAAGCATCATGGCAGAGCACTTTTGAAAGACGACCATGTTCTATAGTGGTCTACTATATAAACAGGATATCCATGCTATATTACTTTGTATTAAATGTATTTTTTAAGGGACAACGTTTCTGTGGGAATCTTTTGCTACAGCAGACTGAGGTAATAAGAGTAAGTATTCAAATAGTGGCCACAGTTCTATTTTTAATCAAAAGTAAATCCCATCACATGATTTAAAGGGAGAGTTCAGGTTTTTAGAAGTGCGGTTGCATGAGGCAGTTATTCATCATCAGTGAATCACATACACTCAATGGTGGTCAGCAGGCCTCCATTTGAGTCCTGAAAAAGCAGGCAGGAGTACCGCCACGGAGACTAATCAATGTACTGCTGTGGACGGGGGGCAGCAACAAAAAGTATTTTAGCCGCCTAAAAAAAAGATCTCTAACAGTTCCAGTATGCTGTAAAGACGGTGTTTTCAGCGCTCCACATTTCTGTCAGACAGCCCTTTCTGACCGGGAAGTGATTAACAGCTTGGCTTCACCATCTATGCTTTGCTCAAGGCCACAAGACTCGATAAACAAAAACTAATTGATGGCTCACTGAACAATCCGTTAGTTAGTTTGCGTTACTGTTTGAATATAGTCAATCTGAACTAATCCTTTTGAACAACACACTCACACAGTAACACAATCAAACTAACTGTAGACCAGCAGCTGTGTTCAGCAATTTTATATCAGTTTTTCACAATGGAGTCTGGCTTCGAAGAGAGCAATATAATGGCTTAATTTCCCAGTCTGAAAATACTGTCTGACAGTAAGGTAAAGTGCTGGAAGCTTGAGCTTTCTCAGACTACAGCTGCTGCGAGAGGCAGCAAAACATCCTTTACTTTCATAGCTATAGTTTACTAATGTAAATCTTACCATGGTATGAACAGTGGTTACAAAACCAGCCATAACTCAGCCCTGAGCAGAGTGACCGTCCTCTACTGACCAATCAACAGACTGCAGTATTAACAGCTCCACCTCTTAGTACCAGATCTGTGTGCTAGGTACCCCAAAAGAGGGGCTGACAAAAATGGGGACTGTACAGAATGGTTCCATAGGTACTATCCACAACTTTTCACAGTGGAAATGGAAACAGTGCGTACCAAACTGAACTGAACCGTACCATACTGCTCGGCGGAAACAGGGCTTATGGATATGAACCTAATACAAAGCTGCTTCAAAGGATCTGAGCTACCCCTTTACCAGCCCACAGATACTTTTTGCCCAGACCATCAACTTCATTTTCATATTTTCTCCCATAAATATTTTCAAAAAAGGTGTGATCAGTTTTGAACATACATGTTACCAGTATGCTGACATACCGATTGATTGATCAAAATCATGTTGAAAAATGTAGTACAGTGTTTACAAAGATGACTGATAATACTACATTTCACAGCATGAATTGATTCCTCACAGCACTTTGAGCATCTACAAGTTCTTTGCTGTGGAGAATTATGGTGCAGACTTTCGGCAGCAATGTTGCACACTCACCAACATGTGTTCAGCCAGCCAGCCTTCATCCTTGGCGATGCGGGAGGCGATGCGGAGGGCAAAGCACTTCTTCCCCAGGAGAGAGTTTCCTCCATAGCCACTGCCAAAGGACAAGATCTGCCTGGTGTCTGGCAGGTGAGATATCAGCACCTTTTCTGGATTACAGGGCCAAGCGTTGACCAGAGGGGCTGGAGAGGACCAAGAGAGGGGGAATTAGTAAAATCTTTCAAGTTTTAACCAATACAAAGCCCTTAAATGACTTGTTTCAGGCTCTTAGAATTTGTACCTTTGAGTGGTAAAGGCCGTCCCAAAGAGTGCTGACAGCGGACAAACTCCGTTCCATCGGCCAGTTTCTTCAAGACAGGAGTGCCCATGCGCGTCATGATCCCCATACTGGCCACAACGTATGGTGAGTCTGTCACCTTCAAGCAGAACAAATTGTTTATGACCCTGATCTACTATGAAACAGTCAGTGAGTAATAACCATAAAGCGCTACAGCAATTCATTAGAATACACTGCGTGACAAATAACTGCAATAAATCACAGCAATTTATAGCAACAAAGCAAGCCATTGATCGGTACAGCACAACAGGCTTATTGCTTTATTGCACGCCTTTTTCCACAGTATAAAGTGCTGAGGAGTCAGTACCTGGACACCATATTTAGTCAGAGTCGAGCCCACAGGACCCATACTGAAGGGAATCACATACATGGTCCGACCTACACAGAGGACACACAGAGACACACATTAACACAGTTTGTTTTTCCACGACAGGCAACATTGTTTCAATATTGGCAAATGTTGAAAAGGTGGTTATACTAGACTGGAGAGACCATGTCCTTCTCTTCAAAGGTACTCAATACGGATATTTTGACCACTTGTAGCATTATGGAGCAATGCAAGAGTGTCCGCAATTTAAACGTAATGTAAATAAAGACAGGGGCGACTTGACACAGGTTCCTGTTTAAAACATTTCATTATGTGTGCTTACAGTTTCTGAAGGTAACATACCATAAAAGCATAGTGAGTCTGAACATTCCCCTGGATACTGTCAGTGTCGTCTATAATACCTTTCACCCTTCATTGTCTATGGAGCATTCATAGTTTTAGCATTGTGGTTTTTGGATCTGGGAGAGAGTTGTTCATATTTACTAATATTTTTAGAACACAGAAATAACGTATGAATTTTGAAAAGGGGCACAGTTTCCCTTTAATATCAAACCAGTTTGAACATTTTTACACTGGCCCAAACCGACCATTTAAAACTATACTACCCAAGTCAAAAATTTTGTTCCATCCAACAACATACCTGCCATGCAGCCAGGGAAACGATCCTGTCTGGCTTTCGCCCAGTCAGACTCGCTCATCCAGCTGCCTAGCTGACTCTTTACTCCGTCAGCGGGGATAGGGATGGTGTCCCTCTGGTTTTTGGTCACAATCACAGTCTTGCTTTCCACCCGAGCTACATCCTTTGGGTCTGTACGTGCCAACCAACTGGAAAACAGAGCAGGAATCAGAGAATGATGCAGAAAAACTGAGGAACTTTGGAAGATAATCACATACAAGCACTTGGTGACTTAAGAGCAACATGCCACTGAATGCATGTATTTGTGTATGTATGCAAGTCTACAAATTTAAAGTCCTTACCAGTTCTGATATTTGGGAAGCCTCTTGACCATCCCCTCCTTCTCCAGACCTGCCAGGATGTTGGCCGTTTCCTCCGGTGTCCCCGTCACCACGTGCACACCAGAGGGCTTACATTCATCCACTGCTCCCTTCACAAACTCAGCTACTGCCGGGGGCAGTGAGGGGATGGAGGCCAGGGACCGGACCCCGACACTCGCCCCAACACCACCATGTCTGAAAGAGAGCAGGTATTTAGACAGCACATTACTTTTTTGACTTTTTACTTAAGACTAGAGTATATTCCAACACTCACTGAATGTTACTCCTACACATAAAATATATTGTGCCTTTTTTTTTAGATGATGAGAACATGAGCAAAAGCATTTGTTGGACTTGTTTTGTGTAGGATATTGGTGTCAACAGCCTGACAGTCCTGTGATCTATCATCTAGGTGAAGCTACACTGGCCTCTGACTAGAGTTGGGCCGCTGTAAAGAAATTTTTTAACTGGTTTTACATCATGCTAAACACTGGACTCGACCAGCTTAATGACATTTACCACTAGTGTTGCACAACTCAGCAGCTTGTCTTGAGTAAAACAAAACAAGAATCATTGTTATACAGTCATGACAGAACATGTCATGATGACAAAATTAAACTGGTTTAAGCTTGCACACTAGATGGGACTGGCAAAACCAGTTATCGACCCATCTCCACCTGTGACCTTGACAGATTCAAGATTCAAGATTCAAAGATTCAAAGTGTTTATTGTCATATGCACAGTGAGGAAACACATTTCCCTGTGCAATCAAATTCTTCCTTTGCTGACTGCAATGAATCCCAGAAAAAAGATATAACCAACTGTTCATCTGTCTATAATGCATTGTTGAATTTACAGAGACAGACTTCCACAATGTATTATGAGTAAGAAAACAAACACAGTCTGTCAAATCTTATTCAGTCATCTACAGGATGTTGACATTACCAAAGCAAAGAGATACACATGCAGATTGACTGAATGACCTGACTCTGACCAGGATATAACGCAGAGAGAGCGTCTTTATTGGCTCAAGTGAACACACCTGGTTTAGAGGATTAAGACAATTTCAGTCTCTTACTCGGTTAGTTTCGCTCCAGATATGACATTTTTTTTGACTGCATTATCTCTGAGATTACTCTGGTATTTATTCACAGCTGTTTCATTTTTAATTTTAATATCTATTTCAGTGGATACTGATGGAGTTGGAAGAGCACAAACACTTTTAACACAAGTTTGGGAGTTGTGTGCTTTTCATGTGACAGCATTGAGAGCAAGATGCCTTTGCTGCAGTTATCAGTGCAACCTGAGAGCCTCACACACACTTCTCCACATAAAGAGAGGCACGCCGGCGGCCGGCCTATTGACTGTCAGTAGAATGGTCAGACAATAAAATAGACGATGTGTGTTTGTGCTTTGTTTTCTGTATGTGAACAGTGTGGATGACCCCAGATTACCTCTTTAGAAATCTGAAAAAAAAAAAAAAAAAATTTGCAACCATGTATCCTCAAATGAGAAGCCCAGAGGAACTGTTAAACAAATAAACATTTTTGCCCAGGTGCTCTAAAACTGGTTTCAACCGTGAATTTACCCACATTGACTGGAAATACAAATAACACTCTTCTCCTTTGTTGTTTTAAAGACAACAGGTTGTCCCATCACCCCACTGGCTGCACATAATACGTCATTCTACGTGCATCACACGCGCACACACACACATCTACTCATGCATGCAGACACACAAGTAAATCTGGTTGGAGTGTACAAAGGGCACGAGCAGCAGAAACGCAGACATGCTCACAGCAAGAAGGACGATAACATGCAGCTTGACAGGGCAAAGAGCTGAGAGCAGTGTAATGCCAGCCTCAGGGTTCAAATTCCCTGTTAACAGGCGACCTGTACCTTGCCAGTTGTTTAACCATTGATGTGAGGGCAATTAATCATGAACAGGATCCAGTTTGTGCTAAAAATGCAGACTGAACTTGCAGCGAGAGACGAATTGGCAGCTGAAGTTACAGTTTTTTAAATTATCTATCTTAAATCTTGTAAATCTTTACAATAATTTGGGGATGGCTGCTTAGATGGTAGTTGTTAAAAGTGTAATTTCCATTAGGGATAGGGGAGACATCCCACATTCACGTTTAGCCTGCAGTGTCTCTGGACTGTGTTCTCTTGCTGTTTGGTCTTGGGCTGCTGTGAAACTGTGCCTACCTGGGGCAACAAAAAAGTTTGTCTTGGGTGAGTCGGTACAATAGACAAACAAGAATCGGTAGAGGAGACACCAGCACACCAGTCTAACTGGGCTAGATGGCCACAAGAGGGTCCACAGACTGAGATCAATGCAAAAATAGTCTATTTATTTGAGACATCTGTGCTCAGGAAAAGGTACTCCACATGGGGATGGCTGTTGCTTAGGTGGTAGTTGTTAAAGGTGTAATTTCCATCAGGGCTAAGGGAGACATATCCCCATTCACTTTTAGTTGGCAGTGTCTCTGGACTGTGTCCTCTTCCCATCCGCCCACCAGATGAGACAAGATTTGAATGGAAAAAATGTTTATCTGAGCCGCCCTCAGTGACTCAAAGCAGTAAGTTGAATAACCAGGAATGAGTGGTGCGACAAGTGTTTCGCAAACTGTTCTCCCCAGGTTTAGCCTCTCAGGCTACTTACAGGCTACCCTAACTTAATGATTGAGGCTGTCGAGGTGTATGCCACCTGATACTAACAGAAAATGCTAAAGGTTGAAAAACGGCTGGAAAATGGTGATCATATTGATTTATGGATTGATTTGGGACCACGATATACAACAGCAAAACAATATCAAAACTTCTGTCTACAAACTTTCACACTACTCTTGCAGTATAATCCAAGTCTCATTTATCCAGTCATATCCTCAGTACTTCACAAATGCATTTTCACAAAAAACGTAATACTTAGTGTATCTTATTTGCCCTCTATTCAAAGCCAGACTCCATTACTACTAATACTACTGCTTTTTTATTTATAGCAAAACTGCATGTGTTTGGGAAGTATAGAGGACACGACTAGATATATGAGACTTGGATTTTACTGCTTGAGTTGTGTGAGAGGTTGTAAACAGATGTTTTGATAGTGTTTAAGCTCTTAAATGTGATCATCACTCAAACAATATGCTGGCCATTTTCTGGGGGTGGGTGCATGCAAGGAAAAAGTTTTCTTTATGAATACAAGGTAATGTGGTATGACTTTTATTAATGTTCATTTTGTGGGTGAAGTATTCCTTTAATATTCTCCTAAAAACAAGGATTGCACATCAGTCAGAGATAAGATAGTTAAGCACAGTTCTTTGTTATAAAGATGGAAGTACAAAAGGATCAGAAAGTAGAGACGACTGTCTTTCAAATGGCAATCCACCAAATACATGTCGAGACGTTTTACTCCAAACCACGAATATCAGCCTTGAGGACTGTTGTAACCCCACCTCATCATCATCAAACACACTTAAACACTCTAACGTCTCTTTTCGTCAAAGAAACATGGCTGGTGTGTGGCAGATACTGTCAGCTTTCAGAGGATCTTTAGACATTTTGACAGAGAACAGATGAATGAATGAGGGAGAGCTAAAACAATAGAGCTATTGTATGACAGCACCCTACTGACTTTAGCCCCAGAAAATATAAAAGGCACTTTGTCAGTCTTATTTGAAGATATTAGATGAACCAGTCTCCTTAAATGAGCTCTATAGAACTTTTGTCTGTTCTCCTCGTGCAGTAAATCAATTAACTATGCTTCCAATAATCCATCCTGTTATGCCACTAATTCCTGTAACCATTTGGGTGTTGCTAAACATTATCTCCAATGTGATTAGGATTAGGAAAGAAGACGAGTTGGGCTGAATTTGAAATTAATTAACAGAAAGTATCTGCTGACTTTGCGTGCTGAAGCAAACGTATTGGCTGACTTAAGACAGAAGATAAAGGTAAAAGCAGCTGGAGGGGATTAGTAGCTGTGGTTCTCCTTCTTCACAACAGAAAAGACGCACTTTCAAACTGCCATGACCTTTGCTCTCAATTTCCCTGCGCAGTCATTCAGCCTCTCCTGCTTTTGTCTGTGCATCCCCATTCCTCACCCCACCCCCCATTCCTGATGTTGCAAGCATGTCTCTATGTTTTTTAGGGTGCACATTTTGAAATAAGGGACGTCATCCAGAGGGGGGAGGGGGGATGTCAATGAACAGATAGCACACCTCCAAGTCAGCAGACCAATCCACACACACCACGGCCAGACACGCCTACACTCCCCCCTTCATACTGATCCTGGTCAATAGCCTCTTTAGGCCAGAGTCTACACATGAAGCAATGACAAGCCAGAGTATCACTTAGAACATGCCCACGTGCTGCATGCATACTCCTCCCACTTGGTACAGTGAGTACTCAGGGAAAAATACACGGAACATGCACCAGGACATTCAGGCAAATAGAGGAGTGACGACTCCTGCCATTAACTCGCTCTCAAGCAGAAATACAAACAAAATGCACAGCAACACGAGCCTCCCTGACACTAACACACATGCCCGACCATGGTGTCAGTCGCTTACTCACTCACATGCATCTTTAATGACAAAATAAAACCAAATACAAAATGCTATGGAGTGCTCACATTGACTCCAGAGTCCCTGTGTGATAGGGTGTCATCACAAAGCCTGGAAGGGAAAAGTGGTGAAGAGAAAGCACGCAGAAAGACAGCCCTTTTTTAAAAAACAGATGAAATGTGGAATGTGGTTTAATCTACAGAGACACCAGTAAGTCTTTGCTCAAAGTCATCTGATCTGAGGCTTGTCTCTGAGAGCAAGTCGGACAAGTTTATGGCAGCTGTCAGCATAGTAAGTGAAGAGATTTAACACCGCTGTATAGTGCCACAGGTCTTTTCTCTTTGGAAACATATATATCAATCATGCACTCCTATTCAGTGTTGTAATAACAACTGGCAATGACAGTTTTTTAGCCTATATAGCAAATTCTATGCAAAGGACATAGGTACGCATAAACAGTATCAGAATACAGTGAGTCCACATGGTCCAGGTGGAGTCAATTTAGTGTTGTAAGCAAACTTCATGCAACTTCAGGAGGTTCATTTTAAATAGGCAGGACAAGAAAAGTGCCCACAGTAGTTATACATTTATATTTGATGTGTGTGAAGAAATGAAAAACAGGCTCCATTAATTGGTTGTCCCAGGGTGTCTACAGGTATCAGACACTTACATGTAATGCTTTTTAAGACCCACTCAAAACACCTTTTAACCAAATTTAGGACTGATTATTGGACAAAACATATTTTACTTATTTAAGCATCACAGCACTGCAGGTAAGTAGTTTATGTGTGATCTTGTGCAGAGGTAGGTGTTACATAGGAATATGGTTATTAGAGTGACTTAAGTCAATCTACATTTTGCAGATAAGTGAAACAGGCAAGTTAAGAATTGAGTAAAATGACAGTATTATATGTATATTTTTAAAGATTTGTAACATTAGAAATGTGGACTTTTACATAAAAAAAGCTTCATTCATTTTCAAAAATATAAATTAAAAGATGTATAAATGTAATTAGATAAAATAACTGTAGCACTTAAGACCTCGCAAATTCAAATTTAAGACTATTTAATTAAGGCCTTATTGTTGTAACATTGAATTGAAGACATTGTAAGACTTTTAAGGACCTGCAGACACCACCATACTTAAATTTATGTATGTATATTAAGTAATAAAAACAGGCTCCATTATTTGGTTGTCCACAATACTTAAACATTTTTTGTATGTAGGACCTATATGTTTAACAAAAAAATAAAACAAATATAAACAGGCTACATAATTGGCATTCACTGAGTATCATAAACTTAAGTTACAGCTGAGCAGCACATTTTGAATGAATGGCAGAACCATGGAGCCAGTTTGTGTATTCACATGTATTGATCCTCATGACCATTATCTTAAGTACAATGAAATGTATTGTTCACGAAGCTAAAACACGATTTAAAATCACAAAAAGTCACAATGACTCACCTTCGTATAACTCCCAGCAACAGGCACGACATCTTTGGTGCAAAAATAAAACTAGCTTATAAAAAAAGAGGTGTAAAAAGGCACATTAAGTTAGCTGCAGAGGTAAAGAGAGGAGCTGTAGTGGTTAGAGCTGGTCGCAGCTCATATCTGAGCTCTGGAGGGACCTTGCACTTTGCTCAGTGTGGACATTCACACGGATACACTTTGATGTAACCAGTAATCTGGATGCTGTCCTGCTGCACGACCACAGTGTACTGATTATTTCCCTGAGAGTCCACAAACGCCTCACACACTTCACTGCCCTGTAAAGTGAAGTTTTAACACTGGTCTCCGGCTCAGCTCGGCTCTGAAGAGGATCCGGCGCCTCTGGTTTAAAGTATAAATATAAAGGATTGTTCTTCTCCGCAGGTTGGGTCCATATTGTTGTGTCCTGTCTCCTCCGAAACACGGACCGACCGGCGGCTGGGTGTCCCTCCTGGCTGACGCAAGCTCCCACAGTTCCTGCAACACAAACACCGCCGCTACAACCAGTGTGAAACCACAACCCGGAAATACGAGCAACCGTGCGGAAATAGATCTCACATAAAACTCCCTCCCAAAAACTTAAAGTGCTCAAGAGGGTTGAGTTACAAAATGACACAAAACTCAACTTGACACTTTTTTCAATCAGACCAGTGGTGTCAAACGGGTGGTCCGGGGGCCAGAGCCGGCTCTCCAAAGGGTCTAATCCGGCTCATTGGATCAGTGGATTTCAATCGTTATGTACCCAAAGCACACCAAAAAACAAGCTAACATCTCACAGCACACCAATTTTTATAGTTGTGCACAAAAGCCTCTATAATGTGTGTTATGACTATGTTTTAGAATAGATATTAAGGCTCATCATGGTCCTTCTCCCAGTTATATCAATCAATCAATCAATCAATCAATTTTTATTTATAAAGCCCAATATCACAAATCACAATTTGCCTCAGAGGGCTTTAC
>JAPZEB010000013.1:22127196-22138110 GCA_029783705.1 Chaetodon striatus | reverse complement strand
AATAAATTATTATTACTATAATTTAATAATTCAAAGTGGAACCACTTGTGCTTTTATTTTGAAGCATCCAGCTTGTCTCAGGTCAGAGGAGGCGGAGATGTTGATGTTTCTGCTGTAAACCTAAAGCTTCCGGTCAACAGTCAGATTTTAGCAGTTAGCACTAAGTTGATCTGTGTCAGGTATATTCGATATATCGCCCACCCCTAGCTACAAGACATATCAAGAGTAAAATAAGTCGTCGACGCCATGGCTGAGCATTGAACTGGAGGGTCCAAACGACACAGATTCTGACTTACAGGGTTTTGTAACGTCACAAACCTAAGGAACCATTCTCATAACGTTATGGCAGAACCAAGGGTAGCATAGGAGAGGCCAGATTTAGTGATGTATCAGTTTTTTGCATGCTGATTTTCACTTTTACTTGAAGTTGTCACAGCTGGTGATCACACACAAGGGTTACCTAACATTACCAACACACTGTTAGCTGTTTGATAACATAGTGAAGCTGAAGACTTGTTATCTGTTACTGTTGTGTTTCTAATATTACAGAGAGCAATGAACAGAGCCGAATGTTGGCAGGTAAACTTGAGCAGCTGCAGGGTGGCTGGAGAGAGAGAGGCGGAGACTAATCTGCAGTTTCATAGATCTGTGCGTACTAAGTGAGGCAAAGGTGTGGAGTTACATCTAAGCCACTTTATGGCATGATGGGATTTATTTTTCATTAAAAAAAACACCTTCTAGGAGGGTAACTATATTATTTGCACCTGATTAAAAGCTCTCAATATCTGAGAGTGAGAGCGACTTTTCTAAAGGTAGTTTGACGTTCATATTGACATAAAATGGTACTTCTTTTTTATTCAAATCCCTAAAATGTTTTATGAAAATTAGGTTCAAATTAAAACTTATACCTGTATTTGCACCATTCAGTAAAGCTACAATTATCAATCAATTAATCGATAAAAATAAAGTCAATCTCAAACTATTTTGATAGTTAATTGACCGCTTCAGTGATTTTTCAAGCAAAAATGTCAAATACTTGGTTCTAGCTCTTTATATATGAGAAATTACTGCTTTTCTTATAAAAGTTGGACTGTTGGTTTGGCAAAATGAAGCAATTTGAAGCAAAGATGTCAATTTGGGCTCATTATGACGAGAATGTTTCACTTTTTTTTACGTTGCAGACTAAATGATTGATTGATTCATGGTGAAAATAACTGATGATTGAAACAATCATTAGTTGCAGCTCTACTATTAAGTCACTTTGATCTTAACCTTCTGTCTGAAAATGCCTTTACATATTTGTTGCCATTTTTGTACTTTCCTTTGAAAATCATCAACAAAATTAATTAGTTAGTGGATGAACTTTTCAAATCCTGCATTTGCATATAAATTTACTCAAAAAGTCAAGAAGATGATGTCACTAGAGCGTCTCAGTACAAGGCAAACTTTCAACAACAACTTATTTTGCTGCCGTAGAGAGCAGAGCATTACGAAACTCAGGACACTGTGATCCAGCTTTAATGCTTTCTCCAGCTACGAGTAAACAGTCTGGTTTTCTCTTCAACGGAGAGAGAAACTGCTGCAAAGTACAATTTAATACAATATACATTTGGAACAAGATATATAAAATACGCTCATATATTTCTGTAAATGATTCACTTGTTTCTCCTCTATTACCAGAACACATATCAAATTCTCTTAATTCCACAGTACCACATTACTGGAGGAAACACTGTCTGGTTAAATTCCCCTCAATAAAAACCTTTTTACATTTTTTAAAAAACACTTTAATGTAATATTTATGAGCACAAGCTTTTACACGTCGACTCCAGTTGAACAGTTTGCACTAACAGCACTCACAGAGCTGCTGACGATGTTGTCCTCGTATGGGTGCCAACTGACGTCCCTCACACACGCTTCATGACCCGACAGTCTGGAGACCACTGCGCCCGTCAGGACGTCATAAACTGGACACAGAAAGAATTTTATATTTTTAGATACTTGTACTGTATATCATGTCCCTTTAATCACTCTTATCCGCATCAGAGCTGCATTTTAATTTTCAACATATAAACAACTACACAAAGAGTTAATTGGTGCTGGCACATAACGACGCAGTTACACAACATGAGGCCGACACCCTGAGTGGAAGACACAAAATAACACAACTACACATTGCAAACTCACTGATAATTTTGCCAGTGGAGCAGCCAGAGTAGATGAACCTCTGTCCAGTGCTGAATTCTGGAGAGAAACGGCAGCGGATGAGGGTGTGCAGAACACCGTGACCACGGTATGTCATCACTGAGGTATCCCCTGTCAGCTTGTGCCTCTTCAGGGCTGGAGGGGACACAGAAATCATTTTCAGAAGAATATTTTACCTTACATTAGTTTGGTACAATTTAATAAGACATGCAGAGTTAAATTACATCTTAAACATCTATAATCAGGTGTGGGTAAACTAGGTAGATTTCTTTATTTTTAGTTTTTTCCCCTTCCCGTCTCGGCTTCATCTCATTATCCCAGCTCCTATCCTTCACCTCTCCTCTATGCCGTCCCTCCTCTTTGACTTGTAATGCTAATCACTCATTTCTCTATGCGTGGTTTTAATACTGTCATATCCCCTTACCCTCGACGCACATACACACCCACAATTCACCTCTCTGTCATTGGCCTTCTCTCCCTTCTTTTATAACGTCATTTCATCTTTATCTCCTCCTCTTTTCTTCCTCCATGAGACCTCTCCTCCTCTTGTCCTCTAACTTCTCCTCTCCTCCCTCCTGACTCCCTCTCTCCTCCTCACCTCTCTGGGGAACCTGCTGCCAGCGGTAATCCCAGTTTTGTTGGGTGACAGCCAGGCGGGAAGCTGCCAAACCCTCTTTGGGTGAGAACTTCCTGACGTCCCAGAGCTTGATGGACTGGTCTTTCGAGTTGCTGATCAGGTAGCGTGCGTCACCCTGGCGCAATCATGACAAAGATAAGGAGGACCACATTAAAAAAAAGAAAACAAACCTCAGGGTTAGACCAATACACTGCAAAGGGCTTATTTCAGCATTTAATTAATCAACTTCCAACCAATCATCAGTCAAATCCAACTACCCATTAGGCTTTGGGTAACTTGTCATTGACAGATTGATAAAATACCAACAGCATTCCTCTCCTCGCCCCCCACCTTGCTGTGGATGAAGGTGATGCCGTCTCGGTGGCCGGCCAGCTGTCCGACAGGCTGCGGTCTGTCCTCCCGCAGCGTCCGTCTGTCCCACACCTTGCACAGCGCGTCGTCGCTGCCAGAGAAGAGCAGCTGGGACGAGCTGTCGGCAAACGCCACCGCATTCACGTCGTCCTCGTGGGCATCAATCTGACGAGTGGAGACGCAAAAGAAAGAGAGTCACTGTTTGTGTTTGGAGTGTGTGCAAGCCAGTGAGGGTGTGTGGTAGATTGTGAGATTTCCTTTGTGAGACACAGTGTGTAATATATATGCTTGTGTGAAAGTGTCTTTGTCTCTGTGCTTGTGCACGTTTGTGTGTACGTTAAAGTCGTGATAGAAACAAAAAATGCTGTGGAATGTAGAGCATTATTAGAATCAGAAAGCTGGGCCTATGTTTCTAGAACTGATCCAGGATATTTCCTGTTTGATTTATTGGCAGACACATTTTTCTGCAAGATTGAAAGACACTGAAGCTCAGACAATTACATTATCAAATCAATACAGTGCTGCAGCAGATGAGCAAAACACTGCAACGAACAAGCTTTGCAAGTGTGGCTTCACACAATGCATGACTTAACTGTACGGTTGGGTATGATTTTCAATACCATCCAAAATACAGACGCTCCTCTTTCTATTTAACAGATACACCAATGCTGCATTTAAATGACGCAGTGTGCGCCACCAGATGTCAGTGTCCACCAGAGGAACAGGTATCTGAGCTGCAAGTGGTGGGGATAACTGAAGAGGATGGTAAACAGCTGGCCAGCCATTACAGAGAGAGAGACTGCAGGTAAAGACAGCCTATTTTTACCTCAAACTCTGTGAATTAACAGTTTGTTTTTGACATAATCTCAGAACCCATTGGCTTCCATGTGACAACGATAAAGCCTCTGGGGGCAAGGGGCCAATATTTAGGGCTGATCTGGTGTAGTTAGCGGATATCTGAGCCAAGACCTTTTCTTCTGTGCGCCGGTTAGACACAGGGTTCTCAGACTACATTTAACCAATGCCTTCTGCTTCTTCACACGGACTGTTTACCTGCTTTTCAAACGAAATTGGTTAATACTACTCGGACTACAACCAGAAACCTGAACGCTTCTGAAAGAAAAAGCCTGTCTTGTTGCCGACAGATTCTACATACATATGCAAAATTTGTTTATAGAGATTCATTTCGAGAGATTCAAACCAGAGTTGGGTAATCATTGGAACAGTGGAAAGACTAACCAAGATGTTTTTGGCAAGTTTAATTTCATTTCTATTGTGTTTGAATGAATAGTAAAAAGTCTATTTACAATAAACAAACTCAGCTAGTCGTAGAAAGAGCACAGCTGAATTTCTCAGTTTAATAAGAGAGTTGTTGTGGTGTCTTTTGGCGTGTCAGTCCAACCACTCAATGACACACACTGCTAATACAGCCATAAAAGTAAAGCTAAAACTCCAGCCATTAGGGCAGACAATGAGGCGGACCCTTTGTTCCATTATCCAATACATTTAAAATCTTTTTCAACCAATTATCCAATCAAAATTGTGCACCCATTCATGGTTGACATTATAAGCGTTTGATTTATATCTTAGTCCATTCTGACTCTGATAAAGACACAGTAGTATAGAAAGATTAGCCTGCTTGCACAACTAAAGGCTGCAAGACAGTCAGCGTGTTCCAGTCCCTTTTTTCCCCTCGGAAGTTCTCTGTCCTTGAACTGAGAGGCACATGATTTAGCTGCATGCTGCAAGTAGATACACAGAGAACCGCTTTAAATAGAGCATTTGTTGGGGACTACTTTCACCCACTAATTTGGTGCTCTCGTGACTATTTACAGCAGCAGAATGGTGGATGTGGGATCAACTCAAGATAAACTACAGCGCCAATATCTACTGTAATAAAGGAGCATGTCACCCAGTCTACTGTGTGGCTCATTAGTATTTTTTCTGCACAACAGTGGAGCTTTAAAGCACAGAAGTACAAGATATATCAAGCTTTGGCCACAGGCAAAACATGTCAATATTAGTTTGTAATTGGTTTTGGTCTTTTTAGATTTGTTAACAATAAAAATAAAGACCATCACCAGACGTGTCCTTCAGGTGGGAAAAATACCAAACACGGGCAAAAGGCACAAGTTCAGACATTAAGCACAGACACACTGACGCAGAGGTAATAAGGGGGACAGAATGAGAAAGAGCATAAGACAGCGGTGAAGCAGATGGTAGAGGCCAGCGACTGACTTCTACACAGAGGGGGGTTGTGGGAGGAGGAGGGAGGAGGGTTTAACCCCCCTGTCCCACTGCAGGGTGGAGCTGGACACTACAGACGGCAGGGTGGGTGTGAAACTTTCTGCGAGCCAGCACACTTTCAGGTCTGCTAATGTCTGGCTCACCTTGATCGCAGGATGGGGCACAAAAGAGACAGGAGTGGACGTGACTCAGAAACGGTAAAGGTACAAGCAACAGCCCACAAGCAACACAAAAACAGCAAATACACTAACCTTCAACGTTCGTTTATTCTGCTCAAGATCAAAAACGTAAAGGCAGCCATCATTTGCTCTGAAAGGAGAGAGAGACCGAACACATTCTAATTAATAGGTTAAATGCACCTGATCTCTCTGGTCTGAGCGTGCTTTATATTAAATAAAAGGTGTTTTATATTCTATCTAATTCAAGTGTTCACAAAACCAGCTATAAGACGACCAAGTGTATTTAACTTCCACCTTGGGAAAAAAGACTGCTTGAACATTTCTGAAAGAGACTTCAGTCCTGGTTTCAACTCTGTCAGTCACTGCCTTGAAACATAAAAGCAAATTGTACTCACCCTCCCAGGATCTCGTTGCCATCTGTGGACGCAGCCAGTGAGAACACACAGAACCTCCTCTCATCTGGACTACAAAGCACAACAGCACACACACACAAGCAGGTTAACACTGCAGCAATAGCACCATTATTTAATCACAACTACACAGTCTACTGTATGTCATCCCACACCAAAAAGCTTGATGAAGGCACACATCACCTCTTAAACAATGCTATTGTTAGGAGTGCTGTGAGTTTAATGGTGGCGCTTTGTTGAAATAATGATCTCTCCATTTCACAAAGTAACACACACACACACGCACACACACACACGGAGCGAGAGGATGGATGTTGAGGTGACAGGTTCTGACAGCATCATTCATCCAGGTGGTAATGAAGGGAGAGGAGGGCCGGCTGGTAGGGAATGATAGATTACCTGCTCCGCAATGTTATAAGTTACTATGAGGGAAACACTAACTTGAGGTCCAAGGCGGTGTGGTTTTCACTGTCTCCATCTATACTGCACAAATGAACTGTGGGGAAGACACAGAGACAGAGAATATATGAATAAAACAACACACAGGAGCTACAGTATCTATTATAAGTGTTTGGGACAATTACTTATCCAATGCGTAGGCAGGAATTTTTAAAAAGAAATTAAAATTTTGAGAATACTCAGTTCTAATACCAGACCATTAAAGGGACACTTCACCCCAAAATGAAAAATACACATTTTTCCTCTTACCTGTGGAGCTTCAACTGAATCACAATCACCAACCGTATCACCTCGCAGAAGGAAAGTGCATCTTCTCATGGACTAGAGCCTTGTGACAGCGTTAGATGTAAATATTAAAGGTGTCCTCCTTGATATAGCTGTACCATCAGCTAGCCCAGTGGTGCTAGGTGAGCTAGCAGTATGCACGTTTCCTTCTGCAGAGTGATACAGTTGGCAGGTTTTGTTTTTTTTGTCGCTTTAAGCACAACAACCATAGTGCCCTGTAGTTCCTTTATATTCTAGAGAAGACAGATATCTCCAACACTTACCAACTCACACCAAAGACATCTAGAGTGACAAATAGCACAACACGTAAAAGGTAAAATATATATTTTTGATTTTTGGGGTGCACCTTTCCTTTAACATGTTAAGCTCTTTTTCATAAATTCAGAACAATGATAAAGGTGGCACCTAAGAGTCAGACTGAGATCGAGCTAGCCAGTAATTCTTGGCCTTTGGTCGTCATCATTGGCAACTACTTTTAAGCGTTTAAAAACAAAGATAACAGGTGAGAAACAGGTGGAAGCTACAACAGCTGAACACACCAATTAGCAAGACTAATGCAGCCAGCTGGGAGATAATAAAACTTCTCTCCTCAGTATTATGTTCTGAAAAATGAGGGCCCCTTAACATCCTTACCTCATCTGGTGGAGATTCAAATAATGAACAAATGTGATTTTGTGCGACTGATAAACTACGACGCATTAGGCATGCAGGGGTAAATGATGCTGGCTAGCCTGGATACGGTGTTGAACGCCTTACTAAGTCAATAACAGGATGCTTGTTTGTTGTTGATGATATTTTGTTGTTTTTGGGATGTTTGCTGTCAGATTTCAACAGCCTGTTGAGCTAACGTTAACCTGACAGTGCTGTCATCTTAAGACAGCATCACACCAACTCCGTTAAACAAATAGTCACTAAAATACTTCTCTCACATTGGACTAAAATAAATGTACTGAAACACCCTGTGTAAAATTTCCTATACTTCGACAAAATGTTTAGTTCGATATATGTCTAGCCTACCATACAGTGTTTAAATTATGTTAAATTAAGTTAATGCGGTGCCCTGTGAGAAGCAGATACAGATCTTTGTCACCTTTCAAGTGAACTGTGGTGCAATTTGTTAGTAGAGAGAACACATTTCAAACTAAATATAGGAAACAAGCCCATAACATAAGCGTCTATAAAAGGCATATTTATGACACGTACTTAAATAACTAAAATGTGCTAAGGTGAAGTTACAGTAACTTGAGTCACATTTCCTTTGATCCCACTACAGCAGCAGTAAAATTAAAACACGGAGAACTTAGAATTGGCTCTTGTCCAGGCAATGACAACAAAACACTACACTATCACTAAAAGAGTACAGAACTCCACAAGGCCAAATGCCCTATCTAACAGTGTTAACGAAATTGAATAATAATTCATGTATCCGCCCTGTGATTCGGATCCACTCCCAAATTAAATGGGTTCCCTCTTGGCCCATGCTACACCCATCCACCAAGTCTCATGAAAATTGGACCAGTAGTTTTTCGATAATCCTGCTGACAAACACAAAAACAAACTGAACCTAAAACATAATCTCCTCAGTGCAGGTAAAACAGCATAACATGCTGATTTCATTGTATAGCCTTACTGTAGTCAGACCAGCTGGAATAGAGCACATTCTGTGCGTCAGGGGTGAAGCAGACGTCCAGCACGCTCCAGCCCACATCACGCGCCTTCACTGTTCGCCGTAAGTTAAAGCGGCCCCTGGTGGTGTCGTACAAGCGAATGTTCTGGTCTGCAGCGAGCAACAGAACAAATGTGACGTATGAGGATTTGCAACATCAGAAATACTTGTCTGTCAGCAATAGCAATATCAGCAATACTTGACCACATTCTGTATATGACACTACATGAATGGCCCTGATGATTTGGTGGTCTACGCAGTCTTAAACAAACACTACCAATCAGATCTGATTCAGTTCCTCTGGGTTCTTATGTTGGATCTCGGGTTATTTACCTTGGCAGGCAGATAGGAACATGTTGCCATCCTCGCTGTACACTCCACAGAAGGCTTTCTGCTGGTACGTATCCTTGTGGGATACATAGTTTGGCAGAAAACTGTGAAGGAACAAGGGTCAATATAATCTGACAGACAACAGCATGACTCTTCTTGTAAACATCACAGAAAATATACATTAATCAGTTCATTCTTCATCAGGACTGTCTTTTGAATGCACCACTTTTCTGAACTGATTGTATTTTATTCTGTCTCTGTGTCACTTTCTGGTAATCTGCTAAATGATATTGGAAATGTGTGGAATTAAAGCAACACTTACTGTGTGCGGATACGACTGCACTCTCCGTGCGAAAAACTGGAGCCTCTACATCTGCCTTGTTCTCTCTAAAAAGAGTTCATCAGAGAAACATTAATTGGTAGTTAAACTGAGAAACACAAACAAGTGACTCAAATTATTTTAATATTTGGACAAACTGGCCTCATGTTAAAGTACAGCTCTTAATTATTTCACAAATTTGCGGATGAAACTGATGACACTTAATTATTATCATCATCTTGCTCTATTCTTACTCCTCTAAATTAGCCAATTGCATTCTGGTCTACTGCTGGCTTATAATGTGTCTCTGTAGTCTGACCTCTGTAAGCATGTGGGTGAAACTCTGTCGGCCTTTCAGGGCAGAGGAGCCGGTGGCCAGCAGGATCTGTGTTCGGATCTCACTTCGGTCCACTTCATGTGTGTCAGGTTGGGCATCCACTATGAAGGTAACGCACAAACACACAAGAAAGAAGTCTTGGTATTAATTACCAAGATATCAAACTTCAAGAACTTGTTGCATACACTATATGTTAATTCAAAAGCCCAGCATGGCAAAACATACTGCTGGACTTACAACTGTCACATTATCATATCTGCATGAACATTTGACCAATTATACACAAACAAACAAATAACACTGGGGAGGAGAGTGGAAAGGTAATAATTGACAAAGAGCTTGAGAATAACAGGATTCATTCCTCACTATTGCTACACAATACACTACACTTTAAGTCAAGCTGTGTCTGACAAAATTTGGAAATATCTTCATTTTATACCACTTACTTACAGGGTAACTTCAGTACTTTTTCACCCTGGACCCTATTTCGATATTTTGTGTCTAAATGACCAATGGGAACTACTTTTAAAACTGGTTCAATACTGAGCGAGAGTGCCGCAGCCAGCAATGTGACCCCTCGAGGACATGTGCACACCGCAATAAATTTAAATCCATAAAAAAACCTTGTTTTTGCCACTGACAGGCTCAGATTATTACTCTAAGTGTCTGCCATCATTATGGAAACAATCCCTACAGAGATAAACCCTTTGCCTTAAATATCAACATTGCCAAAACCTCGAGGCTTCATTTAAATAAACTGTCATTTTATCATCGTAAAAAACCTTCCAACTCGACAGAAACACAATAAAACTCACAAAAACCATCTTGTTTCATATTTTCACTGTTCCATCGATCACCAACTCTGGTCTGGCTTAAATAAACCCCTAATTCACCCAGTAAGATGTGAAAATATGCTGTCTCTGTGCATGCTAAAATTACTGTCTATTTAAATGGAGTCGGGGAGTTCAAGTATCTCAGGGTCTAGAATGGAGCGTGAGATGGATTGGCAATTTGGTGCAGCTTCTGCAGTGATGCAGGCGCTGTGCCGGTCGATTGTGGTAAAGAGGGAGAGGGAGGGAGCTGAGCCAGCAGGCGAAGCTTTCAATTTACTGGTCCATCTACATCCCACCCCTCACCTATGGTAATGAGCTCTGGGTAGTGACCAAAAGAATGAGACTGCAGATAAAAGCAGCTTAAATGAGTTTCCTCCGTGGGGTGGCTGGGCTCAGCCTTAGAGATAGGGCAAGGAGCTCGGAGTAGAGCCGCTGCTGCTTCGTTTTGAAAGGGGTCAGTTCAGGTGGTTCGGGCATCTGGGCGCCTCCCACTGGAGGTGTTTGGACACGTCCCACTGGTAGGAGGCCCTGGTACAGACCCAGAACACGCTGGAGGGATTACATATCTCATCTGGCCTGGTAATGCCTTTGGGTCCCCCAGTAGGAGCTGGAAAGTGTTGCTGGGGAGAGGGATGTCTTGGGTGCTTTGCTCGGCC
>JAPZEB010000013.1:22100329-22127096 GCA_029783705.1 Chaetodon striatus | reverse complement strand
TCCGGGGCAGGCCCAGAACATGCTGAAGGGATTACATATCTCATCTGGCCTGGTAATGCCTTGGGGTCCCCCAGGAGTAGCTGGAAAGTGTTGCTGAGGAGAGGGATGTCTGGGGTGCATTGCTCGGCCTGCTGCCCCTGCCACCTCGTCCCAGATAAGCAGATGAAAATGAATGGATAGATGGATGGATGGATGGATGGATGGATGGATGGATGGATAAATGGAGTCTGGCCGGTTTCTTGATAGTGATGTTTAAGGCTCTTTGTGGTTAAACAAAAGGAGCTTACTCTTAAACAAAAGAAAGTCTATCTCTGTCAGGATAATTTACATCATGCTGTTGGACACATAGAATAATAATCCAAATCTGTCAGTGGCAAAAACAAGCACTTTTAGTGCAATGCCCTGTGTGGTTACACTACAGCGTGTTTCGTGGCTGGGAGCTGCAGCCTTCTCGCCCAATACTGGACCAGTTTTAACTCACTTTTTACTCACTTAGACACAACAACATGGGAAAATAGGGCCCAGGGTTACACTTTAATTTTCTCTAACACAAAGAACATTTGTTTTGAATCTTACTGAATACAAGACAATAGCATTACTCTAACATGATTTACATCTTTAATAGAACGATATTGACACATTACTGGCAAAGATTCATCTTGTTTCTGCTACTGGGTCTTGGGTGGATTCCAACTACACCGAATACAAACACCCAGAAGCACACAACAGCCAAAACACTGTTAATTAATACAGCAAGTAAATGTTTTGTATTAACAGACAGTCATCCATTGTGTATGGCTAGTGAAACTGATTTGTTTCAGAAGAAGAGCAAGCAATATACAATTTATCTTTCTATCACTATGCCTGGAGAATGAACAGTGTCAGCAGTAAGTTACCTGGCGGATTGTAGCGGTCACCCAACCGACCCTCCCAGGCACCGTCGCTGTCCTCATCAGAGTCAGAGTATGACTGGACCAGCTGCAGCCCTGTGGCTCCACTGCCATGGACCAGTCGGACCTGGCCCCTGCAAACACAAACACCACATAAGTTCAATAACCAATTATTCCAAATGGTGATGCATGATTAAAATAATCTTAAGGCCCTTTTACGCTGCCAGATTTCTGGCGAGTGTTGATCCGAGGTGCCCAATTTTCCGCTGCGTAGGGGTAAACATATTGCCGAAAGTTTTTCGGTTTAGTAAGAACGAGGCGCCCTTCCACTATGGGAGGGGCTGTTGATGACTTGTGGGAGGAGCTGTTGATGATGCCGCACATGCAACCAACTGGCGGTAGACTTCAAAACAGGAAACAGCTGATAGCAGGAATGAGCACAAACAAACAGGCCATTACAGTAACGGTGAAAGACAGGCCAACTTGTGAGTGAATCGCCTAAGGACTGACCAGCCGCAGCTTCCCTTGGAGCAAGGCGCAAGACATTACTGTTTACGTTGCATGCTGAGCTACACGTTTTGTTACTTGCTCATGCCCCCCCCCATAGCCCAGAAAAAAGGCACATTCTGTATGAACAAAAGCAGGCAGGCAACATTTCGCTGCACTCCCAGATTTTGTTTTTATACTGCCAATGCTGAACAAAGACTGATTGGGCTTTCCTGCAAATTTGCACAATTCCTATTTAAAAAGGCACTAACTATCTACAGCGGAGACAGAGATCTAACTTCACTAATACCTGAAATACTTATTCAGAAAACAAAGTAGTCCGGCTGCAGCCTGATACTGAGGCACCAGCCTGCACAGGGGCTCCTGTGCTGCGATTAAAGCTACATTCATGTAATGTTTTTCCAATGAGCAGCTCCACTCAAACAGATGGGGGATCGTTGGCTTCCTCTGGGGTAGTTGAATGTTAACTGAAGTGAGAAGTAAGAATGCTACTTACTCATTTCAACTCTTCCAGATCCTGGTACTTTCTAGTTCTGCTACATTTCTGCTGGGTTATTACTAGAGGCCCCGCTGCTGTCATGGATCAGTAACAAGAGCTGAAACATTTTTTAGAAGTGGTAGGAGGAATATTAAAAACTTTCCCAGCCACTTTAACGGCATAAAAATCAAACTGGAATAAGGATAGGAATTTCCCAACCTCCACTTGGCTTTACCAGCACTGCAATGTAATAAGATGTATGCTCCCTTACACAGAGGTAAAAACTCTGTAAGCTTTTCCTTTGCTTTGTGCCATTTGAATAGTATCCAGATACAAGGCACCTTCACTGCAGCTCATGTAGATGTGACAAGTGTCACTTCTTTTCTATGTAAATGGTCTCATGTTTAAATTATTCATTCATTTTCTGTAAATGCTTATCCTGATAAGAGTTGTGGGGAGGCTAGAGCCTATCTAAGCTGACATTGGACAAAAGGCAGGGTACACCCTGGACAAGTCGCCAGACTATCACAGGGCTGACACACACACAGAGACAGACAACCTACACCCAATTTGGAGTCACCAGTTAACCTGCAAGTCTGTGGACTGTGGGAGGAAGCCAAAGTACCTGGGGAAAACCATGCTGACAGGGGGAGAACATGCAAAACAGTTCCGCCATCCCAGTATTCGAAACCCCCACCCCTGGTTCAAAGCAGGAACCCTCTTATTGTGAGGCGTTTGAAATGTCTACCTTAAAAAGCTCAATTACATCGATCAATTTATAACAATCTGCACATTTCAAGAGATTTTAAGTGAGGGGTTAATGTTGTGTAACAGGTTTTAAGTACTGACCCTCACTCAGGATACTTATATATGCTAAGTGGCCAGAAAAATAGAAATTACATTACACTTATGTTAGGTAATATACAGTATATTGCTCAGCTATTGTATTGCACTGCCCTGCATCAAACGGGGTGTTTCTATTGTGTTGGTCTCCTTGTGCATTTTTTCTTCTTTTAGTGACTTATCAGTTTTTACAAAATAACTTGTTAGCGTCTCAGCTATCTCCACAGGGTCTGACATTGACAAAATAAAAAAGGTTTTATCTTTGATGCCTGAGGCTGCGGATTTGTGACGGTATACACTTGCTCTTGGGGAAAATGGCGAATAAAAGAGTTAAACTTAACACCAAAATCCTCCCAGCTCACCTCCTCAATAAGTAAGCCAGCACTTCAGCTAAGTCAACGTCCTCCTCTGATGCTGTCTGTCTGTCTCCTTGCTGCCTGTCAGCCGTCCTGCGGCCTCGGCTGCTGCTGCTGCTGCTGCTGCTGCTCTGGTTCGTGTCTGCTGCTTCAGACTGCTCTGCTGGGTTGCCACTGGAAGAGCCCCTTCCACCAGACATCCCAGAACTGGACTGAGAGCCCATAGACTGAAGAGGGCCTGGCAGGGACAGCAATGTGTACATTAAATGACAGTTTTTAGATTCACCTGGGGAGAGCCAGGTGAACACAGCTGCAGTGTGTGTGGGTGTGTGTTTTGACGATGACCAGAAAGGAAATGGGAAAACATAAGTAAGATAATAAAAGCTACGGTGTTAGCTTAACTGACACAAGCTCGAGACATTTAACTTCCACTTTATCAATTTAACAAACAGGGTGTTATGCAAAGATGTCCAACAGCATATCTGTACTGTACTGTAACGTTACGTCAGCTCATCATGATCGAGATGCAGAGGTTGATATTGTTGAGCTAGCTAATGCTAACGACTTTACGGCAACATTACCGTTTGACTCTCAAACGGTCTTCTTGACAGCTCGTCGATCCAGCTCTTTGTCGTTCCGGTGCGAACTTTACAGCTTGCCCGACGCGTAACTTCCGCAATATCTAACGTAAAGCGCTTGTAACACAAAATAACTGAAGTTTGACAGCGCAGTGTTTGCTCAGTCGGCTAGCAGTGTCAGTCCGTGAATCGCCATGTTGTTTACAAAAGTGTGAAAAAACCCTGCGCGTGCCCCTGCCCTTTCGCCGTCACGTGACCAGCCGCGCTGAAGCTCCTGCCAGCTCCACTGACCAAATTAAACTGGGAATCAATAACAGTTCACACAGTTCAACTCACTTGCTAGCAGTTTTATTTAACACTGAACTATGGCTACTATTTACTATTAATATACAAATAGACGCAACTAAACCAAAACCAACGTAAAAAACATGCTTTGCACAAAGCAAACAATAAAAACAAATCACAATCACGATCAGAAATACTTTATTGATCCCCAAAGGAAAATTGTGATTCTTTACGGTCGCTCCGATGTAAAGAATGGAGAATTATAAGAAGTAAGAATAAGAGTATGAAATAGAAGTATGTAAATATAAAGTAATAAAATAAAAATGTGCATTCAAAATAAAAATAAAATGTGTATTTTGCTACACTGTCTAACACTAGTAGCCTACTTAAGATAATGAAAACATGTAAGTAAAAAATATATCATCACTGTGCTGACGCTGCAACTGTGAATATTTAACTACAATATATACATCAGTAGAATAAACCAGAATAGAATAAACACAAAGAAATATGTAAGTTATGTGCATTGTATGTTGAATAAATATATACATTCAAGAGTTAAAGAGAAGCATAAACATGTAAAACAGACAGAACACAAACAAAACTCATGGTCTATCAAAATATGCCTCTGAACATCCCATAGATCAATACATTTTGCTCTAAGGTAAAAGGATCTTCTTTTGCTTCTTAATTCGTCCTGCTCATTTAAGAGATTACTGTGCTTTGTGGTCTTTTACGTCATGAACGAAGGAAGAAGAAGAAGAAGTAGAAGGAGAAGAAGAAGAAGGGGAAATTCAATGTTTTCACTCTGTTGTCATACACGCACAGGCCAAAAATACACACACATGCACAAACAGGACCTACACATGCATTAAATGGAGGGATGTCAGGGTGAGGGGGCTGCCTTGGACAGGTGCCGCAGGTAGTCTGGGATTCATTGCTCGCTCAAAGGCACAATCTTTAGCTGCCAGTTCCTACTTCATGCTTGGTCTGTACAGGGACTTGAGCCGTCCACCCAACAGTTCCCAAGCCAAGTCCCTATGGACTGAGCTGCTGCGGCCCCATTCGTCACGTAGCTATACGAAGAAGGAAGAAGGTATACTTTATCAATCAAGTCAATGTTTTCACTCTGTTGTCATATACACACAGGCCCAAAATACAAACACATGCACATCCTGTACATGCATTGAATAGGGAGGTGTCAGAGCTGCCTTGGACAGGCATCTTAAGCAGTTGAGGGTTTAGTGTCTTGCTCAAGAGCACCTCGGGAGTGAACTGGTCCCTCTATAGCTACCAGTTCACACTTCATATTTGGTCCTGACGGGAACGTGGATCCTCCGGTTCCCAACCCAGGTCTCTATGGACTGAGCTACTGCCACCCCACACAAACTTTAGCATATTCTCTAAGAATGAGAAATAAATCTATAGAATATACAATATAAAGAGTATACACTAAAATACACTTTGAAATATACTAAAACACCAATACTACAATATTAAATGTATCCATAGGAAAACATACTGCCTGTATATACATAAAACAAGTGTGGAATTTTGAGTTTTCAGAATGCAGTGAGGCAGAGCTGGAGAATAAGATGTGCAAATTCACTATGTGCAAGGTTATTGAAGAACAAAACAGAGGTGAGCTCTCTGTTAGACAGAGGTGAGGTGTTGTAGAGAGTCATTGTATATTGGACCTTGAACCTACAGATGAAATCTGACTCACTTGAGAGTAATAATTCCTCTGAACTCCTGTTATTCCTGTAAGCTGTAATTATTCATTCAGGTCTGGCTGTGTAGCCTACACACAGTGTAGCATTAATTCTGCCGTGATCTATGCAGTCCCTTGTACCAACAACAAAGCTAAAGGTGAATTAAACAGTAAAACATAGGGTTAAATGGTACAAATTGTTATAATATCGTCTCTAACATCTGTATTCATTCATGCTTTATGTTTGTGACTTGTAATTACTGTGCTTTTCCTGTAAATGTCATGCAACAAACCAAATGTAACTACAACATTGATCTGTTTTTATCTTTTATGATGGATGCAGCTGCATTACGTTTAAACAGAGCAGATGTGGCCTGTCAGTGTAACTTGGTGGTCATGCATGATGTTGGCCTCCAGTGTAGTTGATATGATCAGGATGAGGACTGTTGGGACCCAGCTGTCACAACGCAGATAGATATGCAGGAGAAGCTTGGGTGTGTGTCTCTCAAATGACTGATGATTGCTCTCTGTGTCAGAATGCTTACCCATGTGTCAAATTACTCTATATTGTATACAATCTGTTGTTATGTGTGTGCATCACAGGTGTCCAGACAAAGCTGCCCACAACAGGTGCTGGTGTTGGTGCAGCAGAGATGAGACCAGCAGAGCAATCTGTCAGAGGGCTGATTTTAAGCTCTCAGAAACCTCCTCTGTCGCCTCCGACTGACTGGTCACAGCCTGAAATTGAAGATGGTGATCAATGCGTGACAGTGGTAACCTATCCTTTGTCGCATGTCTCTTTCCCGTGGAGGAATCAAGTAATGTTGTTGTGACAGTACTGTGGTAATGGATGTGTGAGGGTGTGAATACTGACCGAGTCCTCTTTTATAGATGAAAACACAGCAGTAGACTAAATCCTGCAGTGTCTGCATACTAATTACAATTTAATCTATCTTGCTTAACAAGAGCATGCTGCAAAAATGAAATCAGTTCATTTAGTGCTTCTGCTCATCTATTTCTGCATACCAGTGGCAACACTGCTCATTATAATGAGAAAACATCTGTTGTTATGGTAAAAAAAAAAGTTTGTCAATTCAACCAATTATTGTCTTATTTTAACTAAATGCTCTGTTGGAGGTGACAGCAAATACAAACAAAGGGTGTAGGTAATATGCATGGCACAAGCATAGTCATCCACACACTAGGAGTCAGCTGAATGGTGTCATTATTACCTATCCTACATACAAAATAGCTAGAAGCAATTTTTTGTTGAGAAATGATGGTCAAAAAATTGTGTTATCAACGTAAGTTTTTCCTCTGCATCGCAAAAGACATTTTACGTCAGCACTTGAACACTTTGCTGACCTTTGTTAAGTATTCAACCTTACATACACCATAATTCAATGAATTCATTCATGTTTTTATGACGTAAAGCTGACATATGAGCAAGTTTAACTAATTTCACAGTTGTAGAGAATCCTACAGCGGAGGGTAAGTTAGATTCAAGACTTTTCAAGACTTTTCTTTGTCACACTCAATGAAAAAAACAAAAACCATCATCAATCACAATTTCAGGTTTACGTTAATGCAAGAGGCATTCGGTAAATTGTTTAAAAAATACATAAATCATAAAATCCTGCTTCCCAGGTTGTAGCAATTTAGGACTTATTAAAGAATGATTTCAGACATTTTAATACCAATTAAGGCCTTATGTTGTTTATGACTTTGTAAGGATCTGCACAAACCCTGATGGTACACATTACTGAAACATCATTAATGTAAAGATTTTTACATTTCTGAAAAGTAGCACAGAGTAAGAGCTGCAGAAAATTGAATCACACAGGCTTGATGATGTACGATCAAGGCAGCCATATTCGCACACTTAAATCATGTGTTTATGACAAGAAAAATCCAGCTGCTGAGGTTAGCATGAGAAGCAGACATTTCTGCCTTCACACTGTGTTGGGTGTGAAACACAAAGTTACCAGCTCTTCATCTGAGAGTGTCTAATATGTTTAATCATCATTGTATTTTTAACACAACACACAACAAAACAATCATCAATAATAGTGAACCAATAGTATGGTACCCCATTTACTTCCAGGATTCACACTTCCTCTTTCTCACTCCATATGTATAGGTTCACAGATTCAGGTCTGTACAGTGAATACAGTGAGAAGTTAGTAAATACAATGAGTCTTAAATTTTCTAAATTTGTATAAAATTAGGATTCCTAATAAATAATATATCAGTGTTATAGACATAATTATGTACATCTCAAAAACTATTTTAAAACTAGGGTAGGCAACTTATTTTAGAAGCATTTTTGTCATATTTCTTAAAATTCTCTCAAGGTTTTCTTAACATCCTGACATCAATCAATAAATGAAATGCTCTGAGTAAAAAAAAGGAAGACAAAAAAAAAAAAAACAGTATCTGTGGCAGTCACAGGCCTGTAATATGGCCGTGCAATCATTTCATTTGGGTTGATGAAATGATTAGATAGCTAAACTGTCTGTCAGAGAGAGGGATTTCCTTTTTGATGACCTACAAATGTAGATGTGTGTGCCGTGCACATCCCTTCGGTGAAAGCCTGTTTCAATGACAAAGAATCTTGCAGAGAAAGTTCCTACTTCAGCATTGGCAACAACTGCAACCACTGCAGAGCAACCCCAAAAAGAGGAAGATGGACTTATCAAAAAGAGAGTTGTGACAATAAACAAAATAAAACTCATGTTCATACCAGTGACAGGTCTCAGAGACAGAGAGAAAATGCTGCTAATAGTTTAGCCTTCCTTCACTAAGGCACATGGCTGTAGCTTCATGTTTACATATATGTAGGCCGAGCTATGGTCGGCTAGAGCCTTGAATCACATTGTGTCCTCCACCTCACTCCCCGCCACTGCAGACCACCTCACCAGGAGGAGAGCGGGCAGCAGCTCCAGAGACAGAACCCAGATCTCTGGCCACAGCTACACAAATCAAGCCAGCCCAAACCCCAGCTCCAGAGGACTGGACAGCCCCTGCTGCCACCAGCCCCCTCTGACACCCAGTGCTGCAGGGTTTGTGCTGGCTGAATTTGAGCCGTGACAGCTGATGACCAAAAGGCCTTCGCCCAAACTGCTGCCTGCCCTCCATCTGGGAAAGAGTCCACAGCGGTGGGTAGCAATGTGGAGGGACGGTGGGATGGCAAACATTAGCTTGCTAATTCTTGTCTCTGATCTGAGTGAATGTGCTGTGGGCAACTCTACAATGAAATAAGATCAAATAAATCAATACAGAGGGAAACACGGGGTTACTGTGTGAAGCGCATGCACATGGCTGTGGTCATCTGGTAGGAGGGGCTTAGGTCAGCGAGGGAGGAGCTGCAGGAGGAGGGTTTATTCTTAAATTCTACCTTTTTTTCCTCTTCCATTTTCTTCCTACTCCAGGTATAACTCTAACAGTTAGAGATCATGTATAATATGTCTTACAAAATATGTTCACTCAGTAGCTTTGCATAGTGTTCTGGGTAATGTCTCTTAAGGTAAACATCCATTTTCCCCTTAACTCGCTGACTTCCAGTCAGACCTGTAAAGAAGAAGAGAAAATATTTAAAATGTTTTAAGGAAAGCAGGTCACAGAATGACACATTGATGTTGACACTGATAGATATAATTAATCATACTGAATGTGCTGTATTTATATAAAGGGTTGGGCAGTCTGACAGCTTTGAGCTCACCCAGTTTCTCAGCTGTTCTTTCAATCTTCCCCAAGGCAGACTGCACATCTCCTCCCTCTGGAACCAGGACCTCTATCTCTCCCACATGGTAGCCAAAGTCAGCTTGGTCAAGATCTATCTGCACCCCCTCCTCCTCTAAAGTGAATGACCGCCGCACTGTTGTAAACTCTGCGAAGCACACCAGATTCATTTTGCTCAGCCAAGACTCATCTTCCTGTGAGGCGCTTGTCTCTGTCTCTCCATCCTCACAAGCAGCTTTAATGACCTCTTTCACTCTCAGTTGAATTTCAGGCAGATTGGTTATCTCCTTGTAGCGGGAACACAGTGCTGCCGCTTTAGATTGTTCTCCGGTCTTTTGTTCTGTCCCGTTGACTGCTGTTGGGCACTTGAGCTCCCAGCATCCTTTACGTTTACGCAGCCACATGTCTCTCAAAGTCAAGTCAAACTTTGGGGTGTCAAAGTACTGGTCACAAAACTGGCGTTGACCAACACACACTGCTGGGTAAAAGAAGGTAGAGGAAGAAAGATAAATGGATAAATAAATATAGAAATACTAACGAGGCTGATACAGATAATTTAACTTCATTATTAACAAGAGACAGATGGCCGGGGTCACTGCAGTTACAGTGCAAACCACAGCAATTAGTGCCATTAAATGAAGTCCTTCAGTGACCATTTAGAAGTTGACTTGGATCACAGCATCGGTTAAATGCCTCCGTTTGAAAGTCATCCATGCGTAGATGTGTTGGAGACAAATTAAACACGTACCCCCAATCTCCTCCAGAGTTTTCAGAGTGTCAGCATTGCACACAAATTTTCTTTCCACTTCCACACTCATCTGAAATGACATAATAAGAGACACCAAAAATATTGCATGAAATCCACCTCAGACTACAAACTTTTTGACTGATTATTTTTTTATGTAAGTAAACTAATAGGCATGTTAAGTAGTATATAATAACGTGTTCATGTTTTATTAATGGTTCAATGTTAAAGATTCAGGGGGATTTAGTGGCATCTAGTGGTGAGGATTGCAAACAGCAACCAGCCGAAACTTCTCCCGGTTAGATTTCCTTCAGCGGGAGCATCGGTGGCTTAGTGGATAAAGCAGGTACCCTATGTACAAAGGCTCTGTCCTTTGGCTCTCAGCTCAATTCCAGCCTGCAGCCCTCCGCTGAATGTTGCTCCCTCCCCCAGGGGATTTTTAACTAAATAAACATTCGTATTTTATTAATTCTATTTCTGCCAAAATATCCCCCCAAATCTTGGATACTGAACTTGCTTTGCTCAGTGGCCACTTTTGTAAAATGACAGGAGGTCAGGGGCCAGTCACAGCTGCCCTGCATAGGTAAGGTTTACGCAAGGGCATTTCTAGGATTTGAGGACATTCAAATCTTAGCCTAGACCTCAGCCTTTACCCCAAACACTGCATTATAACAATAACAGGTATCACCTTTTTTTAAAAATCAGGTCAAGATGTCAACGCACCACATGATTTTGCTAAGTAGGTCATGCTCTTGGATCAAAATGCCACATTGCATTCCTGGACCAACATTGCAATCGACCAATCACAGCCCTCTGACATCATCAGTGTGCTGCTCCTGTGCGTCTTTCTAAATTCCTTTGTGCTTCCTCAGAGCCAAGCTAGTTTTCCAAATTGAAGTTAGTACAGTTGAACAAAATCCTCAGTATCACTGAACAAAAACCTTGTAAGCTACTGCAGGGTTAGCGCATTAGCTTGCTACCTAGGCTGGCTATGCTAACAATTAGTTTTGCCAATAGGCTAGAATATAAGCGTGTTAGCTTGCTAACGACAACTGGCTAAAATATTGTGCATTGGCATTAAGAGTAAAGATAAGAAAATACCTGCAAATCACACAATTTCCCTCATTTTAAATAGTCTACTCTAAAACTGTTCATCCAAGACCATCACCACTATGTTGATGTTGACATAAACAAATTATCCAGAATCAGCATGACGATGATGGTCCTGAATAAACCTAACCAAATCTATGAGCTTTGAGTTCCTTACACTTTTTGAGTTTTGACTACATTGCAGGTGGAATTATTGTACTTTTTATTTTTATTGAACAGCTTTAGCAACTACCATACACTTTAAATAAAAGCCTAGTCCCAATTAAATGCCTGGTCCATTTTACAAGCCTGGTGTGGCTACACATTTTGGCAAATAAAGGCCTGTATCAATGAGACTGCTCTGGTTGCCAAGCAGTTCATTTTTTTAAACTTAAGTTCTTTGGATTCATAAAACTGGGTTGTTGGCCACCACAAGTTACGTGTCTGTCCCTCAATTACCCTAGAAGTTATTCATACTCCTTTAGCCCATATAGGTTCTCAGATAAAAAGGATCAAAAGGGTTTCTCATAAAAAATAATCCAAGTTGTGAGTACTGTTTAACTCAATAACTCAATCTCTCAGTAACCCACTCTCTGTGTGATGCCCTGTGTGTCAGAGCTAGATCAGATGAATGATTCATAATTGATATATTATGGGAAACCTAATTTTTAAACAAGCAATATTTATACTGGTTTAAATAAACAATTTGATTGCATTTCCTGATCTTTACTGAGCAACAGTTTTGTGTGAAAGGAATTAAGACCTATCCCATATAGACACCTTTCCCAGATATAGGTCTGTTGAGTTCTGTGATTTAAGCAAATAATTGCCTGGGCTATTAATGTAAGTTTTACAGTACTTTATTTGCAGATTAAGATATAACATATCAACTTAAAAATCTGAAACATGATGCATTTCTATAGAGAAAACCTGCTGCAATAAAAATGCATCTCACACAGTAATACACTAATAATTATCTAACAACAGTAATGTATTAATATTACCATAATAATATAAACTCTGTCTGTACCTTCTGCACTTTTAGGGTGGTAAATATTTGAGTATATGACAAGTAGTTATACATCGTGGTATTACCTAAGTAAAGGATCAGCTAACTCCACCCACCACAACATTTAAATATTATTTTCTCTGGATTCTCTGGGTGGTTTCGCATCCTGTACATTTCATATCCTGTTTGGTGTTATTTTATATTCAATAAAGCAGTAATACAGCAGTACAGCAGCTCCTGTAGCCGCACCGGTGTCATTATAATCAGGCTGGGATTATTCAGTCCGAGCTGCTGCTGCAGACTCATGCATGAATTCCAATTCAAAATCACCAAACTGAAACACAGAGTTTTAAAAATCACCACCCACGTATCCAACCGCACTCTCACACACCTTCACAGGTCAAATCCTCGTATCCAAACAATTCGGCACCAAAAAGTGAGCGACACATCAATCCGAGCTGTCCCTACACGTCAGCGAAGTTTATTTTGCACAGGCGCAATTAGAGGCACCTATCAGGGTATTCAGGAACATCACTTCCTGTCCCAGTAACGCAGGGGCATACAGATGGTGCAGTTTTAATCCCCTCTGCTTCATAAATATTTATTCCACATACTCTACTGTTGATGTGCGCCACACCTATCATCTGATTGAAAACATGTCATAATTCGCACGCGCGGTGCTGAGAGGAGCCTCCGCGGTCATATCTCTGTTATTCAGCCTTAATTAACTCGTCACACTCTTTGTGACAATCCAAGTTGGCAGAATGGGGACTCGTTTTTTATTCACCTTTAATGTAAAAACGAGCTTTCACATTAAAGGGGATTCCGTGTAATCTAGGCATCGGCATACTTTTTTTTTTTTTTTTTTTAATTATCTCATGCATTTTTTTTGTTTATAGTCTTATATTTATGGCTCAATAAGTACTGGCTGTTTCAACATACATTAATAATCTCTAATATCTGCGGGGTTACATAAGGGATTTGATAGCCGTGCCTGTCCCTTCTGAATGTCAGCAATCAGCCTTGGGGGGAGCTGTGGTCTGTTTACTAGAGGGAAGAGGGGAAGGAGAGAGGGATAGGGCGAATGAAGGGAGGGGGAGAACAGGAGAGAGAGAGGAGAGACACAGAGAGAGGGAGGGCAGGCAAGAAAACTTTTCACTTCTGAGGAGCCACGGAGGAAGCGTGTGTGTGTGTGCGTGCTGGAGCGGCGACCATGCAGGTAAAAACGCATTAGCTAATTGCTCTGAACTTAATTAAACGTCATTCGCGATCGGTTAATTGTGCTGATTTGAGCGCGGAGAGTGGCCTGCGACTGATAGAGGATCGAGCAAACGACGGATTGTGCCCCATACTAATCCGATCCCTTATAGAAATCCAACATTAAATCCCAAACTTTTTCTGCCTCTCGTCTCTCTTTCGCCTGCTCTCCCTACACCACCCCCATCGTCGAGGCGACCGCGGCGCACGTACTCCGCTTCAAGTAGCTTTTTAGCGTTTAATTCTTTCGCCAATTACGGCTTGAAGCTGTTAAAATGATAGTTTAAATGGCCATGTGTTGCACCGTGAGTGTTTAAGGTATGGATTTGAGCGCTAGGACGCGTCAAAAGGGGGTCTGCTGGGCGGCGAGGGAGGAGGGGGTGCGAGTGTTTTCTAACACATCTGTAAACGGAGCCCACGTTCATTAATTAAATGGCTTTAGTCCGGCTAGGCCTCAATTTGCGCTGTTGAGCAGCAGGCGGCGGGCGGTGCAACACTAGATGCCCGATTGGCAGCCCACAATCAGAGGGGTAAGGAAATAACTCGAGGCCGAGGTTTTTGATCTAAAGCCTAGTGAGAGTATTTTCTATCCTGCGTGAACTCGGTCGGTGTATTGAAGCTGCAGTTCCCACCTGGACCAGGCAGAGTTTGTAGGGAGTGGAGACTAGCCAGTTGGAGACAGTTTGAGGAGCGGTTAATTATCTCTGCTTGCTAACAGGCTAGCTAGCAAAGTGACACGACTGTTATTAGCTCAACCCCTTTTTGTTTATTAATTTGCTGAACGTCCAGAGAGCCAGCAGCGAGATAATGCACACGCCTGCCCTGTGTTTTGCAGTTTCGGAGAAGTGTCTGGCTATCACTGCGGGGTTATTTTCAGTAAACTAACAGCTAACCAGCATTTCCAGAAACACGACTGTAATGCGACGTTACAGGGGGGGCTTCTCAACCTAGCTTGCTAGCTAATTGATTCGTCTCTGGTCGGCATAGCTAATTAGACTGCTCATTAATTAGCCAACTATGAGCAGAGAGACGTCAGTCTGGTTATATCTTAGCTTTTAATTATGAAACTCCTGATGAGGAGCTTTTAAACATGATATACTCTGCAGATATGGACTTGTCGAAACATTATCTGCTCATATAACCCTGCTAGCCTGCTAATTGGCATGACGAGGAAGTGAGGATTGTAGCTGTGTTGGTATTTCTCCTCATGGGCATGGTTTGCTCTCTTCGTTGCATTTTGGATCATGAATGCTTGCAGGAAAAATACATCAAAGCCGTGTGGTAAAATCCAGACTAGTGGTCTATTTTGACTTGCCAAAAACTGCGTGGGAGTTACAGTTATTTGATCATGCACGTTGAGGCTTATGCAGTATGATTTCAGATCATATTTAATATATCGACCACGTTCCTTGTCTTGGTCAAAACTGGGGGAAATAAGTGGTTTTACAGGCTATATTGTAAATTATTAAGCAGTGCATGTTGTGATTGTGATTGTTACTGCATTATATTTTGCATTTAATACATTTCATGTGCACATGTGATGCCAGATCAGTTTGTTGAAAGTTGGATTGATTGCAGAGATGTGTAAAACAGTGAATCTTTTATTCAGAGTTAACAACAGTGCAATGTAAAACCTACTGAAAGCCTTAAATGGATGCTCCTTTAAAGGGGTAATTTGAATAACTGCATTATTGTGTTGTTTGATAGTCTTTATTGACACAGTGTTGGGAACCTCCCAACAAAGCATGGTTAATGTTAAATGAGACCTGTAAGAATGAGATACTGATCTGGGATAGGTTTTATTGATAAACAAGACATGCCTATTGCAGGGTATGGTGACCAGCCTCTGATTGTAGGTTCAAATACTTAAACACGGCAATGCATGATAAGTGTGGGTCATCTACCTAATGTGTGTAACAAACAAGTAACAGTATGCTTATGTCTTGATGGGTGCAGCTCCCCCTTTTGATCTTGCTTTAATTACTTTCTCACATCACATTTGACTTTTTTCCCATCCGTTCCATTCTGCATTTGTCTTTAATAATAACAGCTCTAGAAAAAGCAGGATTCACTAACATTTTTACCTGTTTTATTTTTTTTGGTTAGGAGGAGGCTGGTGAGACAGTGAGCAGTGAAAGTAATGGAGTGGCAGAGTGGCTATGCCCCCTGTGCCAAAAAGGGCAACCCAACAGATCCTCCCTGTCTCTGCATCTCACTGAGCAACACAGCGTACTTCCATCTTGTGTCGACAAACTGCTGGACATTGTAAGTACAGCTGGGCGGTATGGCCAGGCTATACTCCCTGAAAGGCAGAACTTAATTACCTTTGGTAGTGCATCAATTATGACCGTAATGTTTAATGAGCCCACTTGTTGCTGGCTGATATACAGGGGTTGGACAAAATATCAAATGTCGTGCAATGCTGAAGCTCTGCAGTAAATACAAATTATGTGATGTGGCAGGAAAAACTGCATTTGCAAAGTGGTCACAACTTTTACCAACATTTAAAATGACATTTAAAATAAAATATACAGACTTCACCAAATTAGTATTCACTGCTGGGTGGCTGTATTGTCATTTGTTTTTGTTACTTTGTCCACCCTCTGTATTATATATCATAGTATATAAGAAAAGAGCTCCTGTATTCATCCCCTGGTTTAGTCAACCAGGCACCATAAAAAGTAAACACAAGATTGACACAAAGTTTGTTCTTTGACGTTCTTATGTGTAATTATTGGTTAATAACATGTTAGTAGTAGGTAATAAGTAGGTGGGTGAGTGTTCGTTGAAATTCATATCATAGTGTAATACATTGCAATGATATCTATCTAAACACGAATGGTCTAATGTGTGCCTTAGTAAATTTATCATCTAAAGAAGCCAAGCTTAAAGTAATTTGATTGTTTTAACAAAACTGGGGAGCAGAATCTGTTATACATTAGTAATTAGTATTTTGAATTATGAATGTTGAGGATTAGTCTGTTCATGACTTTTTTGTGCAGATTGACTTTTGGCAGCTAGCAGTTTAGCATTTATTATTTTGATAGTTTGAATACTTCATTGTCTGGATTAACCAGTTACCAAATATGTCACTGTGAAAGTATTTCCTGAGTAGGAAAAAAACAAAAACAAAACTAAGCACCTACATGAACACACTGTTTGTAATGGTTCCATGACAATTTAGTATGTTAAGTGTTAAGAAATAGAGGAAATTTTATTGGTGGATGAACTGATCAAAGACTGCTTAATTTATGCCTTTAGGGTAATTTGTAAATTAAAGGCTAGCCAGGCATGCTATGTGTAATATAACCACACATCAATGAGTCACGCCCAAATGCTGAGCCGTTCAAAAGCTACATAGCACTCAGCTCATCTGAATGGAGCTGTTGCAGAGTTAAGTTTGCAATGGGAATGTTGCTGATACTCTCCTTTCATTTTCTTTTAACAGGCTGTTATAAAACAGAGTGCCAGTCGAGGAGAACAGGACAAAAGTGCTCTAAAGTCTACAGGTGAGTGTGAAAAAGACTTTTTAAAAAATTCTTTAAATCATCAGAAGAAAATCACAAAATTGAGGACTGTAAAAACACACATGCATACTTTTCTTTATGTTTTTAGAATGACACTGACTAGGGTTTAATCACTGACTTTTTTTTACCCAGCCAAACTATATTTAATCCATAAATTATATTATTGTAATGTGGATCTGTACAGCTCTATCTACAGCTCTATAGCTGTACGGCTATAATTTTTTAAACTGTTACATTCAGTCTGCAAATGTGCACTTCTGTTAGCAGTTAGAACTCCATCTACTCGAACATAAGAGTTAAACCTGTGTATTTGTTTTATCAGGTGCTGAATCTTCACCACTGGAGCACGCTGAAGACGTCAGTTCAGATCCCTGCCAATCTAGTGAGAGTTCAGACGCTACCCAGACGCTTGGAGACAAAGAGATGGAGGAAGAGAGAATAATGGAACAGGAGGGAGGTGAAGCTGAGCCAGAGCCAGATGAGGAGGGAAATCAACTCACAGGAGCCAAACAGCAAAACGCAACTGAAAACACAGAAAGCCCAGACGCTAGTGAAAAGTCAGTTGGTAAAAATGGTGTGCCAGCTGAAAATAACACCCAGTCATTCAAATGCAATGCCTGCTTGGAAACTTTTCCCGGCAGAACTGCCTTGAAAGTTCATTACAACTCTGCATCCCACATTCAGAGGATTACAACAGGCTCTGCAAAACATGGTGGGGACATTGATCCCCCATCTCCCTCAGTTCCTGTCCTCTCTCGGCCATATATATCAAACAAGCCCTACCAGTGTGCTATATGTAGAGTCTCTTACAATCATGCCATCACCCTTGAGAGCCATATGAAATCTGTCTTGCACCAGACCCGCAGCAGAAATGCTGGAATTGTCGCACATGCTGCAAACAGCACAGCTGCCACTGCTAGTTTGGGAGTTACCACCACCAGTGCTCTGAACACTGTAGTGACCACATCTGGAAGTGGAACTAGTCAGTTAGTTACCACCACCAACAGTGCTGCTCCTGGGACCTTGATGGTGACTCCTACAAAAGACGGAGAGCAGATCCAAACTTCACAAGTGGCTCCCTCCCTCCTCGCCTCCCCTGTGGCTTCAGCTCAGGCGGTCTCAGCCTTTCTCACCCTCCTCACATCCAGTCCCAACACCCTCTCACACTCCCTCCTCCCCTCCCTGTTCACGGCCGGTGCTGCTCCCGGTGCCACCGTGCCTCAGCTCGTGCCTCAGCCTCAAATGGTCATGCCCTTGATCTTGAATGGGCTTCAAGCCCAAACCCAGCAGCACCAAGAGAACCAGCAGGGCCAGCTCCTAACCCAGTGTGTGCCATTCGTAGGTCTCAGCACAGCCCAGCAAGCCCTTCTAACCCAAAGACTTAACAGCTTACAAAACCAGTGGCCCTCCGCAGGAGTTCCAACAAACATACAGCCCTGCCTGGAGGAGCAAAAACAGACTACAAAGTGTGAGAAAGAACAAGAAAGGCAGGATAGTGATGAAACTGTTGAAGAGGAGGTCTCAGATCAGATCAAGGACAGGAATAACTGGACTACAGAGAACAATAAAACAGAAAAACTTAAGGAGGAGGACAGTAAAGAATCTGCACAGTGTCCTAATATAGAAGGCAAAGTGAAGGTTGAGAATAATGAAGACAATGCGAAGGCACATAGAGATAGCACAACAGATGGAGACAGCTCGACTAATCAGTTGGACCTGGAAGGTGATAAAGCAGCTAGCCTCAATCTCTCCCCAGCGGGCACAGAGAAGAGCCTCCGCAATAAGAATCTCTCGCCTTCTGCATCTGTGCCCAGCAACTCAAGCCTCAGTCCTTTAAATTTAAACCTTACACTTAGCCCTGATTCAACTCCTCAAAAATCACAATCAGGCACTAGCCCTTGTGGCTCTCTTGGCACCCCAAAATCCAGCCCGAGTACAAATGCCTTAACTAACAACCAAACTCGACCCCATTGTAATGCAATGGGATCATTTTATCCAGACCTTCCAGTGCTGTCAGAGTTCCAGTCAGAAGTGCTGTGGGCCTTCTTTGAGTCACGTAGTGAGGCTGATGCCGCAAGTCCTCCCCATGAGGACTGTGAGGCGCTGGGCAGAGAGGTAGGGCTTTCTGAGGAGGAGGTACGCAGGTGGTTGAGCCAAGCCCGACATGCAAAACAGAGGCAGAGGGCAACAGAGTTAGAACATTTGCAAAGCTTGGCAGGATTTACCAGGCATGGCCAAAATTCTGACATTGACTATGATGATGAGGAAAGCTCACTGGTTATAGCAGAAGGTGAGGATGATGTTGAAGCGTCAGGTAGTCAAGCGATGGATTTGTCAAGTACAAGAGGGAAACGCAGACAGAGGGATTTTAGAAGGAAGGGTCAGGGAGATTCCTGTCTCACTTCTGACTCAGAAAATGAGGTATACACCTCTGTCATTGTGTCTGATGAGGAAAGTCAGAATGGGTCTTTGAGGGAGGGTCCTGAGAGCCCTGCTAAAGATGAAGCTCAGTGGGAGGTCCATGGTGATAAAGGGCCAGGTGGAGGAAAGGTCTTGCGCTCCACAACCGTGTTTCTCTCTGATGCAGAGGACGAGTATGAAGACGAGGAGGGCGGAGGGGGTCAGGGAGCCAAGAGGAAAAAACGAAAGGTGGAGTTTGAGCGCGATGAGGTGGAAGTGAAGAAGGAGAGACAGGACCCAGATGTGGATCTAGAGTTGGAGGCCCAAGGGGATCCTCCAAGTTCACAGACCCACACTGAGATTCCAACCAGCGCTCTTCACACACTTCCCCTGTCCCTTGCTCCGTTTTCTACTCAGTTCCTTAGCCCCTATGTCCTCTCTCTTACTCCTTCAGTGATTGATGGGAGCAAAGTACCCATCTTTTCTAACCCACCAACGATCACACGCTTTTCCAGCTCTCTTCTCTCGCAGTCTCTCTCCTCCCACAGCCAAACTTCCCACTACCTGTCCAATGGTGGTGACTGTGAGTCTGCTCTGGATCTCAGTATGGGAAAAAACAACTCAAAATCTGCTTCTTCCTCATCGTCTCTGGCTGATAAAATTGCAGCTCAGAAGGGACAGTTGCTGGATGGGCTTGGCTTGAGGCCCACATCCAAAGGTCTGGTGGTCGTCCAGGTGAAGCCTGAACCTGTTACTTCCATGCCCTCTTCCAACAGCAGTGTGAATTTTGTGAACTGTAACAACATGACAAAATCCAGTATTTACATGAGGGCTGCAGAGAAAATGAATGCCACACTATTGGAAAGGGAGCGAGAAAAGGAAAGAGAGAAGGCAAAGGAGAGGGAGCAGCAGGAGCAGCAGCAGAGGAAATCCAAAGGAAAAAGGTATCGGGATATGCGACGGTCAAGGACCATCATTCAGGCTGAACAACTTGACATTCTGTATGGCTGCTATTTCAAAGACCCAAATCCTGGGAAACATGAGTTTGAACAGATTTCAGAGTGGGTCCACCTTCCAAAGAAGGTTGTTCAGATTTGGTTCCAGAACATGAGGGCGAGGGAACGAAAGGGCGAAGTCAGATTCATCAGTGATGGGACCCTGGCAGCGGTTGGCAAACCTCTCATCAAATTTACCTGGCCTCTTTCCAAACCCATTTTCTCCAACAAGCCTGCTGCTCCAAATAACACTGGGTGCATTACAACTACTCCAATTGTGCGCACCCTCATAAAAACAGAGAGAGAGCCTGTAAAGGAGCTGGGCAAACCTGTCGTGGTGAAAAAAATAGCCCCAGTTCCTATCAAGCCCAAGGAGGTTGTTTCCTCTACCACAGTCTCTCCTGTGAGCAGCAGTGCTTCTGCAGTGCCAAAGACCAAGCTCGAAACCACCAGCAACGTCACTATGGTCAAAGTTGCACCCAAAGTCAACACCCCTGTCCTTTTAGCACCACCCAAGGATCCAATCCCCATTGCCCCGCGACCGGCCCAAAAACGAAAACTAGAAGAGGAGAGTGAGGAAGAAAAGACTGATGAGGAGAAAGACAATGAAAATGAGATGGGTCCTGGACCAGGGACCACTAACCGCATGGTTCCCAAGCTGCCCACAACTCCCATCAACAACAGGCCTCCTGTCACAACTGTGGTGCCACAAAAACAGAACGGGCTCAATTACTGGACCCCCAAGGTCCCCATTAAGATTAACACTCTGTCAAGAGAACAACTGGCTCTTCCAACACACCCATCTCCACGGGGNNNNTTGAATGCCCCCACCCCCAGCATCGCGCCAGTTAGCCCAAATACCCCCACTTCCGTCAAAGTGGCCAGCCCCTCGACCCCGGTCATAGCTAAATCAAGTCCAACAGAAAGCAGCTTTCTGCCCCACTCATCCAGCCGTAGACCACGCACACACTTGTCCTGCCTACAGCTGTCCATTCTGCAGTCCTGTTACGAGACCTGCGCTCACCCTAATGCCATGGAGTGCGAGGCGATTGGCACCGAGCTCAGCCTGCCGCTCAAGGTGGTGCAGATCTGGTTCCAAAACACCAGAGCCAAGGAGAAGCGCTGGAGGCTGCAGCAAGAGAAAATGGTAAGTTGGCAAGTAGATGCACATACATAGTATATATTAAAGACTTTGGTACAAAAACACATTATTTTTTTGCAGTCATAAAGAGTAATGAAATTCACAGCAAGGTATGTCGCTAAGGAAACTTTTCCTCTTTGGCACATCATTGCTGCTTTGCACCTTGTAATTCTAGGGCTGGGCTTTTATATCGTCTGTTGACTTTGAGTGGAATCATATTGCACTTGTTTTATGACATTTTATGAAATGAAATTACTTAAGCAAATAGTAATTAAGGTCATTTATGTTTTTGTTTTCTGTAATACATAGCAGTGGAGAAAAGTTTATAATTTATTACAAAATTGTGATAAACACCTCTTTGAGAACAAATTTATTATTAATATTATGAAATTGATTTTAACTGTAGCAACCAGCACTGCTCTATTTAAGTTGCTTTGTTTTTTTGTGTGAACCTAGTAAACACTGCAGCGTTTGTGGTATTACTCTAACATTGACTTTTTGGATTATAAGTATTGTGTAGTTTTAAGCACTCAAACTGTTGCTCAAGAACACGTTTTGCTGTCTATAAAAACAAACATCTAAACAAAATATTGACTTCAAAATACAGAATTGCTAAATTGTGCATATAGCAGTTATATAGAGGGCTCAAATACTGGTCAGATGGTTCAGTCAAACCTGTAACAAAATTTAAACTTTAAATGATATGATATTAAACTTGATCCCTCTCTGGTCCTGTCTCTCCACCCTACCTTCCCATTCCCAGTCTCCTCTTTCAGGTGGGAAGGTGGACATGAGCTCAGGAAGCTACCTGCAGTACAACGCTCTCAAAGCCAATCGTCCCATCTTGCCCAAACCCGTTCAGCTGACAATTACTGAACCTTCAGCTTCCCCAGTGGCCGGCCAGCCTGTGCCAAAGGAGACCCTGACAGGCCGCTGTGATGCCTGCAACGTCTCCTTTGAATCCCGGGCTGCAGCAAGGGCCCACGTCTTCTCCCCACGTCATCTGGCAACCCTGAGAACCACTAACTTTGGCCAGCCGACGACACTCGTGAACAAGAATGGAACCGGTAGTGTCGGACCTGGCAGCATTGTGCCGGGCTCACAGGTCCCTCACTCTACTCCGGTAACCAGTTCGGTAGGGGAGATGGTTATCGAGTCGCCTCCACCGACGGCCACCAGCAACAGTTAAAAGACTCAGATCAGGATTGGTCTGCACACTGACTATTCTCGGACCCATTTGGGCTCCTCAGATTTTAATAAACAAATTTGAGCACTAATACTCAAAAGCTGATATTCTTTAGTTTTTGAAGTTGGCTCCCCCTACATCTGCTATCCCTTGCTCAACCTTTACAGACTCAAAATCCGTTAATCTATAGCGTTCACCTGGATTCCAGTACAACAGCAGACTGATCCCATGCTGCTTCACACTCACTCAGCTGTCTGATAAGTGATGCACACATCTCAAGTCTCCCTCAATCCTCACACACTTTGTCCCAACATTTTTGGTCCTAAGCCTGTGGTTATATATTACCTTACTTCAATGACCTTCCTATAATTTGTAAAGGCGCTCTACTTGCCATGCTTGAACTGTGCTACCCTTAAGACTGATGCAAAAGCGTTTCCTGTTTGGAAGTGGCCATTTGACAGTAGGCCTGGAAATACTTTTTGGGATAACATAAAATACTCGCATAAATAACTCCCAGTTTTCTCCTGTGGAATTGTTTTTTTTTTTTCTCATGCCTACTTTCACTTTTAGAGCGAAGATTTCTTGGATCTAATATGACTGGACTGAACCATTGGGAGAGGAAGAACTGATACTGTCACGTTTTTTATTTGCTACAGGAGTGTGATCTGAAGAGTGTTGTGTCCACTCATTTGGGATAAAAAAGAGGTACTTTAAGAGAGAATAGGGCTGTTGAATTGTACCCATTTACATATTCATAGTTTTCACGACAATCCAAATAGACGGGGCAAAAAGAGAGGCGGAGGAAGGTAGAATCTTGGCATACCGCACTTTGACACATTTTTACCTTGTTTGAAATGTTTTTAAGCATTCTAATGCAAGTGTCTTTATGGAAAGATACATTAATGCATGTCGGATGCCTTAATATAAATCACATGAAATAAATTGATTTTTTTGCTAGTCTAATGAAACATGCTTTAGGTGTGAGCATTATGTGCAAGAAGCAGACCTGGGTGTGTAACTGAAGAAGAGCTCTGTTCCAAAATGCTTTTATTTTCATCTTTGGGGGAAATATTTGAATGTCATATTCTGTATCAAGAACATAGCAAATCCTGCCTGTAAAGTTGTCAGCACTCTCTTGGCCAAGGACTATAATTACATAATAATTACCAACTATCTTGTTTTTATAAATTGAATTTCTTTGATCCTGTGGATTTCACTTTCCTTCCAAACGGTGTATGTCTCATTTTGAAATGCAGCTCTTCAAATCTGTTGGGGGGGAAATAAATGTTTTTACCTACTGTGGGTGTGATAGAAATATGACAGCCTTAAAAAGAAACCCCACCAGGTATATAAATTCAAGCCCAGGTGATCCTCATATAATGTAAGTGAATGAATTTTATCCTCACCTGGCACAGAGGGTCAGACAGTTTTTTTTTTTTAACTTGCGGTTTTCTTTGTCATGAATACTGTGCATAAGACAGCAAAGTTAAATACTCATTTAATTTACCTTAATATTTATATAAATGCCAATAGAAGCAATTAAAAACTGGTCTAACAGATTTTTATTTAGGTCAAAAGCCAAGCCACTAGAAATATTAAAGAGAACAGGGCTTGAAATGGGCTGTTTCCCATACTTTCCCCCCTCGTTTTGTTTGTTTTGATACAGAGTTACTAATTCTGGTAATGTACGTGCTGTGAAATGAGATCTAATATCTGGAATTCATGACAAGGGAGAGAGTTGGGTATTTCTAGTATCCTTAAGGGACTAATGGATACTCAAATCTTGAAAGCAAATTGGGAAACATTAAATGTGTTGACTGAGAGCTAATAAGATGGTGCTGTGTTGAAGGACACATAACATACTAAAGATGTTTTCCTTCAATTTAAGTTGTATATTAATGTTACTATTGATAGTTTTAACAAAATGCAAAACTAAAAACATGAACTTTTGTAAAGAAATATATTAAAAATAACTGATATTCCAAAGTAATCCTCCCTTTGCTTTCTGTCATTCAAAAACCAAAAAGCAATCTTGAGGTCGACAGAGAGCAGGAGAGGTAAATACAAACTGTAAAGGACATCCCACGGCTTGACACTTGCACTAGTCCACAATTTTTGCACAAGCTACAGACATTTCGAACGAACACAGCCATTAACACGACATTAAGAGTCACTTGGTGTGGTTTTTGAAACAAGGAGGGTAACTGTCCTTTCATGAGTAATAACTTGTACTCCTGTTGGAAACTGTATCTTGTGTGTAAAGCAAGGACTGGAGTGCTTTAACTTCAAGACTGGGATTACACACACGCACACACACAGACACGGTGTTGCACTGTCCAAACTAGATAGGTTTTTATGGAGATCTGCTTTTTATTCTCTTATGTTTCATTGTCACTTTGATTATCACTATTGTTATAACTGTACTACTACTTATACGATTTATCATTACTACCCATCACTGTTTTTGATTATTATTGATCCATCATGGTTTTAAATGCCACCTCTCTGCTCAAAAATAGTATGGTATTCCTATGAATATTGAACAATAATAATGGCAGTGTTGTTATGAATTGTTAGATTTTTGATTAAGCTTATTTTTTCCTCCTCACTTGTATCTGCCTTTTTGTGTTTGGTCTCCATTATGCTTTCTTTGATATACAGAAAAAGAAATAAAATCAATTGAACAACAAAGCATATCTCTCTCTTTTTTTTATTTTTATTATTATTATTTTTTTTTATCATACGTACTCCTGAATGTCAGCAAAACTAAGAGGATGATGAAGGACTTTGGGAAGAAGCAGCAAAGGAACTACGCCCCCGTAATATCAATAGGTCCTTGGAGAGGGTGGATAGCTTCAAATAACTTGGTGTCCACGTCACTGAGGGCCAGACTTGGGTGGTGAGAAGGCAAGGCAGAGATTGTTTTACCTGAGACGCCTGAGGACATTTCCCGGTATCCCCTGAAATACAGAGGAATTTCTACTCCATCATGGAGAGCTTACTGACGGGGAACAGCACTGCCTGGTACAGAAACAGGACTGCAAGGCCCTGCAAAGAGTGGTTTGTTCAGCTGAAAACACCATTGGTGCTGCTCTACCCTGCATAAAGGATGTTTATACCAGATGCTGCAAAAATAAGGCCAGGAGAATAAAAAAAATAAAATCCCAGCCACCTGGATAAACTGCCTGTTCACTGTTGAGATTGGGAAGAAGGTACCGGTTACACCAGGCCAGCACTGAGAGGCTCAGAAGAACTTCTACCATCAAGACATGAGGATACTGAATGATGACCCTTTCTTCAGGGTGTCTGCAGGTCCTTAAAAATTCCTTAAAATGTCATAAATTTGAAGTTGTCAGGTCCTAACTGCTACAAACATTTTGTATAATTTCATTTATACATCTGTTAATTTCTTTTTGTGAACATGAGTAAAACTTTTCTATGTAAATGTCCACATTTCTAAGGTTACAAATATTTAAAGTAAACTGTAATACTGTCTTTTACCTCATACTTTCACTTAGCTGTTGGCAAAATGTAGATGATCTTATATTTCTACAGCACACCTACTTCTACACAAGACCACATATGTACTACTTACCTGCAATGCTTACCGGCTATGCTTAAATAAGTAAAATATGATTTGTACAAAAATCTGTTGTAAATTTGGTTAAAACGTGTCTTGAAAGGGTCTCAAAAAGCATTAAATTTAACTGTCTGATACCTGTAGACACCCTGTTTTTATTATTACCACCACTAAAAGCTGACAGAATTGACAACCACTATATTTCACTGAAAACATTTTTATTATTTCATGTGACAAATAAATTGATTTGTTGATTGATATATGTGTGATTGCAGTGACACTTGGGCATTTGTTTGAACCTTCTCTGTGTGTGACAAGGCTTTATATTCTCAATATAACTACTATATAAATCTAAGGTTTTACCAGAGTGGCATGTTTTAAATAAAGGTCACTCAGGTCACACTGTGGGAGACAATTTTTACAGCATACTCAAATGTGCCTGGAATTAA
>JAPZEB010000013.1:22087630-22100229 GCA_029783705.1 Chaetodon striatus | reverse complement strand
GTTTACTTACCACTGACAGAGATATGATTGACAGGAACGCAATCCAATCAAAAGCACACATGCGATTTGGGAACCGGAAAGTCCTGTGCTATCATCCAATAGGAACGCGGGAGACACCGAAGAGGTTTGTCTAGAATCATCCGTTGACGAATGGGATTGAGAGTTTTACGCCCGCAGTGATACATGACTCCGCCCCCAGCTTCCATTTCTGAACTGAAGGGACGCCGCCGCTCTCGCGTAGAGTCCTCGCCTTTTTTATACACTCATTTAAGTAAATAAACTAGGTTCCCTGTCGTACATTTGGACCATTGCTAACAGGTAGCGAGTGAAACAGCAGTTCTTGTTCATCGCGGTATGCTGTTTGAGTAGTGGCTGGAACTGTAGCTAGCATTTTATTCCCCATTTTAACTTTAGTAAGCGGCGTTTTCCGCCGTTTTTTTCTTTTCGCCGCCCCGCTCACTCTACCCCCTTGTGTGTGAGTAGGGGCCTGCAACGTTGGTTTGGCCACGAGGCGCGTCGGTACAGTTGGAACAGGGCGATGGCGGAGTTCGGTAACGGACTGGCGGAGGAATCCCTACTAGATTCAGACCCCGGACATCCTGAGCTGGAAGACCCGGGTGTCGGTGACGAAGAACCGGGGTTAGAAGAAGGAGAGGCCGCAATTGAAGACCCGGTAAGTGAAGGGCATTGTTTCATCTGTGAGAGCCAAGATAAATACCAGGATACTTTATGGCCAAATCGGAGTAGTTTGTGAAAGCAGGCAAGCTATTTGTTGATAATTTTCCCCACAAATCTTGAGTCACATGCCGTGTGCGTTACTGCTATCGCCAGGTCGATATTAACCGCCATTGTGGTTCACGCAGTGCAGTAGAAATGGGTGGTGACATGCGTGGTGTCGGCAGCCATCTTGGCGCAACAGCGGCGCCAGTTTCTCTGCGCCAGGGAGCAGCACGAGCTGTTGGGGGGGAAAATCCTCGTCTCAAAAAAATGCGAGACGGAGATGCAGGAGACAGTCAGGGGCGAGGGTAGGACAGGCCGCCGCCATTAGCCGCCGCTGTGCGAGTCTACCTGCTTGAGAAGGCGACCTACTTACGGTAATTACACGTTTTATTATATTTACCTCCACCGTTGTGCTGGCCGCTGCTGCATTTAAAGCACCGGTGTGTGGACATGCAAATGACCGAGCCTCGGCAGGCTAACGTTAGCTAATCGCAACCACCAGCATCAAGTGCTGCAGCTAAAATGACCAGAGGATATGTCAACCGTGATCACCAGTCACGGGATAAGATGTCAAATTTGCACCTTAAACTACGATTAGCCTGCTAGCTAGATATATACAACGCCATATTAGGCATTCGACATGCTAACAAGCTAGCTGGTTTTAACAAAGCTAGGGTGGAGATGGCAGACGTACACCTGATCATCTTTGTCATTTATTTTGGACGACGGTTGGTATCGCGCATCGGTGAGATATAGGATTTGCTGTGTGATGGTTCAAGATGCACAACCAGCTATAGTCGGCCCAATTTTAATTTTCTTACACATGCACACTCGTGCATATTCCTGATAATGTGTATGCAGCATGCCCAGGTGGGTTTTTAGGTTGTAGTACTGTCTGCCGGGCAGTGAGAGCGCGGCATACAACGCAGGAGCTGGGGGTTGCGGTATTTGAGGGGCTGGGTTTGCATCCTTAAATGTTTTGCTAGAGCAAGGAGAATGAGAGAAGGGAGGGGAGTGGAAGAGCATGCACTGAATATGCGACAAAAAAGAGCTATACCGTGACGGATGTCTTGTTTTTTTAACGATGTTGCTGTGAACGTGGATTGCTGTCTCCTTGCATGATTTCGACACGCACCACGATGCATGTATCTAAAGGTTGTAGGGTTGAGAAATGATGGTGCCATTATTATCACATGCAGTATGTCACTGTGCAGTACCCCCACCTCCCCTCTATGTCCCCGGTGAGAAGACCTGAATTTAATATGGTGTGTCTGTGTCACTGCACCCAGTTGTACAAAGAGCCTTTACATTACAAATCCTGTCAGCACGGGCAACAGCCCTGGATGGAGCTGGAATGACTCCCACTGTGCTGCAGTGCACCACTGTCAGACAGGAGGGTCCGCTCCCACGTGAGGACACAGCCATCTCTCTGTTCACTATGGGAATATTTAATTTTGCAGTGATTGTTTTGTGGGTTTCACCATATCGCTGGTCTTCTGTTCTTTGTTACTGCCCTCAATACATTTCCAGTTGTGTTTCCAAAAAGGCTCTTAATTGAATTTCACATGTAGTAGAGCTGCAGCAAATCAATTTCCTCATTGATTATTTTACAAATTATTTATCGACATGTTCAGTGTCAAAATAGATTAATAGCAGAAGCCTATCAGGTGCATGGGTCCGTAGTGATAGTAACCAGAAATACTGTGCTAATAACAGAGAGAAATACATACATTATATTTACATTTGTGTTACGAGAGTATGTGCATGGTTAGGGTTTACTGTAGTGTCTTGAAATTAGTATTGATCAAGCTATATGTGTAACAAATGTTTTTACTTGCCATGTGGATTCTGTTTTGTATTTGTCTTAAATGTTTTCGTAGAGCATTGGCTTTATAGTCATCAAGACATGATAGGACATGTGGACTTGGTGTGCCATACTGATTCATCAGTGTTGTTTGTATCTGTCATATTTTGAATGCCACTCAAGCATATCATGGCCTGCTGAGGCACACTTTAAATAGCTTTAAGGTCAGTGTAAGAGTTGTAGGAGGCATTTACGGCCAAATTTGGGCTGTGTGGTGGAAAATACTGTGTACAAATGTGGGGGATGAAAGGCATTGCAACTATGATGCAGGTTCAGCACCAGTCAGACAAGACAGTTTTAGATGGAAGTAGTCCCAATGTGTAAGTGTGTGTGTGTGTGTGGGGGTTTATATATATATATATATATATATATATATGGGCAGAATCAACACACACACATGCTTCTCTTTGGATCGAGGTCATGTTATGATGGCACCATCAATCTCACAGGCTCGACATCTCCTTGCTACTTTGCCGTCTTCCTGGGTGTTGTCAGAGGGTTGTATTGGCCAGAATTGTTTGATTACATTTTCATGGCTAGATTTTACACTTGTGATTAATCAGGGCTCTGTGGAGCCTTAAAAACGCTCAAAAGGCAGTACATTCATCAGTTTAAAAATAAGGACTTAATTGGTAACAGGGTACACAATTATTAGTATCTGTCCACTAGTCAGATGCTGGTAAATATGCAACAACAATGGTGATCTGTTGAGTGGTTGGATAAATATGAACATTCACTAGCCATTTGGCTGATGGGCAATAAAAGTTAATTTTGCACCCTGAGTGGTATTAAAATGTCTTGAATCAATCTTTCTAAGTTATCTTAAAAATGTAAGAACAAAGGCAAGACATGAAAAGTAGGGTTTAATACTTTTTGTTATGTTGCATTGTAAAAAATCAAAATCCTTGATTAAAATTTGCTTTTTCAAATGCCTCTCACATTAGCATTGCACAGATTCAGAACCAGCCACAGTCATAACTTGTTTCTGGTTGAGATGCTCAAAGCCGAGGATCCTCTGCCTGTTAGCTAGCTGTCACTGTACCCAGGACGACAGGGGGAAGTGAAATTCAACAAATATTGGCTATGTAACCAATGTTTTGTGGCTTGGCTGAAAGCAGTCCAAGGCAGTGCATATGAGGCTCAGTGTATTTTATGCAAAATAATGTTTTTAATACTCAGCATGATGAAAATCAAGGCAGTCAAATCCCTTATGCAGTGTGAGAAACACAAAAGAGCCCAGAAAACTTGCCAACAAACATCAGGTATTTCCCAGTACTATTGAGTGCTTGTCTCAACCACAAGACAAAAATGTGTTTGTTACAATAAGCATTTTGGCATAACTACCCCAACCCCCTGTAATTGATGTTGATCTATGTTTTTTCCCCTCCCCTTTGTCTCTGTTTAGTGTAAAATTGGTCTCAGCTTTAATTCCAGGTGGCATCAAAAAGTCTTACATCTAACTTGCCTTGAGCTGCAGGAACCCTGTTAATGTTTCAGTGAGTTGTATTGTGCTCAAGATAGAGTGACAACTCTAATGGAATTTGTGTCTGTGTCACAGGAGCTGGAGGCAATCAAAGCGCGGGTGAGAGAGATGGAGGAAGAGGCAGAGAAGCTGAAGGAGCTCCAGAACGAGGTGGAGAAACAGATGAATCTCAGCCCCCCACCAGGTACAATTTTGTGAAGGGGAGACTCCTCCTTTCTCCCCATCTGTCAACATTTCTCATCACTCTCTCTATTCTCAGATCATATAATCAAGAAAGAATATCATAATACAAAGAAGTTTAATCTCACAAAGTAAAAAGAGGCACAACAACCAACAGGTCTAGTACTAAAATGTACATTAAAATATGAGTTCTGGTTTAGTGCTTGGAAAACCATCCACATCCTTGTCAATAGTGAGTCCTTGTGCTTGTGTGCCAAGAATAGACAGTTGCTTTAAAAGTTAGTTAGAGGTTAAAATAAGTCATAATTCTGAAGTTAGTTGTTTGTTTAAAAAATGCATGTTTGTCTTATGATTGTACTCTTACTTTAACAATACAATAATAATGTACTGGCATAGCTTCAGGAGACAACAGTGTGCTACTGGAAGGCTTGTTTCAGACTAAAGAATTTCGTTTTGTGATAAAAAGGTCTCTTACTTAATGGTTAGCATGCAAATAAATTAGTATATTGTAGTATGGCAATAATACAGCATTACAAGACATAGAGAATGATGGTAAATTAAAGTAATTATGAAGTACTTGAAGCCTTTAAACGCATAAAAATTTCAGTTAATCCATTTTTAATTGTTCAATTACCCAAAACCAATTTCACCTAACTTAACAGCGAGGCACCCTCTCTCAGCTCAGCCTCAAATGTACATGGATACACAGTTTGAAAAATAACTGTTTGTAATAATTAAGTTTTGGTTGAAATATTTTGTTGCTCATTGAGATGTTTCCTCTCCCCCCCTGTGCAGTCGGCCCTGTCATCATGTCCATCGAGGAAAAGATGGAAGCAGATGGCAGATCTATTTATGTCGGAAACGTGAGTAAATGTCTCATAGATGTCATTTTGGCCATGTTGTCTTGTTTCTTGTTGCAAGTTTTGGGCTGACGTCAGAGAAAAATAAACCATTAGGAAAAGTTTGAGAGGGAGTCGTGAAGTGCCTGTAAAAAACGTGAGTCTGGATTAATGTCAGTGTTGTGCACCTGGACACTGCAGGTCCCCTATTCTTCTTTGCAAAACCACCCAAGCTCTGAACTAACACATTGTCTGTTAGTAAAAAGCAATTTTTCCTGCAACAAATGCTTGATTGGACTTGTGGTCACTCCAGGAATGTTATATTGTTATTTTTTAGTATTTATAGCCCCTTTTAAAGATGGTTAACTTAACAGTTTCATTACTCTGTAGCTCTGCCATTATGTTTGGGTTGTGGTCTTGCTGGAAAATGAGTCCCAGGTGCATCATTTGGGTCTTCCACTCTCTGAGTCTCCTATGGGTCTATTGGCAAGCAAAGGCTTTCTCTCTGCTGTTCTGCCATAAAGTTGTGACTGGTGAAGCACCTGCGCAACAATTGTTTTATTCTTAGTGTCTTTAGTCTCAGCCACAGTGCTCGGGTGCTCCTTAAGAGTTGCCTTTTGGTAGCTTTACGCTTGTGCCCTTTTCACACTGACACTTATTTTAGGACAGCTGTCAAAAGACAAAATAGAAGCTGTGGCATATTTTTAGGATCATTCTCACAGAACTCAAAAGGATATGCAGTTTTACTCACGTGTAAAACCTAAAAACAATGATTGTGTTTTTATATTTGGGCTTCATCTAAAACAGTTTGAAGAGAGATTTTGAAACAGTTTGTCCTAGTTCATCTGCAAGTACTGTGATTTCATGTTGTGAGACTCTAAGGGAGTAAATACTTCTTTTTTATAGCCACTTTATGTAACAATTGTGTTTCTAGTTCTGCCTGTGTCTGTAGCGTTTATTTTTTAAAAACGTTTTTCTTTTCAGTCTGTCTAATTTAGCAAATTTTAAGTGACACAAAAACCTAACTTCAGTTCTTGGTTTATGTTGTGTAAATATGCATCATTGACAAACAAAAAAATGTCATAGTATAAGTTTGACCTGATGAAGAATAAAATCTTGATTCTTAAATGCTCAGGTATTAGTGATGTAGCTCTCCTGATGTGTAACGTTTTATCCCCTCTGTCTTCAGGTGGACTATGGTGCCACGGCAGAAGAGCTTGAGGCTCACTTTCATGGCTGCGGTTCAGTAAACAGAGTCACTATCCTATGTGACAAATACACAGGGCATCCCAAAGGGTAATAAACCATCATTATACTGTATCTTTTCACAATGCAGAGGATGAATCAGTGGAGGGGTGGATGGCAAGTTATCATTGTCTTGTTTAGCAAATATACCAGAGTGATACTGTTGGCAGAGAAATAAGACAAATGGAACAGTGGGTGGACAGATTTTTATTAACCATCATTAAAAATGATGAAGTTTCACCGAAGCTAAATGCTTGCGTGCGGTTGCCTTCGTTAAAAAAAACCCAGGGCTCAACAGTAATGGTTGCCTTGGACCAGATTTGAACAACTGTAATTGATTTCTGGTTTCATTTTTCCAGTATTTAAAAAAAAGCCTGGTAACCGTTACTGTCAGCACATAATCTTCTGTATAGCTAAATAAATGTGGCCTTAAATCCCACCAGAAATGGCTTTCAACTTTTTGCAAGCTAAGCTATCCACCTTCAGGGGAATAGACTTTTTTAACCATTTAGATATGTGATCCTCTTAATAATTAAGTTGTCTGTCAATCAAGATGCTGGTGCTGTCGTTACCTGTGTGCGACTGCTTTTTATTGGCATTTGAGTACTTCTGTAGTTGCGTGGTAGAAATGTATTGGATTTAAAGGAATATGAGATTAGTGCATTACCCTGGGTAGGGCTTGGCAGTGTGAAGAAAATTAAACATTACGATTTTTTTGACCAGATATCATGATGATATTATAGTGTTGACTATTGATTCTTTGTGCTTTAATGTAGATACATTGACAAAGTGGGTAAAGGCAAATAACAGAACCGCCTAGTAGGTCCACAAAAATACGTCACTTCACTGTAACGCAGCCTTTAAAACCTAGAAAGATCAACACTAATGCCATATCATGATATCCAAAACCTAAGATTGTATCTCATCTCATATCACTGTATTGATTTAATATTGATATATTGCCCAGCCTTAACCATGGGTAAGCAACCTAAGTGTCCTCAGAATCCTTCACACATAGCTGGTTTGTGTGAGGAGGTGAAGATGAAGACAAATACCTTGGAGATGTTCAGACTCCTACGATATAGACAGGGTTACACACCTTGTCCTCCCTCTCTCTCCCAGTCCTCATTTATATGATTTTTTTTTTTTTTTTTTTTACAAGACTTCAGGTACCATATAAAGCTGAGTAAAATTTAAGGAGACTACGTTTTTGGTATGACTGTGTCAGTACATACATCCTGTGCCAAGATCTTCTCTGATGTCAGATAGTTGTTGTAATAGACATAAATTCAAGTAATTCAGGCTCATTGAGTTTGTCCTGCTTATAATCATAGTGAAGATTGAGTCGAAGTAAAAATTTTCAACTAAAAGTTGATTGTTTTGTTTTTCTTGTTCAGGTTTGCCTATATTGAGTTTGCAGACAAAGAGTCTGTTAGGACAGCCATGGCTTTGGACGAGTCCCTTTTCAGAGGAAGGCAGATAAAGGTAAACTTTTTTTTTTGTCATGTTTTTGTTGTCCTTTTTTTTTTTTTTTTTTTTTTACACTTACTTTACTCTCATGAAACTCTTTGATGGTTTTAAGCCAGTTATCTACTGTAGGTGGGTTGGCCTGTAATCATTTACCAGTCATCACTTTTGTGCTTAAATTTCAACGTTTGAATTTTTCAACTGGAGGGTTCTTACATTGACACTTCAGCAGTCATAGGTTAGAAAGACAAGAAGGGTTACACCATTTAAGAGGAAATAAGACAAAGACTTCCTGGCTGTTTATTTTTCTGTTATGCCCTTTCCCCATAGAAATTAGCACCTATATGCAGGTTTTTAAAACATCGGAAAAAACGCTAAAAAATAGGCAGTAGGCTCCTTTCCCATTGCCAGTTCTTCGTCCAGTGGGAAAGAGGCTTTAATCAGAAGTATAACCAAGATTATTCCTTACAATCATTGAACCCAGAATATTGGTGCATTTACAAAATGAACTGGATGGAACCAAAATAATCATTGTGACTGCCGCAACAAAACAGTTTTAGAAAAAGCACCGTTGGCTAAATTTAGCTGATGCTTGGCTTGGCAGAAACTACTTTGATCACTGTGACAGTTCTGGGAAAGTGTGGTGGGTTTGTCCCGATTGTCTAAATGGGTACAGTCTCCTATGTGCCTTCGAGAAATATGGTTACATGTCTTACCGTCTTTGTTATTGCTTGACAGAGCTGGTTTGTGTTTCAACAAGGCTCTTTCTAGTTTGTTTAATGATTATTTCTTGTTCTCTGGTCAAAGATTTCCTAATATTGACACTGGTGCAGTTGGGTTTGGTAATCTTTTGTCAATGTGGCAAAGGATTTTAACCACTTATACAAACTCTTTCACAGAAACCTTAATGATAGTGTTTATCCAATCTGAAAAGAGAGGGTCGTTTAAGATTTTTGGAACATGATTTACTCAGTCTGGTGGTGCTGTGCTGAGCACTGACGCCTCACAGCAAGCGGTTTCCAAGTTTGAACCTGCCACCTGGCTTGGGCCTGTCTGTGTTAGGTTTTCCAAATTCGGCTCCCTCCCACCCACTGTCCAAAGACATGGAGGTTAGGTTAAATGTTGTGTCTAAGTGGCCGTAGTTGTGAATGTAAGTCATAATAGTCGTCTACCAGTTGATGTTAATGTGTTGCACTTTAATTTGTGCATACTAACACTGTAGCAACATGTTCTCAGAAAGAAGTTGAACAGTGTTGTGTGTATGATGAGATACAAGTAAGACAAAAAGGCTAATATACAGTCTATTACTGCAGCTTTCATTATTGTGGATACATGTAGCGGTCATGCTGGATTAGAGGTGGGGGTTGGTCAGAAATGTGACTTCAGGGGGAGTTTTGGTCAAAATTCCTGACTGGGAAATCAGAAATTCCGAATTCCCAGTGCAAATGGAATGCACTTAATGTGTCCGCCCAGTGATAGTCTAGCAACCTGTCCAGGATCCAGGGCATACACCATACATCTCTGACCTAAAATTAAGAATCTAAGCAGTTTTCTTTAAATCTAAAACACAAAAGCTGTTTAAAAAAGTGCCACAAGAGTGTGTGAGTTTATGTAAGTGTGCTTTGTGTGATTCTCGCTCCTCAGGTGGGCGCTAAGAGAACAAACAGACCAGGCATCAGCACCACAGACCGCGGCTTTCCACGGGCTCGGTTCCGGTCACGGGGAGGAGGCTTCGCATCGCGTACACGCTACTACAGTGGCTACACACCACCCAGAGGCAGAGGACGGGCCTTCAGGTGAGCTGACGCCAAGACGCCTCATTTCTGACACCGTGGGAGAACACTGCACCTGCATGCACTGCACCTCACTCAGTGTTTGCTCTGAAAAGGAAAGGACAGGACAAACAAGGCAGACCGCGATGCCAGACTTAGCAGCTGTTATTAAAGATTCACATAGATCTGCAGTTGTAATTAATTTTATTGGTCTTTGTTGTATTGGACTTTTGTGTGCAGTGTAAATGTTACAGCCAGATCCTCAAATCATGATTATAAACTATGAATTTTAAACTTGTTAGAAGTCAAATTATGTTGCATCCTGCTATTTACTTTATTAAGATGTAGAGACTGTATTAGAACCACAGGTACACGTCACTCAAACAAGCCATGTTGTCGGGTCAGAAATCACATCAGTTGTTGGACTGAGGGGCTCATTGCATGCCACATCACATATAACCATTTCAGCTGAGGCAAACATACTTGGTGCACATCAGTTTGTTCTTCCCAGGCTTTAATTGAAACCATGTTTGGGTCAGTGCCAATGCAGTCTCCTGCAACTTAAAGATAACAGAAAGGTGCTGGTGCAAAGCTCCAGCGGCTCTACTAAATGTTTCTCATTTGGAAAGATTGAGATGTCATTTTTAATTGGACCTCTGATGGCAGGGGAGAGTGCAAACCATTTTGCATAACGTAGTCTTTTGGGCCCTTTGACGGTCTGGACAGTGACCTGTAGCATTGCATCGCTCTACTGCGGCATTGTGGCAGTTGTGTTTGATGCTCCCATCTCCTGACCCATTACTGTAACCCATATTAAAAAACAAAATAAGCCTGGTGTTGATCAGACTGTTGTGCACTGGGATTGTGGTGGCTTTCTACATACAGTGCTATGATGGGCTTTAATTCAGAGCTCTGCAGTGGGGCCCAGTGAGTCTTTTGTAGTCTAGTTTCTACTGCAAGGCCACATGAGGTTTGTCACTATAAACTAAAATGTTCAAAGCTCTAGGCAATTCATTATTAAGAAAAGCTGCATGGTTTTTATAAATAAGATGATGCAAAAAAACAACCTGAGAGGTTGTTGTGAGCATAATTGAACAACCGAATCGACCGCCCCTTTATGTAAATTGTGGCTAGCCCTCGTAGGCACTGAGAAATCAAGGCCACAAAGAATCTCACTGGTAACTCCATCTAAGCCCTGTGGAGCCATCTTGGGGGTTTTTTCTGTTGAGACTGACAAAGGAGGTGTGGTGCCAAATGTGTTGATCAGCATGCCAACTTCCCAACACATGCACTGAGCTTTGAGACTGAGAGATTCTGATTTGATCATCCATGCAAAGCATCTGGAACCTTTAGGCCTTGGCTGTTGCTTAATACTTAATGTTCAACAAAGAACATTTTCCAGAAGAAAGATGCTGCAGAACTTTTTGGAAAGAGCCTCAAAACCTTCATACAGAGGCCTCTATTTCAGCTATTCAAGGGTTTGCCAAGTTCCTCTGACAAGCCCTTATTTTTCCATTTTATCTTGTGTGTTTCCCTTGTTTCATTTTTGCCCTTGCTCTTGACTCGAGTATTTGTGCAATGAATTCCCATTTCATCGAGGCTGCCTTTAAATAACCACAAGAAAGGGTTACATCTCTATTCATTCCTTTGTGTGAGAAAGTGTCTGAACCTCAAGGTCAGAATCTCTCTAATCACTCTGTGTGCTTACCCCAGCCACTCCCACACATACCAAGAAACCCTAACCCTGCCAGTTTACTCACTGGGCTTTGGCCTGAGTTGTAGGACAAGGCACACAAAGACTCGGGGAGAAGCTGAGGGGTTGTTGACATTAAATAAGGCCTGCAGAAGCTGAAAATACTGATAGTAACCACAAACATTATTTGCATTTGACTTAAAGGACTTTAAGTTGTTTGTTTGTATGCATAGGTAAGACTTATTGTGATCCTTGAACTTTTAAGTTCTCTGACTGAATTGCAGTGATGTGGAGATAATGAATTCTGTTGACATCACGTTATAGCAAAAAGCCTACAAAAACCCTAAGGCACTGTGTCAGAAACCTCCCACAAAGTATCAGTTAAATGTAGTGAATGTTATTTGCAGTCAGTCGGACCGAACCTAGCAGTTCCAAGGTCATGAAATTATTTTTGTTGCCAATAGTAATTTCACTGACTGCTGGTAATCATAGAAAACACCCTCTGGAGTATTCCTGATAACCACATAGTGTATCTTCCCATTATCTAACAGTATTGGTTAATATGTTCTAATCAGCCACAGCGAATAGCATGCAGAGAGTTGTTCCACATGAAATGGCCTTGATCACTTCTCACAGAGGAGAGCAGAAGGGCTGTCTGGTTGCTACATTAGGAATTCATCCCTAGTATACTTAAGTCTGTGCTACAGTTGAACACTATCAGGCTCAGATCTGAACCAAAAAACACTTTTCACTCGTGCCTTGTCTTGTCGTTGGAACACATCCATGGTGAAGAAAAACACAAGATCTTTGCATTGACCCGTTGTGTGCTTGGGAAGATTTCAGTGCTTGGCTGTGGCCACGCGATCGCAGTCCAAGAGATATGTTTCATTAAAAGTGTTGCTTGGCTTTGTTTATAAGAAGTTAAGATTCATCAAGGCCACAGCAAGTGTTTTCTGTGCAGGCTACAGTACGCCGTCTGCCAGGATTTAATAGTATTAAAGGACAACACAGCCAAACAGTGGCATTTGTCTTGCACTCAAATCCTTGCACCCTGACTGAAAGCCTGTGAACAAAGAGTCATTCATGTTTACATGCACTTAAGAAATTGGCCTCTGGCTGCAGAAAGTATTTTCTCTGGTATTGCATCCATTAACATTGTTATCATCATCTTCCCAAGTTGGCATGGTGAAAAGCCAAGATTTTGATGTGAGCCAGAAGACACACACACACACACATACACACAAACTGTATTTGTGATGTGGAAGAACCTTTTTGCTTTTCTGTGCTTACGTAGAGTGTATGTCCTTGCATGTACATGAACCCCCACAAACACACA
>JAPZEB010000013.1:22061088-22073590 GCA_029783705.1 Chaetodon striatus | reverse complement strand
TAAGTGTTTCTCTCTGTGTATTACTCTTTTGTCACTAAGTGAGTGTGGGATTACTTGAAATAATGTTGACGCAGTTTTAAATTATACGCATTGTTGTCACGTTGTTGAATATGTTTTATGATAGCAATGCACTGTTAAAGCAATACTTTGTCAAATATTTTCTTGAAATAAACAAATAATTGCTTGAGCTTGAATGAATCGTGTTTTATATGTGCCAGTCCCTGATATTTGAAAATTCTGATATATAATCCAAATTTAACATCAAAACATACAAAGGATATACCTCTGGATGTTAAAGCAGCGTCAGTGTGTCCTCAAATAGCCTTTACAAGCTTTGATCAGAGCGCACTGCTCCTCTAAACAACACACCTCTCTCACAGAACACGGTGTGATATAACCCCAGTTTCTCTCATATTAATTCTCCATTACATCCTTCATCAGGGAACATGGCGTGCACCCGCTACATCATTTACCATAAGTTGTCTACCCACAGAAACGGACGTCATGCCGTGGACCGTTGTGCACCAGCGGTTTCCCTTTGTGGGATGGGCAAGATTTCGACACAGCGGAGGACGGAGATGAGGAGGACAGAGATAGTATCAGTGTTTCGGGCTGCCAGGGCCTTCCTGTGGCTGTGATGGTAGTGAAGGGATATAGAGATAGGGAGACAGAGAGGAGGGGGTCTGGGGCAACAAGCCAGACATTTTTTTCTTTAAACCTTTGTCCAGAACAATAGCTACAACATTTGGTAAACACTATCAGATAACCGTGAGCAGTATGGGATTGCTTTGCATCTGGTCTTGGTACAATATTCAAAATAAAGAAAGCACACATGCCCTTGTTTTCCATGTCTATTTCCTTTGTTGACTAAAATGTCAAAAATAGAACAAGTAAATTAGTTTTAAAAAAGTGTTTTTGGGACCTAATCCTAGCTTTATTTTATTTCTGGTATGGCAACAAAGACCAAGTGAGGCAACGTGGATACAGACGTTCACCTTATTGTCATTTGTCATCATTACACACTACACTTCCTGGTTTTGCTAGAAACATACAAGCGATTAAAAATGATATTAAAATCATTTTAGAGCTGTCTGTGCTGTTAAATTATGTAAGTATTCAATTTTCTAACTCACTAAACTGAACTGAAAATAATTACAACACTACTTTGTTCCTCACACATGCTGTTAACTGTGCAGTTTGATTAATCCAACAGGATTTAGAACTAATCACATACAGTCACTGAGGGCTTCATAAGCTTTCATTATGCAGTGTAGCTCTGCACAGATAATCAGTAACTGTAATGTTAGATGCTACAAACACAGGGGGAATGATGATGCTCAAAAACATCAGAAAACACCACACTCTACTCGTATAGAAAGATGGGAAAGTTGGGCTTGTAGTGCGTATTAGAGGACCACAAATCTGCTGCAGCATATTGGGTTGATACCAGTGTTATGATGGGGAGACAGATTATGGTAACATGTTGGACAGGAGGCCAATATGAAGAACTCCAATATGTCATTACCATGGCCTATACATTTCAATCAATACTTTTAATCATGAGTGTTACAGCTGTGTGTGTTCTGTGCTGCTGTCCCTTTTCCCTCTGTTGTAGATCTGCCCAGGTGTGCTGCATGACTTAACGAGGTGCACGAGGTGCTGAAGAGCTCCTGTGCCGGCAGCAGACGAGAGAGGCCTCTGCTGTGGGGACTGCTGGTCCTGCTGCCTCTTAGCGGGGAATTTTTGTTGTCTTGTTTACTTGGTTTATTTGTAATAAATCCCATGGATTTTAGTGTTTAAAATGTTTTCATGTGCTTATTTTGGGACAGTGTGAGTTTTGTTTGCCCCATCGGGCCACCTTAAGTGTGGGGCGCAACAAATGGGGGCTCATCCGTGGTACAACATCCATAAGGTGAGTAAATTAAGGTTTTTACGTGTATCTGACTCTCTCTTTTGACACTCAAATCATTTGTTGAGCCCACTTAAGGTGGGGCATAACAACAAGCTACTCTCTCTCAAAGCCAGAGACCAGAGAAGTGAGTCTCAAACTGCTCCATGGTAAATTACCCAGGTAGGCAGTAAAAAATGGGCCCTAAATGGGTTCCATAATGGTCTCATGCCAGTTGCCCACATGGTTGGGTTTAATCCAGTAGGCTCCACAGAGGTTATGCCACGGCTACCTGTGTACTAAGTGGGTATGGGCCCAAAATGGGCATCTTAATTGGGGCCCACCCGGGTATACCCCCCCATGTAACTGACTTGGGGCCAATGTGGAAACTGTGGACAAACCTATATAGGGCCAATTTTTAAGGCTATTTACGACCCCAAATGGTCCCCACATGTTGGCTGGGAAATGGGAGACTGATTATGTGGACCAACAAAGGTTTGTTGTCTTTTTTTTTATACCCAAATTAACTTTATTCTATTGTGGTGTTCTCAGTTGTGAAACAGAAAATGGACCCATATACTCAGAACAATCCCCTGGGTGCTCTCAGAGCCTGTTCACACCTGGTATTATTGTGCTTCTTGGGTGATCCATCATAAATGGACAGTGCTGAAAACAAGAATAAACGACCACCAAGAAGCACTGTGATCTGATCACTCAAACCACTTGCCGAGGTGGTCTGAGATGCATTTGACCACGTATCTTTTGTCTAAACACTAATGTGTCCTGATGTGTCCCTGACAAGGACTGTGTCATCAGTGCAGGATGTGGTGGTTTTTTAGTGACTGTGCACTAACACTCTATAGCTTTACGGGCAGCTGTGGCTCAGAGGTAGAGCAGGCTGTCCATTAACCACAAGATCATGGTTTCGATCCCTGGCTCGAAACCAAGATACTGAACCCCAAATTCCTCCCGATGGCTGTTCCATTAATGTGTGAGAGCGTATGAATGGTTACTGAGCAGCAGGTGGCACCAGGTATGGTAGCCTCAGGCACCAGTGTGTGAATGGGTGAATATGACATGTAATATAAAGTGCTTTGAGTGATTGGAAGTCTAGTCAAGCACTATATAAGTGAAGTCCAGTGCGTTTACCATTTACAGCAAGTTGGATGAAGTGTTGTATGACCATCCACCGTTCTGGCCCATGGAAGGAGACGCACTGAACTCTGCTGACAGCGATATCTCCAGCTTTACCAACACAATCGCTAACTAGCAAGCATGCTAACCTGCAATTCGTGAGAGAGTGAACGTACTAACTATAATAACGGCCCTTTGACTTCCTAGTGTAAGTGACGCAGGCACAAATGGTCAGCTGGAGACACATGACAGACACGGGTGTGGACAGCAATGTGTCTCAGAAGTCCACTTGTGTTTGGATCACCAAAATGCATTTTAACATCAGGCATAAACAGGCTCTCAGTGTCATCTAGAACATCTTTCGCAATTCATATTCTATGGATTGTGCGGACTTCATACTTGATGACATCAAAAACTGGAGTTTTGGTACTCTAGTTTTTGGATTTGGGAGGAGTTGTTTATGTTTACTGACATTTTCAGACTGGTTTAGACCATGGGAACAACAAATGCAAATAGGCTTATTACCCCTTTACATCAGCAATCATCAGTGGAATTGAACTTATGAGCTGTAAAAATGTTTTTCCTCTTGTTTTACTTCCGGAGAGGTATTTCATGTTAATGTTTTTTCACTCATTTGTTACTTAGGCATTTAGGAGGTAAAATCTTTCATTGTTCATTAGTAGTCAAACTTAAATTCCTCCTTAAAGACTTAAGCTAAACATTAACATCTTGATCACCTGTTTTCATGATTATTTGATCTAAATACTGACTTTATTCTCTAAATGTACATAAGCTTTGTGTCATTTTGTTAACAAACTCCTCATTACAAAGGAGAGTGAAAGTGTGACACAGGCTACTTAGAGCCTGTCATGTGTTGACTTCTTGTGTGACCATGTCTGTTGAAATGTCCCGCAGCGTCGTGTGGGGCAATCTGTGGTCCCAGGACTGCAACATCTCCACAGAGTGAAGAAAGACTGTATTTCACCTAATCCCTACCGAGTTACTCAATAGCAGCAGACCATATGAACCCCACCACGGCCCCAGCGAAGCAGCACCAATCTTAGAGCCCCTGCTCATTTAAGTTTTTTTTACCGCAGAGGTGAATGGGACTTTTATCTCCAGAGCAGCGAACAACACATCAACAAACAGCACAGACCAAATATGGGAAACATAAACTTTTTACCTCTATTTCAGCACTTCCGCACTCACATACTCACAACTCAAGATACAGCTTTGCGGTCAGACGCCTGGCTTTCTTTTTCAACATGTTTCCCACCACACCTTTTAAAAAACTTTCCACTGATCGCACCAACATAATAAATAAGAAAGAGTCCTGCAGTGACACAGAGTCTGCTGTGCTGTAAAGTGCTTTCCATGGCATGTCTGACAAACTGAGGGGGATTCTTGGCTTTAAAAACATGGCATTATTCATTTTTCTATTTTTTTTTTGCGGGTAGAACTTTAAAAATCCAGCCATCTGATGCAACAGATAATTTACCACAGATGTTCATTAGCTGTAATATAAAGATATTATCTTGGTATTTAGAGGGGAAGTGGCAGCCATCATGGTCATGCTGTGTGAGTAACACAAACAAACTGTCATAGCAGCAGACACAACCATTAAATACATAATGTAGTGGTGATTTTCCCCCTAAAAACATTTATTTTCTTTGGACTCTTGATGTTTAGATGCTTGATAATAAAAAAAAAAAGCTCAAATTTACTGCAGTGTCTATGTTGTCTGGCCGAAGCCTTCCACTATAGCTGCTGCTACACCCGTGTTAGTGCCATCAAGTGTAGCTCAGCAGTCATTACCAACTGGCTGGCTGAAACCAATGGTCATGTCTTCCTCCATTATATCGGACATTATAAGTGTACATATTATGTCCATTAAATCTTGAGTTTTCTCCGTCTAAGCACAAGGTGGAGATGCATGTTATGCTCAGGACTGGTGCACTGGAAGAGGAAAAGTATATTAAAAACCTTTAGTGCAGAATTAGCAGTGACAGTCCTGGCAAACCTTGTGAATATATAAAGAAGAGGATAGATTAAATATGTCTGAAGATAAAAAAAAGGGAACTGTGATGTTGTCTAAGCAGACAATATGTGGCATTTCTCATTTATGATAACATTTTAATTATTACATATTCATGCAAAAGAACAAGCCAGTATGAGCCTGGATCATGAGAGTACAGTATCTGAGACCTGTCTCTTGTGGTTGTGATTTATGGCTCCACCATGCGGCAGACAACTACATGTAGGCCCTCTGTAAAGATATTAAATACGGAACACATGTCTCACTCCGCACTTGATTGTGTGCACTTCCTCTGCTGCGTCACTGTGTTCACTGTGCCATTTCTCTGTTTGTGTCTGTGACATATTTAAGCTTGCACAAAACTGCTACTGCAAATTTTTCTTTCAGAGCACATCTGACTCTCTGCCAGACTGTTCCTTGATTTTGGGCTAATTATTTACTCACCAGAAAAACACCTAACTGCTAACTTTTCATCGTATGTACAGTTTTTTCAGTCAAACAAAAGCCACACTGACCGAGTACGCCTACATGAACATTTTCCTCTCCAAACCTCTTTCCTGTAACCCCTACTTTTAATCTAAATTAAAATAAAATAGCGCGGCTCCTGATTCACATGGATTCTTAGATCAACAGAGAAATAGAGTTTTTATTTACATATTTATTTGTTTAAATATTTTACCAGAACCTCTCAAGAACCCTTGTGTGGGTTGCTGAATTGGGACTCTTTAGAGAAAAAAAATTTAAATGCTCGACCAATGTAAAATGTAAGTGAAACCAAAAGAACTTGTAAATAATTAACATATCACCAAGGCATCATGGTAGGTCATAGTATAAGCTTTCTAAGAGGCCCAAACAATGTGAGTCTTGTAGGCTTGAGAGACACAAATACTTGGAATAATTTAGATTTAGTAATTCAGAATAAGTTTGCAACACTAGTACTGATCTTTATAAAATATATAACCAGACAACAGTAAGAAATAATAATACAGTCATGTGTGTTATGGCCAGAATTTCCCAAAGCTTAAGAGATAAATTAAAATCTATTTCTGGTGGAGTAGAGTTCACAGCATGAATGTTTCGCTCACAAATCTGTTACATTTGAATCCATGCCATTAAAATCTTGGCTGCTCTGATGCAAAGGATCCCCCATAATACCACGTAAATATGGTCCTCAATACTCTGAAATGAACATTAGGCCAACAGAGGAATATTTACTCAGTTATATTAGATTTCTTAAGGGAATAGCATATATTTGGGGCTTTTGAGCAAACATTTGGAGCAGGAACCTCTGCTCCATCCTTGACTTTGAAGCAGAGTCAGTGCAGTCATAAATGGATAACTGAACAGGCCCACTGGACACAGGCCGAGGGCCTTCACCTGCGATATGTCACTCAAATAAAAATGCACCCATCAGGAAGACACCCAAAATAACCATATAACCAACCAGTAAGCGATGCAAAGTGACTGCAAAGAGACACAATAACCTCAGAGAGACACAAGACAGCCACAATGAGACAAAAATGATCTCAAACAACCACACACAAACACAAAGCAGCCACAAGGAGACACAAAATTATCTCAGTGAGACACAAAACAACTACAAGGAGAAAAAAAATGACCAAAAAAGAACACAATAATCTTAAAGAGACACAAAATGACCTCAGAGACACAAGACAACCACAATGAGACAGAAATGATCTCAAACAACCACACAGAAACACAAAGCAGCCACAAGGAGACACAAAATGTCCTCAATAAGACACAAAATGAAAACAAAGACACAAAACAACCAAAAGGAGAACAAAAATGACCAAAAGGAGACACAAAATTATCTCAGTGAGACACAAAACAACCACAAGGAGGAAAAAAATGACCAAAAAGGAACACAATAATCTTAAAGAGACACAAAATGACCTCAGAGACACACATGATGATGAAACGGAGACAGAAAACCACAAAAAGCTCCATAATGATAACAAAGACATGCAAACTCACCTCAAAGTCTGCGTGTCTTGCACCTACATGGGAGGTGAGGCCTTTTGCATATCTGTGACCAGGGGTTCATTGTCTCATAATCGCCCATGAGCAGAGTACTTGTTGCTTTCATAATTTGAAGATCCTAAAATAAATATTAACTTTAGTGTATTTATCCAATATCACGCAAATCAACAGTCATTTTTTAATTATATGAATGAGAATGATCAATGTAGCCCTCTTGGAAACAGACAATGAATAAATGAATTTACAGTTGAGTGATGTACCCTGTCAGTATACACGATCTCTGACACAGTGAGACGAGGGGACGTCGCTCTGACGATGTTAGCCGAGTCGTGCCGAAGTGTTCCGCCGCCGGCGGAGCTGCTCGTCTCTATAAACAGGCTTCTCCCAATGCAGTTTTCCACCCGCTCCTCTTTGTCCGCCACCGGCTGACTGACGACGCGTTTCCCTTTAAGATGATGTCGGACACAACTATGCCTTATTTAATTATTTTGTGTAATGTCGGCAGGCACAAGCGCGGACTAAACAGTAACGTTAAAAGCCAGCGACGGTAGGAGAGGAGTGTAGCATCACCTCATCTCAAAGTGGCGGAGGGCTAGCTGTGCTCAGGACTAACAGGAGTCCGGTGTCCTTGCCTGTGTGTGTCAAAGGCAGGACTGGTGTTTTTCAGAGGCTTCAACACTTCCTCGGGACAGAAATGTCTTTTTCTGTGGCAGACAAAGGAGACAGGCATCGAGGCGCAGAGGAGACACGGTGAATGCGGTGAAAGTACTCAGCACTCTGTCTCCCCTCTCACCCCGTCATGTTTTGGATGTTTGGAAGAGACAACAGGCTCTAGGACTCAGGCTCACATTTAACCACATTTTAAAAAGGTAAGTAACAGCATGCATGTTGTTTTGTAGCCATGCAGATGTTGTGATAGCAGCTGTGTGTGAAGCCAGTGTGCCAGGGCAGGTGTGAGTCCTGTCAGCCCTGTAGGACCCGCCTGGCCCAGCAGCTGCTGCTTCACCCCCAACACTGTCATTTTATTCTCCTCACACTGCTCTCTCTTTATTGTGTCAGTACTTCCACAGAGGCCACTCAGCTCCCGTGTGTAACATTCCCTCCACGTCCCTTCCCCTCTCGTGTAAAAGCTCTTATGTAACCCTGTGGGATTCCTTTTTTTTTTGCAAGACTTCCTGGCCCTGTGTAAGGAAAACACGGCAACACAGGCTGCTGGAGGAGCACCATGTGCACCGACAGAGAGGAGGCTGCTGAGGAAAGCACAGGCTGTTCACATTCCAGCCCTCAACTGGGAACACACAGAGAGCAGTCTGTAATACAGAGAGGGAAGGGCTCCCTCTTCTCCAAAAACACCCATCATTTCAGGGCTTTCTGTTTGGATTTCAACCCACAACCTTTTTTTAAACTTTTACTCTTATTTATAACATTTTTCCATCCCCTCATGTGCCCACAAAGACTACTGACCGCTATACACATGACAACAGTTGTATTTATTTTTTAATTTAACCTTTATTTAACTAGAAAAACGTCTTAAGATTAAAAATATATTCTTCAAGAGTGTCCTGGCAGCAACATACTGTAAAACTCGGGGCTATTATTCGCTGAAATCACTGAAATCAACAGGCCTATATTTGGGACAGGCCTTTAATTCCTTTCACACAAAACTGTTGCTCAGCAAAGATGGGGGAATACAATCAAATTGTTTATTTATACCTGTATGAATATTATTTGTATAAAAATTAGGCTCAGATAATATATCAGTTATGAATCATTCATTTGATCTAGCTCCAACAGACCTCTCATCAGACAGAGAGAGTCGTGGCACTTGAGGATTAGGCACCAGGCATACCGACACAACACCACTTTTTCCTGTTAAATCAAAACTCACAACTTAGATTAATATTTATGAAAAATCTTGATCTGAGGACCCTTACGGACAAAAGGAATATGTATAACTTCTAAGGTAATTGATGAATGGACACAGAATTTGAGGTGGCCAACAACCCGCTTTTATACATTAGAAGAACTTCTATTTAAAAAATGGCCGGTGGTAGTGGTACTGGTGACCTGGGTGGCGGTTTCCCTCCTGTGTGCTGTGTCTCCCCTGGGATTGTGGGTGATTTCACTAAGTGTGTGTGTGACTGTCACGTGTGCCTGGGTGATTTATATATATATATATTTCTTTTCAGATATTTTTGTTTGTTGGATCCCCATCCCCCCCACTAGCTCCTGTCCCACCAATAGGCCTCAGCTCCTGATCAGGCTCCCCTTTCCCCCTTCCAGTATAAATGGTAATTAATTCTTTGGGTGAAATTCCCAAAATGGCATCGTCAGGCAACCATATAAACATGTAATAGATCATTGTATTTGTAGACCCCCTACGCTCGCCACACAGTGTTACCTTGTTAATTCTAAACTGAGCATCAACAGTCGCTTTCTTGTCGAACTTTAGGTCCCACAGGCCTTTGAAGTAGATGGCATTGACCAGTACCAGCTTGGTGCTGTCGTCCAACACACCCTCTCCCAGCAAGTCCTTGATTTTACCTTGTGAAGAGTAATGAGCAAAGACATCATCATTGAAGGTATTAGGCAGGATTGTCAGTTACTGTTTGTAAACAACCTGGCCAGCAAAAGTGAAAGTAAAATCCAACCCCAGATTCACTTTTTTGGGAACTGTGTCTCTTCGATGCCTGCTGCTCACAGCCTGGCACCGAGTAGCTACCATTTTATAAAGTCCCGACCTCACCCGAACACTGTGGGGTTAGAGGCTCAGGAACATCCTGAACACTATGTGATGAGTGCGTTAATGTGAGACTTACTTTTTGTCTGCTCCTCCACCCACTGATTGATGTGGACCCTAGCTGCCTCAGACTCTTTTAAGAAGTCCACAGGCTCCAGCTCGGCCTGGTAGTGTTTTTTGGTTTCAGCTAAGAACTCCTGGAATCATAAAAAGCACATTTAAATACTTATGTTAACTAATTAAGAAACACAAGATTTGTCGAGCAGGAGATGACTATTTGATTGACTTGAGTTTAATTTGAATGTTGACAGTTTTCAGTTCTTTGAACATAGGATGGATTTGTTAAACCTAGAGAACAAAGCTCATCAATCAATCAATCAATCAATCATTAGTCGTACATACTGTAGTACAACTCATAGTGTAACTTGCAATCCTATCAGTTCCTTCAACTTGTGCATTTTAATTTAATTTTATTGCTTCACAGGGCAATCGCATAAAAACACAAACATTAACTACGTAAACAGAGCTAGAAACAGGAGATACATGACAATGACAACACAGGGACATACAGACATTAGACAATTTAGGGTGCCAGAAAAAGTGCCAAGTGCTAAAGTGCTTATGCTCTTTGCACGTTGCTCTATTGCACGTTTGTTCGTGTATGGTTAATATCCTTTATTCTATCAGCATCAGGTTGTGTTGCTAACATGCTAACTGGCTAACTAGTGCCATGAATCCATCCTATCAGTCTTTCAGTTTTGCTTTTTCTAATGACGAATACAAACCGCCACTGCCTGCTGCTATGGAGAGTAATTTCCTCTCACACAGGCGCAGAACGCACGTGCTAGTTGGCCGCTGACTGTAGTCTTTGCAGTGTGTTCAGTTAAACTTTTTGGCTGATACACACTTTTGGCTTTTATGTTTCTTGGACGGGCTGAAACTGAAACAGATTTCGTTGCTCTGTAACATGTGCAATGACGATAAAGATCATTCATTCACAGGCAACACTGATGTAACGCAACAGTTGGCCTTCTTCACCACCAATTCCTTAATGTGGGTTTGGTGTGTCTGGGCCTTAAAACTAAAACAGCTTTGCTTCATTGGTGTCTCTGAGAAAATGAGCACAACAGGCTCACACACACATACCTCTTTAAACTCATAGGTCTTCTCCCCATACAGCCTGTTGGCAGTGCTGAGAGCAAAGGAGTCATTTGGCTTGTTGATTTCAGTCAGCAGCTTGGCAAAGCTGCTGTGGACATTATCTTCACCATCCTGGAATTCAAGGTGCTGCAAAAACAGCCAGAGAAGCCAGTGATAGAGAAAAGACAACATTAATATGGATCACTGGGATTGTGTGACTGTTAAATGATGAGAATAGACACCATAATCATTGTTAACGCTGGTGCACCATGCTCAAGTGTTGCATACACTGCACTCAGTCTTGAGGCAACCATTACGGAGGGAGAAAATTACTTGAAAGGAAATTTCTTTTCCAGTTTTATTACAAGGTCAGTCTTTTCTTCTTGAATAATGTTAGTGTATTGACCATTGTTTCTAAAGTTGTCTATGTGCTAAATGCTGCCCAGTGATAGTGACATAAAATGGACGATTTTGGAGACATTGTTCATTTACTGTAGATAGAAAGACTTTCTGCAAAACCTCCCACGACTTGTAATTTTTCTTTATGAGACTTTGTAGAGAATGTGGAAGAAGGCCTAAACAGACCAAACTTTACAAACTTTACAGTTTACTTAACAAGCTTTAACAGCTATAACATTCATATAAAATAACCCTTACACACTCATTTACACACCACTATGTTGTTTTACTTCATCATGGACCAAAGAAAAGTTAGGATTAAGTGCTTTTATTACTGTGCCAAAACACTGAATTTCCCATCTGCTGCATAAATCTGAATGTTTTGTTGTTTTCAGCTTCACATTACGCTTCATATTCCCAAATCAAAGCTGCAGCAAGGTATAAGAATTAGCAAGCCAAGCAGTGGAAAATGAAGTGTGAAATACACACCAAATTCTCACCAGATGACATCACCAAGTACAATCATTAGCCACTCCCTTCACTCTGGGTTTGCTACCACCTGGTGCAGATAGTTTGGCAGTCTGCTGCACTGCCTTACCTGAATCGTCATCTGCGTCTGCAGGTGTGACTGTATGGGCTGCTCTGTCTCAGTGAAGCAGAGGACCATGGGGTGAAAATGTAGGTCCTCTTGTTATTAACATCATTTTGTGTGTGTTTGTGTGTGTGCGCGCGCTGTACCTTGGACATCTGTGCGGCTGTGTCGCCCCCGGCCCCCATCATCACCATAGCCAGGGCTGAAGAGATGCTGAACGGGGAGAAGAAGATATTCCCGGTCTTGTTTTCGTTGCTCAGCTTGTTGAACAAGGCCAGAAGGAATGAGGTGTTGGCCTTGGTAATCTTGGATGTTGCTGTTGTCTCCATTTTGCCTGAAACAGAGCAGAGCATTATTCATCACACTATAAATTGTAGCATATCTCTTATCTGGAAGGAGTTGACACAAATATTTCCAATATTTACATGAGATGTTTGATAGGACGGAGCGTGAGATGGATCGGCGGCTTGGGGCGGCTTCTGCAGTGATGCGGGCGTTGCGCCGGGCCGTCGTGGTGAAGAAGGAGCTGAGCCGGAAGGCGAAGCTTTCGATTTACTGGTCCATCTACGTCCC
>JAPZEB010000013.1:22040089-22060988 GCA_029783705.1 Chaetodon striatus | reverse complement strand
AGGTGTGAATGTGAATGTGAATGGTTGTCTGTCTCTATGTGTCAGCCCTGTGATAGTCTGGTGACCTGTCCAGGGTGTACCTCACCCAATGCCAGCTGGGATAGGCTCCAGCATCCCCGCTACCCCTAACAGGATAAGCAGTTACTGAAAATGAATGAATGAATGAATCATTTGATCCAGCCGCGACAGACAACACGTCAGATAGAGTGAGAGTCACAGCACTTGAAGATTACAGCACCCAGCATACTGACACAACGTCACTTTATCCTGTTAAAACAATTCTCACAACTTGGATTAATTTTTTATGAAAAACCCTTTTTATTCTTTGGATCTGAGGACCTTTACAGACTAAAGGAATCTGAATAATTTACAGGGTAATCAAGGGATGGTCACATAATTTGAGGTAGATTTATTTATCCAAAGAATTTATATAAAAAAAATGAACTGCTTGGCAATCAGACCAGGCGTCTAACTGAGACAGGCGTTTATATGTCAAAATGTGTAGCCACACCAGGCTAGTAAAAGGGACTGGGCATTTAATTGGGACTAGGCTTTTAATTGAAATTTTAAGGTAAGTTACAGTATATAATAATATATAATATATACTAGAAGTGAACCATACAAACAAACAAGGGTGACTACACATGATTACAAAGACTAGTTCAAGTAAACCCTGACATTGGCATATAGAAGATTGCATATGAAAATCCTGCAACAGTACTTTGAAACAACCAGGAGGAACCAAAGAGTACAACTTTAAGTCCGTCTCCAGAAGATTCCACATGTAAAGAGCTGCATACATTACATTACCCTCGGTACAGACAATAAAAACATGTTCTGTAAAGGGAGAGTATTGCCATTTTCAATTTTTTGTTTAATGTACACACATAAATGTGCTGTGTAAACAAGAGGATGCCAATGAAAAAGTTTACTAAATCCTCAATAGACAGGAGTTACTGAGGCTCTTCTCTGTGTTGGGGGTCTTTACATGACAAAGCCTATAATAAAGCCTTGTGTCAGGCCTATAACCAACAGTTAGTGTTTTATAAACAGCTTTAAAAAAAGATCAGTGCGTCTGAATAAGGGCTACAACCGAAAATAATCTTTATAGATTGCTTGGTCTATAAAATGATCAGCAAATAGTGAAACTTTCCGTGATGATGTCATCAGATTTGTCCAAACAACTGTCCAAAATCCAAAGATTCATTTTACTTTCACATGGAGCAAAGAAAAGCAGCAAATCCTCACATTAGAGAGGCTAAAACCAGGAAATGTAAATAGTTGCTGATTCATTTTTCTGATCGGCTGTCAGATATTTTAGTTAATAATTTCAGCTCTCGTTCTGTTGTCTGAAATAGGTCACTCTCTCTCATTGATCCATACATAAGTGTACAGGTATGATCTCATATTCCTGGTACTAAATTTACTCTTTGTGGATGAAATATGTAAATATTTTTGCTCCTATGTGGTTACATTATTTTTCTGTTCAGTTGGACTCTATGGACAGACATTTGCATAGTATTTAAAATAGTGTAGTCTCATTGTGAAATGTCCCACTGTGTCCTCGCTTACTCTGGAGCTGCTGGACAAAGTGCAACTTTACTGTGAACTTTCACATCAGAGTCAACATGTGGTCCAGCAGGCTCTACCACATAGGTGGTATATGTGGTGAACTCCCGTGTCGAGTGTTCATAATACCAGGATCCTGAAACTGAAGCAGATAAATGGAATTCAGCTGTTGTAAATTTGATTATTTACACCTGCTTTTCCCACTGTGACATGTCAAAATGTTTTCTGTTGTCTTCTTGCTGCTCCCCGTCAGTCCTGTGTTGAGTGTTTAAACAATAAAATAATGCTCTGTATGTCTTCTCTTCCACAGAGCTCTCCCACATCTCTTCCCCTCTCCCCACCATCTCGACAGCCTCCCCTTGTGTCCACCTTTAACCTCCCAATGATGACATCCCCAGACTCTCCCCCTCTGGTCTCCCCTTCCCCGTGCCCTGCTCCCCCTCCATCCCTCCCCTCCTCCCCAGTTCCCTCCTCCCCAGCACCATCTTCGTCCTCCCTCCCCGCCCCACCCTCGCTGCCTCCCACGGGAGAGGTGATGGTGCTGGCTCTGGGGAGGAAGAAACAGAGGGTGCTGATCGCTCTCTCCATCCTGCCCAACCTCTTCCTGGCCTTCCTGCTCTCTTCCGACCCCCTCATCACCCTCTCCCCACCTCACCACTGCCACCTGCCGGGGCCCTTACCGTCACCAGAGGTGCTGAACGCCTCCCTGCCGTGGGAGAAGGGGGACAGGACCGGGGACAATGGGGACTTGTCCCAGTGTAAGCAGTACGTCAACGGCAGCCAGTCAGCAGTGGTGGACTGTGAGGCTGGCTGGGACTACAACGTAACAGAGGGGCTGAGGAACAACATCGTTACTGAGGTAAAGCTCCGGTCCAGGATCCTCCTGAGCTCTTTAATTATGGTCCCTGCCTCGTTCATTGTTTTGCCTTTCTATGAAAGTGCTACTTTTTTTGTTTATGTATGAATTTAGAGCCTAAAAATGCTGAAAGGTTTGTTTCTTTTTTTATCCTGTATTTATGCACAGGAGGGTCTTGCTGAGCATGCAGCCTTCCTTTTTTGCAATGCCAGGCTAAACTATAATACAGCTGCACATATTTGTACCTGTGAGCTGGAGAAAAAGTGTGTGGGACAGGAGATGTTGTGAAAACTCTTCTTTGTTGGCGCAATCACGAAATCTTCCAACGTCAGAGATCCTGATACCATTTTCCTACACAAACCTGTTTGATGAATGTGCGTAGTATGTACGTAAAAGGCTGTCATATGAGACAGATGATGAGGATAATCCCAGGACAGTCTGATGCAGTTGTTCCATACACACCACAGCTAAACCACAGAGCTACACATGATTCGATAAAATAACAAACAAAGTTCTGTTAAAGTAAGGTTTAGTGTCTCTCATACGCACACCCACTCACTCTCTGTGTCTTCAGGTGGTGTTGGCAAGTAAGTTAACCAGACCTCTGTAGTCTGCTCCTCATCTCTGCTTCAGGCTAGAGGCTCGAGGCTACATCAGTCAATCTGGGTGTGACAATACATCAATCTGGATCAATATTGATCGACTGATCAATGATCCAATATCATTGATGCAGAGTGAAAACACCAGTCCGTCAGCATCTTTAAGATACCCCTCTATTTTGAAATTCCCAAGGCACATTTGTGTCACCATTTCCATCTGAGCACACCTTCTTCCCAAATACTCAAACAGTGCTAGCGGCAGATAATGGTGAGCAGCCATGAAAAAGACAATTAGGATATCACTGATATCCTCTCGAATTGATTGCAGCATACTGAACTGAATTGAGTCAAGATTCTATCCTGGCAGGCTTTGTGATATCAACAAATATTGTACTGTTATCAGAAGAATTGATATAATATCTTACTGTACTGTGTTGAAACTTGTGACTCACACCCATAGCAACTACTCGCACAATTCACCTGAATCTCTAAATTAACTTTCAGCAGTCAGCACTTTCAGGCATCAGGCTTTGACAATGAAGAACATGATATTTTAGGTTCTGCTGTTTCAGTTTTGCTCCTCTTTCTAAACTGTCCACTGTGACTCTTGCACTGCTCTTGTAAGTTGTTCATTAGACTTCCATTCAACCATGACAGGAGGTGAGGCCAGGTTAGATATCGCACGGTGACTCATTCAGAAATATGTGATCTACCAACGTCAGAGTTCAGAGTTGCCTTAAAAACGTCACTCCCTGCTCATGACCAGATTACCGCTGCCATAAATATCTTCATTTTCATACTTTTTAATATGATTGGCAGCAATTTGTCATTAACGGGATAAAACATGCACAAACATGAAAATGGTCCCCTCAGATGCCTCACTAACAGGCACCACAGGACACCAGAGCAGGAATTTGAAAACTTGAATAATTTGTCTCTCTGCTCTGAGGATTTAAACCTGCTTGCCACAACTTTACATCTCTAACCTTTTAACTGTAACGTACTTCGTGCCTTGATCACTGTATTTAAATAGCAGACAGGCAGGTTGACGATGAGCTACTGTGGAAGAGGGAATATTTTGTCGGCATGATATTAGCTCACCTTTAAATCGCATTATGTCCCCCAAAAACACCAGTAATATTGACAGGTTTGAAAAGTAGCCCTGTATCAACAGTTGCAGGTGGTTTATTTTCCTCTTATATTCATAACTACACAATCAATGCTCATAGAGGATTACACCAAATGAGACAGGAACAGTCTATTCAGGTTGCCAGTGGAGCTGGTGTTTGTCAATGAAATTATAGATTTTAGGTCTGTAGGAAAAAGCTGCTGGCTCTGTCACGCTGTTCATATTCCTGAAAGCAACAAGCAACAGTGTTATACGTGTTTTAACAGGTGGCCAAAACAGCAGGTAAATGCTGTGTTGATGCGTTGATATGTCACCATGTACACTGCTTGTTTGACATGCATGATCAGTGGGGAAAAACATGCATGTCCTTTCAGATCTGGATTTGATAGAGAAAACACTGAGCTGCTCTTGTTAATGTCTTTAACAGAGCCCAGCCAGCTGCTCTCAGTTTTCCACTTAGGCTGGTCACTCTGTGGCGTGTGTGTCTGTTTTCATTTCTGGTGCCTACCGACTGTGGGAACCACACCCAGCCCTCCAGGCCGTGGCATTAGGGCAGTTCGCTGGTAATCCACCCACACCACTGCAGCGAGCTGAGGATACATAAACGCTGCCAAGGGAAGCATTTAGCAGGAGCGTGTGTGCAAATGCATTCTTATAGACATGCACTAAGTAACATGCTTTAAGTCTCCTCCACCTCCGGGGCTCATCTTACATACCGAGACGGACGTATTTTGTCCCTTTAAGTCAGGTTTAGCTCAGAAAGTATTTTTTGCTGTCATGATGATCTGTTCCTGCAGGCAGCTTCGCTTTGCTGAGCTGGCAGTCGGGTGAGCAGGAAGCAGGAGGGCCTCTGATCAGCTTCGCCTCTGCCACCAATCAATAAATACTGTGTCACTTCACCAGAGGCAAACTCCACTTAACATCTCTATGCTGTGGGCTATCTCAAGCTAATGCACAGACACTTCCTGTTATTACCAGGGTTGGGCTGTATGGTGATAATATACCATGAGATCACATACATTTGTCAACCCTCGATAATGTTGTCATAGCACTGATATATAGTTGTAGCTATATTTTTAATATATCTGAGTGTATTAGGCCAGTGGTTTCCCCACACCCCTATCAGATGAACTCAAGTACCTCTTCATCAGCACCACCTGACAGGCTCCAAATAGGGCTGGGCGATATGGAGGAAGCCGGATATAACAATATATATATTTTTTGTTGATATTGTGACAATATTGTAGAGTTGATTATTGGTGCTTTCACAAAAATATAACACTGTTTTTGATGAATAATCATCTTTAATGTAGATATATTGACTAACTGGGTAAAGGCAAATAACAGAACCGCTAAAACGGTTTTTGTAAGTTCAGAAAATTACATCACTTTACTGTTATCCAGCCTTTAAAACCGAGAAAAGCCAACACTCGTGCTATGTTATGATATCCAAATTCTAAGATGAATTCATTTTTAATTAATCTGTCGATTGTTTTTCTCTGTAATGACAGAAAATGGTGAAGAATGTTCTTTAGGGTTTCCCAAAACCCATAATTACATCCTCAAGTATCTTGTTTTTCCCACAACTGCATTATTTAATACAATTCACAGATTTTTTTTCACACAATTTAACTGTCAATATGAAAGTTAGTATGGTAGTGGCAGAAGCCTGGGCCTGACTGACGGCAAAACTGAGAGGAAATGACATAAAAATCCGAAAAAGCGAAGTCTCAGTCGGATCCATCACACAGCAGCAGCAGCGAGGCTTTGTTTCAGTCAGCAGTGTAAAAGGAGGGAATGTTTGCAGCTTTCAGTCCTTCCCACAGGTACATGTCTGATTGTTGTCTCAGCCTCATTCCCAAAACCAGTCAGGGGAGTTTGCAAACTCGTTTGTTTGCATTTTACCCTCCTTCTGTTGTCCAAAGCATTCCACCCGTATGAGCACTATGGGTTGCTATGCTGCCCTTTACTCGACTGGTGTGCACTGTTGTGGCTCTGTGCCTCAGCAACAGGACAGCTGATATTATGTGACAGGCTTTTATGTTTCTGCGCACGGGCTCCAATTATGTAAGGCTCTTTTTATCACCGGCCCTCTGCTCTCCCTCTCTAGATCATTAAAATCATTTTTGCTTTCAGCGGCCAGCAGACAGCAGAGCTCAGCTGTTAATGCAAATCAGTGGGTCAGCTTAATGTGATTAAAACTCAGATCTGAGACCAGATATCAGTTTTTTTGTAACAGATGTGATGACTTTCCGTGTGGATGCACTGTTATGTACAGTCACACAGTAAATACACGTGACCACGATGTTCCACTACTGTTACTATTTATTGTTGCTGCTCCTGCTGCCAGTGCCACTGCTAATAAAAGTAATACATTGTTATCACCACACACACGGTAGTGTTGTGATGGTACATCTTCCTGTGTTTGTCCTGTGAGTCTAATGGCTCCTACAGTCTTTGTACTGCGTCATTCTCTCAGCCTGTGATCTCTTGTAACCCAGGTGTTCACACCAGTAAAAGCACAACTGTTATTACATCCACCGAGGACCAGAAACTGATTTTCTGGCACCATCTCTGTGAAGTAATTGAATAATAATAATTTGTTCTGTGAATAAATAAAACTGGGCTGCCTTTTGAATCCAAGTAAGTAATTAATTAATTAAGTAAGCAATTTAATTTGCCAAAGGCATATTTCTTCATGAGTAAGTCAAACTAGCAATCAATGTGAATGCTCAGTGATGTTGTAAATTTCTCCGCAGGGCTTTAAAAGATACAGACGGGAAGGCAACACATTTCAAACTCACTCTTTGAAGTGCTCTTTGTAAGCAAAGAGCCTCTGCTTGTCTTTTTGTCGTCTTGTAGATACATCTAAAGTAAGACAGGCCAGCTGACAGGCAGGCGTAAGCTCGGTGTGAGCTTTCAACTTTCCTTTGCGTACACCAATTTAATGAATGAGTTTATTTACAATTAACCAGTTTGTCATATAGTCTGCTACTCAGTCAAATTTGAGGGTTAAGATCATATGACTTTTTTTTTCTTACACAGCACTCTTTTTTTAGAGTTAAGAGAACTGTAATATATGTGTAACTTCTAAACACTTCATCTAAACACATTATGCATGTTAAAAAAAAATATGAAAAGACTGAGAACGATTTAGTACTGAATTGTGGAATGAGATTGTTAAACTGCTTTTCATTATTTCTGTGTCTGGGGTTTTTTGGGTGGGGCTGAACGCCTGCTAAGTGGCGCAGTGGAGCAACCCATAGCATAAGCCCTGCCCCTACACTCTATAAAAACTAAGGCTGTTGAGTTTTTTTATTGTTTGAAAAAATTACAAATAAAAAATTACCATTCTGTTGCAGACTGAAAAGAATGAGGTTGATTTTTGGGCTGGTCAGTGTCCTCTGACTCTAAATTTGATACTGGCTCTGGTGGCTCAAACATGTCTGGCTGTACAAATCCAATAAAGCTCCTACATGGAGCATCCATTGTAGTGCTACAATTAAAAGAGGGTGCAGCTTTCTCGGACGTGGGCGTGGCTGCAGCACATACAGTGGACACGCCCCCAGTGTCTAACAGCAGAGAATACTGCCTATCATCATTTTGAAACACAATTTTAAATACTAAACCTTTTTAATCATACAAATTTGAACTCACTCAAACTCACCACATTTATTTTTGCTTTACCTGGACTTTAATTTTTGATAATCAAAGGGTGTTATCAGCAGCTGCAGATCAATTTGCCTCTGGACAGGGTAGAAGGACCTACAACCAATCAAAGCAACAAAACATGATGCAACAGACAACTGTGAACCGACGAGCATACAGATATAAGCTGTGATGGTGTAGCATCAACATGTCTGTGACAGAGTGTTGCAGTTTTTCCCATAAGAATTAAAAAAATGACTTCAGCAGAAAGTTCAACATCAGTTGCAGCCATCTTGGTTCTTTTGAAAATACCTCAACAGCGCTCCTCTTTACTAAGCTAGCTTTATGTTTGCCTTCGTGTCCCCAGGTGTGTGAACCAAAAATTATGTTACCAAGTATTTTGCATTGAGTGGGAAGGCTCCACAAGTTGTCAGTCATCATGTGAAACCTGCCCCATATTAGAGAAACAGTTGTGATTGGCCCGACACCAGCCAGGTGAGCCAGAAATCTGTTTGTACAGGAGGGGGACCAGACGCATCTGCCACAGCAAACAAAACATGGTCTCGCAGTTTCGTCTGGTTTCCAGGCAAAGTAAATATAGGGAGTGCGGCAGATTGACAGAAAGGTAATTAGCATCAAATTTCGATAATCAGTGAATTAATATAAGTCATTTAGCATGTAAAAAAAACATGGTGCTTATCTGTAAGGACTTGCTTTTTTTGTTTTCCGTCATTGTCATAGACAAAACATTGAATATATTTCAGTTTTTGACCTCATCCTGCAGTTTTTTTTAATAAAATAAAAAAAAAATAACCAGAACAGTTTGTAATAAGAGTAATTTTTAGATGCAGCCCTAATATGTAATTTGAGTACTCACTGGGGGCCAAAAGTTGATGTTTAAGTTTTGGTTGGTTAACTTTTTATTATTGAAACAATATCCCAGTGTGTCCACATCTGGATCTTATTGGTAATGTGTTCCCTCTGTGCTTTGTATCCGCCAGCCTGTCTATCACTTCCTAACCCTCTCCCGTTGCTTCATATATGTGGCGATGTCTGCCTGATGATTTACAGTTCTTTAACATTTACTTTGTTGTACTAACCTGAACAGATAACAACTAACAAGTCTGTCCCCCTCCCTCTTGTGTCTGTGCTGTCCAGTGGGATCTGGTGTGTGGTCAGTACTGGTTGGTCCCAGTGGAGGAGGTGTGTTTCATCCTGGGAGTCCTGACTGGCTGTCTCGGCCTGGGCTATGCTGCTGACAGGTAATGCATGTCTGCATGTGTTTCCGTCAAGGTGAGGTCGATGAGACAGTCATCTACAGAAAAGACGAAACGTGCAACCCAAGAAACGTTGTTAAAAAGTTACTGTGTCAATTTGGAAAGCTTGTTCAAGGTTTTTCTGTCATGGCATGCCACAAATAATCTGTGTGTCATGCAGGACACAGATGCACGTGTTAACATCTTCCAATACAAATAGTCCATCCGTCATCAGACATCTGTGCTGTTAAATCACTTTGTTCCTCAATCTCCAGTCTCTTGTCCTTACATTGCAGTTTCACTACCTCCCATACCACACACAGAGACGTAAACACTTACACGCACAAAATGGAAGAAAGATTTAGTACCAAGCAGCCCAAATGTCATTTCTTAGTGCTTTCGATCACAGTGAGACGTACAGTTCTGCAAGATAAACCAGAGAATGTATCATACTCACCAATTTTCTACACATCAACAATGAATGACATCAGTGTTAGAGTGTGCGCCTCTTTTGCACGTGCATTTATTCTTCTAGATCTCAGGACCTCATGCTTAGCAGACTGCATTAGGCACAACCCAAGCACCTCCAGTAATTGGCATAATGGATCCAGTCTGTGTGCGCTCTGTTGTCGGATTGAACATCACACAGGGGAAGCAGTAGTTTTGGGGGGAATTGTGAGGGAGATGATGCCAGTTTAATCAGCTAACAGCCTTCATTAATTTGCTGACCAATTGAGCATAGCATCTGTTTGTTAAGACTAGTGAATTAGTGTTGCCTCCTGGGAACTTGCAAAGAAGAAAAGGGAACAGTGCTAATCGGCAGGTTGGAAACAAAAGTGCTTCACCCGCACAGCTGAAAATTGGCTAATCGTCACAATTAGTGATCAGTTATGCGTCAGACTTGAGCTGCTTTGAGGATGCATTTATATTTTCTATTTATATTTCTTTCTTTGTGATTGCATTTTTCTTTAAGGGTTGATAATACATTTCAGTCATATATTTGAACAGTGTCTACAAGTCTTTCTTAAAATGTAATTCAAGGAAATCAAGTCTTCAAATTGTGTCAACTTTGAAATTTTAGGTTTGTTTAACATTTCATTAAATTGAATTAGTCATTTTGAATATCTATAAATTGCATGAAACTCATAATGTAGGAGCAACAATAGTTCACAGTGCTGTAAAAGTGTGTAGGTCCCACTGTGGTTCTCCGCTGTATCTTATCTCTTTATATTCACAGTAGACCGTTGTCCTATTTTCTGTTCTCAACTCTCTTGCTGTTAATATTTAAACATGTGAAGTAGTGTTTTTTTTTGCTCTTGCATTATCAGCACTTACATTATCATGTATTGCTGTTGTACATCCTGGTTTTATGTTTTTATCTTCATTTGTATTTACATTTAATGTAATGGTGTTTATTTATGATAAAAATGACAAAAGAGAGTTTTGGAAAAGCAGCTCAACAATATCCCCAATTTATTTATCAGTATGTTGTAGTAGTTTTATTATGAACCGAAAGTGTAAGTGTGTTTTGTGGGGTGTAATAATGCCGGTGTAATGATGTGTCAGTCAGGTTGTTTTCAGTACATATCTCTGTTTCTCTGCAGGCTGGGCAGGTTCAAGACTCTGCTGACCTCTCTGACCCTGTCTGTGGTGTTTGGGGTGCTGGTGTGTGTCTCTCCGTACCCCTCCATCTTCATCGTCATGCGTTTCTGTTTGGCGGCAGCTAGTGCGGGAGTCTACCTCACACTGTACATCACTCGTGAGTATTTTAACATTTGAAGGACACACAATGTTTCTTTTTCATAGAAAGATCCAGCTAAGAAGAGAAAAGGGACAGGTCACCCCAAAATAAAAAATACACATCTTGCCTCTTACCTGTAGTGCCATCTATTAATCAAGATTGTTTTGGTGTGAGTTGCAGCTTGTATGAGATATCAGCTGCAGAGATGTCTGCCTTTTCTCTAATATAATAGCGCTAGATGACGCTTAGCTTGTGGTGCTCAAAGCGCCAAAAAAGATACATTTAAAAAACTCAACAGCAATGTCTCTTTCCAGAAATCATGACCCGGTTAATCACGATAAGCCACGGACCTTGTTGTGAGCAGTTTCATGTAGGGACTTTTTTCTCTCTACCAAAGTACACTTACCAACTGTATTACCACGCAGAAGGAAGTGTGCATCTACTGCTAGCTCACCTAGCACCACTGGGCTAGCTAACGGTAAAGCTCAGCCGAGGAGGATGCCATTAATGTTTACATCTCACGCTGTCACAAGCACAAGTCTTCATCCATGAGTAGATACATGCTTCCGTCTGCATGGTGATACGGTTGGCGGGTGTAGTTTGGTAGGAAGAAAATAGTTCCTACATGAAGTAAGCAGGTCATGATTTCTGGAAAAAAGCCCTGCTGTTGAGTTTTTCACATGTATTTTTTAGCGCTTTGAGCGCCACAAGTCAAGCGCCCTCTGGTTCCATAATACTAGAGAGAAGGCAAACATCTCTATGGATGATGTCGCCAACACTTGGTAACTCACACCAAAGCAATCTAGACTGATAACTAGCACTACAGGTAAGAGGAAAGAATTTTCAATTTTGGGGTGAACTGTCCCTTTAAGAGTGTAGTTAGACACAGCAATACTTCAGTGCTACTTCATGCTAATGTCAGCATGCTAAGATCTTCACAATAAAAATGCTGACGTGTTTGTTTAGTAGACATAAAAAACTATGTTCACTCTTTAAGTTTAGTGTGTTAGCATGCAGCTAACTGGCACTAAACTCAAAGTACAGCTGAGATGAAACAAGATTTGTCAGAGTTGTGTTTGACTGTCAGGTCTGGAGCTGTGTGAACCGTCTCTGAGGCTGGTGGTGACCATGCTGGCCGGGCTGATGACTGTAGCCGGAGAACTCCTGCTGCTGGCCGTCGCCCTGGGCTGCCAGTCCTGGAGGGGCCTGCTGGGAGCCGGCGCCGCCCCGCTAACACTCTTCCTCAGTTACGGGTACGAGTGTGTGTGTGTGTGTATTTTGTTGCACATCTGTAGTATGTTTATTTATTTGTATGGTTTCTGTGTTATTGTTATTTTAATTTAATTTTCAGCTTGACTTCATCATTGGCATTTTCTTTTTGTTTCTAGATATTCTTTGTGTACGGTCACGAGTATGAACATGTGTTTATTTTCCTGTGGAACTGCAGGGACACGAGAGTGAAGGAACCTGATAGTCTTTTGATAAAGTGTCTTGATGCCAACTGACTTGCTGAAAGCTTTGCTGGATCGTATTGATTCCAATCCCCTCGTCACACTGAGCCTTTTAGTTCATGTCAGAATGCATTAGGACCACTTTGTTTAAGGTCCCCAGTCCCTCTAAGACCTCTGTTACAAGATAAGCTTTCATTGCAGTTTTAAAGCCAAATTAACAGAGATTAAAGTATGATTACCAGCAATGAGTTGCAGGTTTGGAAGAAAAGCTGGATTAAGAAATAAGGAATTCTGCTACCTTGTGACCCACATGGGTTATTTTCCATGCTGAAGGATCAAATATGGGCTTCGTAGTTTTGATGCTGTGTAAAGGTCAGCAAAGATCAGAGTGATCCGGACTTATGTTTTGTCTGCTATGCAGCATTCCTGGGGTGTTTCCAGAGTCTCCTCGCTGGCTCCTTCTGTCAGAGAGATCCGCAGACATGAACTCCTTCACCGAGAGAAGAAACTCCAACAGAGATGTGAGGGATGACGAGAGCTTCACAGGTGCGTGTGTGTGTGTGTGCATAGTGTAGATCCTTATTGTCTTCCTTAAAACGAGAGCAGCTCAGGTTTTTCTGCATCACTGCTGGGTTCAGTTCCTGAGGTCTGCATTATTTATGGGTTACTCATTGCAGTGCATTTCAAAATACGAGTACTCATCACACACCGCTACCAGGAGCAGGTAATGATGCTCAATTATAATTCATGATTTATTAAAGACACATCGAATTATAATAAAGCCTCACGACCCGCAGCTACAAAATCATCTGAGCTGGATACGTTGATGCTCAACATGTTTCCCAGGTAGAGTGGACTTTGCTCTTGTGTAGCAGGGTGTCTGCAGATCCTTAAAAAGTCCCAAAATGTCTTACATTTAATTTTTTAAATATCAGGCCTTAAAAGTTATTAAATAGTCATTAATTTGAACTTGTGACATTTTGTCTAATTAAATTTATCCATCTTTTATTTATTTTTTGTCAAAATGAGTCAAGATTTTTTGCATTGAAGTCTTCTCTGATGTAACAAATCTTAAAACCTTCCACTGGACTTAATCCTGCCTTTTTACTTAATACTTCAATTTACCTGTTGGCAAAATGAAGATTAAGTTAATTCACTCTAACAACCATGTTTTCCTTACATAAAACCTACCCATGCTTGGAACCACAAACACAATTACCTGCAGTGTTTAAATAAGAACTTCTGCTTTAAATTTTCCTTTTAAAAACTTGTTAATGTTTTTAAAAGTCATTAGATTTAAGTGTCTTATACCTGTAGACGTCATTGAAATTCTAATTTTAATTCGTATTGAGCTCTGTTATGTTCACAATACGCAGATGCCTTTGAAACATGTGAGTAAACACGACAAAAGATTAGAAATGAACAAATTATTTGGCATTTATCAGATTTAAGCTTCAGATTAGGCTGATTACAACTGTGAATGGGTTATTTAAATCAACTTAATAGATGAGTTTTCTACATTTCTGGCATCCTGTTCTCACGTGATTCAATCAGGAGAGAGAACTCCACCACTGTATCGTCTGTTTGAAGGGTGAGACTGTGAGACCTACGTCTCTGACCAAACACTAAGCTATCAGTGATGGCTGTCAGAATGTACAGCGACTGAACAATTAACATTACACGTACATCACTTCCCCTTCTGAGTTTGCTGTTGACTGCTCCAGTGGAGGCATGTCGCTGTCTCCCCTGACAGAGAGGCCTCTCTGATGATAAAAGCAATGCGCTCGTTAGAGAGCTGTGACTGGGAAGAGCCTTCTCCTGTAGCTGTCGTGGTTTTTTGTGTGCACTTAAAGATTTTTTGACTTCAAGTGTCATATCGAACAATTTTTGTTTAACTTTTTAGATGGTTCATACAACAGAAGAAACAAAGTTAACGGTACCTGCTACCTCCTTCCAGGCCTTTTATTTACTTGTCCCTGTCACACCACTAATGACAAAAGAAAATTAAATGTTTTTTCTCAACCCCACTTCATCTGAAATAACTTCAATCTCAGCGTAGGAAAAGTTTTTCTTTCTCTCTCTTTCCGTCTTTGTTTGCCCCATGTTCGCAGGTCGACAGGATGCACCTGTCCACAGTTAATGTCACCTCTATATATGGTGGTCACTGGCTAGTCATGGGCGGGGATGGATGCTAATTGCTGCTTAGTAAGAGTGTGCTGTCAATCTAAGATTGATTAGCAGTCATTAACGTACTGTGATCAAATTCGAGTTTTCCGTGGTGTTCATGGCTTTGATGTAGGTTTTTTGTACCAAGATTTTTTATGTGCATATCTACTCACAGATTTACTGACATTTCATTTCATGAATGAGTCCCATTGTCTTAACTCCCTCGTTTTTGGGGCTCCATAGGTCCCACTTCTGTATGACAACTGAAAAATCAACCTTTTTTTCACTTGATATATATTTTTTGAGTCTTTTGATTTCATTGAAACTGTCACTGATTCTTCGAAGAAGGAGTTATAATTATTGACAAAGACATTAACAAATGCATTAATAAACTATGTAATTATGTTATATCTACTTAGAATTACATCAAAATGTAAGTGTGTAATATAAGTACTTTATTAATTGCTTATGAACTGCTAATAAATGCTAAACTGCAAGGTTAACTGAAAATGTTATCATAAAATCCATTTTTATTAATCCTGGTACAACTGCAGTATTATGAGTGCCTGTTAAACATCCTCCGTTCGACCAATAGGAGCTGCAACAACATCGATTTAACTGTAGTCCTCCTGTACATGTCTCTTTTCAGATAAAATAAATGGATAGTGAGCTATTGATTAAAAGAGCAACCAGGTCATCACTCTCTGCGCTTTGGAGCTGTGAATTAAAGAGCCTGTTTTGTCCTGTTTGCCTTCTGCAGAGCTGGATTCAGAGCCGACCCCCTCCTCACGCCCACACCTGTCCTTCCCTGAGCTCTTCCACAGCAGGAACATCTGGAAGAACATGTGTGTGCTCGGCTTCACCTCGTAAGTCATCCCACACTCTTGGCATTAATTTAGCAACGCTGCAGTTTTGAGTCAGCTCTTTCCGTTTGCACTTTATTTACAGTAACTGGTCGCTGCTGCAGTCTCATATTTCATCCTCAAAGTGCTTTGACTGATTCTTATGCGTTGCTGAACTACTTCTCTATTTAAAACTGTACTCTTTGTTATTCTGTCCCCCCTCCTTCAGATTCATCTCTCACGGCATTAGTCACTGTTACAGCTCTTTCCGAGGTGATGTCAGAGGCACGGCCCCCAGCTTCTACTGGACGTACCTGCTGTCAGTGTGCGCGGGGGGCGGTGCCTGGCTGTTGCTCTGGGTGACTGTAGACAGGTGCGGCCGCCGTGGCATCCTGCTCCTCTCCATGACGATGACAGGGCTGGCCTCTTTGATCCTCCTGGGACTCATGGAGTGTAAGCAGGCTTTACTTGCGGGGTATTTTTTTTTTCCTCCAAGTGAATCTAGAGTCAGATCAAGAAAGCTATAAATAGTCTTTGCCAACAAGGTGGAAACACTTTCCCTTCATCTCCCCAGAGGTCACCCCCTGTTGTTGTAGAGAACCATTATGTGAGGCTTGCATGAGGATTAAAGGCCTTGCTTCCTCAAATCCTCACTGGAATGGAAGTAAAAGTTATTTTATTTGATGTTAAGCTCAGTTTTGCTCATATAAGATCATCTATACACCCATGACCTCATGTTTGGCTTGAGCATCATGCAATATGAAATGGATTAGTAGCAGCGCTGTTCATGACAAAATATGTTTCGGGTGTCTTTGTCTTTCCTCAGCATGGTGTAGGAACGCACAGTTGCCTCAGTCTCAGTCTCCCCCCTGTGGCTGAAATGAAGTATGACACCCAGTTTATGTAGGACACTGCAGTGGCAGCAAAGTCAAAGCTGTGTCAGGTGCTGTGCTTTAATCATGCATCAAAGGCTGAGGGGGCAGTATCACTGGGGGGTGATGGTGTTTCTGCTGACCTCTTAGAGGCTGCTCACTGCTCTCTGTGTTCACTGTTAATGACAGAAGTCTGGACGTTTCAGGGAGAAGATCATTCAGAAATCTACACTGGGAGTTAGTTCACATCAACAGGGCATCATGATATATTATCAGTTAATGTAAAACAGAAATGCTGCACTTCACCATGACAGTCCGTAGTTACTGATGCTCGTCCTTCCCTCCTCTGTCTCTTTAGATCTCAGTGAGACGGCCATCACAGTTTTCTCAGTGCTGGGACTCTTCTCCTCCCAGGCCACCGCCTCCCTCTGCATCCTCTTCACTGCAGAGATCATGCCCACCATCATCAGGTAAAACTAACACAGCAGCACTGATGTAAGAGTTAAAGAAGTCTTTATTTATTTATCTTTGTGCTAATACATTAAACTGTAGGATGTGTCAATATTTGATGAAATGAATCAGGACATGAAAAATGCAGAGGAGAGGAGAGAGGACGTTTCCATCAATATATATAAGTAATGAAGAGACATTTCCTGACATCTGACAAAAATCCTGATTCACTGGGATCACTCTTAAAATTACATGGCAGCTTAGCGGATCTTCTTTTGGAAATGACAGAATAAAATGCCTCATGTTGAGGGACTTTCAGGTAATTTACAGTTCTGTGTAACACCTAATATTTCTTAAACAAATGTTATTAATTCATACTAGAAGGAATAGTTCAACACTTTTGGAAATATGCATACCCGCTTCCCTCTTAAGAGTTTCATGAAAAGATCGACACTGCTGTCATGTCTGTATGCTAAATATGGGGACATTTAGTGTAGCTTAGCATAAAGTCTGGAAACAGGGATACAACTAGCCTGGCTTTGACTTAAGGTTAAGAAATGTTTACACTTGTGACATAACATGTTAAATGTGTACTGTGGAGGAATGGTGGATTAGTTTTGTAAACACAACATTCAAACTTGGCCCCTCCTCTCCAAACATCTTGTATGCACATTGCAGTCTACTGTGCTATTGTAGGAACGTTACATTTGTTGTAAAAGGTGACACTTGAGCAAGCTAACTAAGCTAACCATCTGCACCTATCCATCTAACAGAAAACAGGCCATCCCTGTGTGTCTGCCATTAATTGAACCCCAGGTTCACTCTTGTTTTGGGCACTTTTTCGCAGTTTCCTCTTAGATGTGTGCTCCTACCACCTGCTTGCTACCTTTATAGAAAGTCCCAACCTCATCTGCATGCTGTTATTGGCTGGTAGCTACACACCAAGCTAAATACTGACGAAATAAGGAAGTAGAGGCAGAGGGCGGTGTTTCTGCAGATAAATACACTGCCACACACTGGAAATGAGGAAAACGGCTAGTATCCAAAACCAACCAACCAAACAAACAAACAAAAAAAGCTCTGCTGACTTGAGTTGAGAATCACCAGAGACCCCACAACATGATATTAGCAAGATACAGCAGGAACAGTGCTAACAATAGTGTCATTGCTGTCAGTCTAATGGTGATAGCCTGATGGGAACCACACTGTGGGTACGATGTTATCAGTTATTATCATGTATGAGCACAGTTTAACACCCAGCACCAATAGAGAGAGGAATGGGAGTTTTGTTTTTGAGAAAGGGGGACTTAAATCTGGAAAACTGTGTCCCATGTATGTGTTAAATATTTGTATATTTATATGTTTATGTGTCAAATCAGAAATTGTCCTTTTGTCTTCAGGGGCAGTGGCGTGGGCGCAGTGCTGGCCCTGGGCTGCGTGGGCCGCCTCAGCTCCCCGCTCATGGATCTGAGGAACCACTACGGTTACTTCCTGCACCACGTGGTCTACTCCTCTCTGGCCCTGCTGGCTGTGCTGTCCATCCTGCTGCTGCCAGAGAGCAAGAGAAAGCCGCTGCCCCAGACTTTGGGCGACGGGGAGCAGTACAGACGCCCCCCTCTGGGCAGGAGGAGGAGGGACAATGTGCCGCTGCTAGCCACGCCCAACCCAGAGACCTAAAACAGCCCTGAAAGAGTCCGATGGACTGTGCTCAAATCACCCACTTTGCAGCCAGAACATTTACACCCATCATGTTCATGCAGAGGAGGAGAAAGACAGAACATTATAGATACAAGGGCTGCACAGATGATTGTGGACGGACGATGAAGGGCGGTGATAAACGTGATCGGACACTCTAAGCTTCCTAACATATCATCCTCTAGTCATTCCAAACGCAGGCGGTTTGGTCGAGCTATCATTTTCCTCCACCATCCTCCATTTCCTGCCATTCAGATGTGTGTAGATCTGACACACAGTGTTCACAGACACGTCTTCATCTCCATTTCCTCCTGACCAGAAGGCAGGTGATCCCCGCCATGTGACACACCAGCATACACTGCTGCACGCCGTCCTCCCGTGCGTCTGTCGTAGAGATGTTAGCTGCTTACTACTGACACTCCAGACCAGACGTGGCTCAGAGAGTAGTTGCAAAGTTATTCCTAGCATTTGTCTTAACCTGCATAGAACGTTTTTTGTCGTGTTTGCTGTGTACGACAACACTAGAAGTGCTCGGAGGTGTGCAAAATCAAAGCAATGTCAGCTTTGAATACTTTTCTGTGACACTTGTGGTTAAACTTTCCCATGTGGCACTCCAAACAGGGACGGACCACAGCTCTTGAACACATGTTGTAAGACTCTATGGAGTGTGGGTGCCTTGTAAATACTCTAGACTTAGTTTCTTTAACTTTTTTGGGGCATCTGAGTTTTGCTAAAGCAGAGCCTGTGGCTGGAAACTGTACGGTTCAGTTACGCTATGCAGTGGAGAAGCAGATGCAGAGCACTTTGAATTATTCTTTTGTAAAGATGATTGTGGTTAATTTGACCAAAATCTTTAAAAAGAAAATAAGGGACAGTTTTATGAGCTTAAATCTACTATCGATAACGGGATCAGAGGCTAAAAAGGAAACAAAATAGTCTTTCAAACAAAAATGTGTTAATGTTCAAACTGTTTAAATCCAGTTACTGAATCTGGCCTGGAGCCAGCAATATTTATGTCTTATTTATGTTGTTATTAAGCATAATCAGAGAATTACTCAGAGGCCTAGCATTTTTTAAGTATTAAGCTAAATATTGTTAAATTGGGTTGAGATGACTCTGACTCTCGAATAACTGTCACAACATTCCTATCTGCATGTTTGGAAGCACTGAAGGGCTTGTTTTTTCTGTATTTCCTCAGAAGCTTATAGTTACTCAATACCTCTCTAGAAGACCAGTCTCAGCTGTATGAGAATAGACGGGTACAAACAAACTAAGTAGACTTTTAAATGGTGACTTGTATAACCAGGCACATATATTTTTTGTCAGCAGTTTAATGTGGAGGTTTTGAAAGAGGTCATCTGTTATTTTACCTGAATGTTTATTGATGCTGGAAGAAAAGGGCCCAGTGATTATGCCCCATGAGGTTTGAATGGGAGCTGAAGAGGGCCCCAGAGCTCCAAATTAACCCCAGACTCCTCGACCACGCACCGAGGATATTGTTTTCCTTCATGGCTTTTTTATTTTGAGTGTGCTGGCTGGTGCCATGTTGCATACAGTTAAATCATGATGGAGAATTACAAAGCATGTATGTTTTAGTGCTTCAAAAAATCCCAGTGTTTGTTTACGTGCTCTGTAATTCTTTTACTCAAGTTAATGTGGGTGCGTGATATTAAGAGGAAGTGGGGGGTGTTTAATTTGGACTCTGACGTTTAGGATTCACTAAAGAAATTATGACACTCAGTTTTGTTGACAGCTACTTCCTCTGTTTTTTCCTCTGTATTTTGCACTCAACAAGTCCTAACACTTGTACACTGACAATTATTATCACTATGGTTAACTTGGCTCGAGTAGTATTATGTCTGACAACACTGATGATCTGTTCAATGATGAGTGTGATGCAGTTAACTCTATAGCCTGATTTAATGTAAAATAAAACTGGTTCAATTACCAAGACATGAGCAGTTTTTTTTTTATGAGTTGTTACAGTATGAATCGTTGTGGTTCAGTGTGTTGGCTGTACGGGGATATATTGGCAGAATTGGAATATAATATAACAAGTATGCTTTCTTTAGTGTTAAATCGTCTGAAAATAAGAATTGCTATTTTATAATAAGCCATTTATACCTACACAGGGAGTGGTCCTCATTTACAGAGATCGCCAAGTTGTACTGCCATGTTTCTCCAGAAGCCCAGAATGGACAAACCACACACTGGCTCCAGATACATCCATGGGCCTGGTCAGACTTAGCCTGACTGAATGACATGGAGCCACCACCTTACGGGCCCACCACCTGCTGGGGCTGACATCAGCTTTCAGCTCCCAGGAAAAACTACCTGAGAGTCTGGATCTTGAGTTATCAGAGAGAAAAGGTGAGCTCACATTAGCAGGTGCTGGACTAGCAACATGCCTGCAACATGCCAAGGGTGTCAGAGAAACAGATTTGTAACGTGAAACTGCTTTATTCAGTGTTTTTATTGGTCTAAATCACTGAGTCAGTTTGTTTTGCAGATTAAGTAACGTCTGTGGATAATTCAGCTTCTGCTAAAAACCAAGTGAACAATGAACACTGAATAAATTATAAATGGTAGAAGTTTCAGATGGTTGCAATCTGCAATTCTCACTGC
>JAPZEB010000013.1:22023000-22037872 GCA_029783705.1 Chaetodon striatus | reverse complement strand
TTTTGTTTTTTTCCACCGATGACACCAGTGAGTGTATTAGTTTAGCATGCTACGTTGCTAACCGACATGTGCAATTTTCAGTTTGGTTATGAATGAGCAATCTTGAGCCTTTCTTATAATCTAAAACCAATCTGAGTTAACTGTAGATATTACGAGGATGTTGTAATGAGTCAGAATGGTGAGTTTTGTGTTTCAGAAATGCATTTATTTTCACATGAGAACGGTGATTTTTTACTGCACCATTTCTGGGTGCCATGTTGAGTGCTGTTAAGTAAAAAAAAGTGCTACATGTGTGCTAAAGCTCATGCTATGTAGACGTATGGGATTTTTCTGATTTTCATGATATAAATAATATGTTACAGTTCATTTTGAGATAATCGGAAGTGCATAAATGTGAATGTGAACGAGAAAAACATGACTGATTAGAGATAAGAGATCATTTGTGTAACATGATTGATATAATACTGTTTAAAAAGACACACATTGAGGGTGACTGAGGTTTTAAGGTCTCATGATACAGTTCATCATTCCTTTTGTGGCCAGGCTTTCTGTCCTTACTGGCCTCATCTGAAGCACACCATGTCTGTACTCTAGGTTGCAAGGTCACCTGCACCCACCAAAATAGGTCTTGCACTCAGTTGCACGCCCATCTTCATGATGTTGTGGTCAGATGCTGTTCCACGAATCTTCTTAGTGTCCTCGTAGCTCCATAGTTTTATTGTCCAGAAATTGGATTAGCCCTGCATGTGCCTCTGCCTTTTTTTTCCACAGTCTGCTGCCAGTTGTCCATTCTCATCGTCGATGAGGTCTTTTAAAATAGTGTCCTTAAGCCCATAAGACTGAAGATGACCCAAAAAATTTACCTTCAGCTGTTCATTATTCTTTTTTTCTTTGTCAAAGATTAACTGTGACTATCAGCCACTTGACTTGGTAACCTGTTGACAATTCTGGCATACATGGCCAGTACTAGATCAAAAGATAATTGTGGAGGAGGATCAGGCACGTTATTGACTTACAAAATAAAAGTTAATTTACACAAGTGCTTACTCCTAATATGCCAAAACTGTTCATTAAAATGTTACTCTGAATTGACCAGACGGAGTACTTTTTCTTAAGTCTGTCTCAAGGGGACACTTCATTGCTTTTGCACATTAATGTCAGTTTATTTGTAAAGGAAAGAACTTCTCAACAAGTTAAAATAATTGTTTCGTGTCTACTATGACATCGCAGGAGCTCTTTAGGTCTGAGAAAACAACCCTGCACCCATATTGCACACAGATCTTACAGCTCCTGTTTCTAACAGTGATCAGTTGATACGTGCGAATGTTGTGTATCACTTTATTTTAACTTTCTTTTTTTTGTTGTTGTTTTTACTTGTGGCTGTAAAGATCTTCAAAAGATATATGTCACATTTATTGAGGCCTTTAGGAATACTTACAATGTACAAAAACGGAAAGAAAAATCATATTTCTGGCCCAGAATCTCTCAGTGCAAATGGCCCACTACTTATCTAAAAAGCTTAAAGGTTCTGTATGTAATTTTTGGAAAGTCCTTGTTTTTAGTTACCTCTCTCTTAGGCTGTTAGTTGAACTGCAGTCAGCATCCTGTTGCTCATGTTTCATGAACTAAAACAATGACAAACAAGAAACTGACTGTAATTAACCATCATCATGTTGATAGTATACTAAAAATTACTAGAAAAAAATTACAATCACATTTAGATTAATGTTACGATCTGTGATGTTCCTACATTTTATTTGGACCATTTGCTTCATAATACTAAGTTGCTCACAATTTACAAATTACCTTAGTTACAATTACAATTGTCTTTACAAATTACTTTACCAGCTGACATTATGAGCAATGGCAGATCCATGTAGAGAAGTAGCCATATGGCTTACCATAGCTCAGATTAGGTTTAGCTTGTTGGCCACCCCTGCATCGCTCTTGCCTAGTTGTTGTGAATTGTCTTATGCTGTTGAATGGTGGCCTATGATGGACAGAATACTTGCTACAACTGAACCAAATCATTCTCTTGATTGATGGCCAATGGTCGATAGGTGCTACTGTATAAGGCCATCAGTTAGAACTGCAGACCTCTTTCATCTCCATCCAACCTCCATGCCATGTGTTCCTGACAGTGTAAGTTTGCTACACTGCAAAAACTGAAATCTAAATAAGATGAAATATCTTATATTAGGGTGATATTTGCTTATTTTTTGTCTGATAAGATATTTCTTCTCACTAAGCAGTTTTCATGTTAGAGTGTTTCGCTTGTTGTAAGTGTTTTGGTCCTAAATTATCTCAGTAAGATATTACAGCTTGTTACTGAGATTTTTTTTTACTTATATTGAGTAATACAAGCTTGAAACTAGAATATCAACTGTAACAAAGCTGTCTCATCAACACTCACAAGTACAAAACCACTCTTTCTAAGTAATAATTTCTTATTTCAAGCATAAAATGAGAAATCTTTGACACAATTTAATCTCTTCACATAATTAAAACAGATGACAAATGCCAAATGGAATCCACTGTTTCATTTTAAATGAAACAATAGAAAATATGCACCTACATTTCAGTACAGTTGGCACAGTACTGTAAACTCACACTTAATATTTAAACATTTAACATGTACAATCTCAAACAGTTTGAACGAGAAATAGCTTATGATATGTTTTCATCTATTGTGAACCTTCCTTAATCTGATCTTCCAAATTACAAGGCAGCTTTAAAAGCAAGTCATGTGATATCTGGGCAACACTGTGAATTAATTTTCACTTTTGTATAATTCTATTACATCTCCAAGATGGTATTTTACCTGTACAAAGGTTTGACTCTTGCTGCTGATTGTGTAATAAGGGGTAAAATCCACCAGCTTTTCAGCATCCACTAACTCATTAGCTTTTGCAAGGTGTGGGACCTCAACTTGATATGCCATGAGATTTCTATCAAAGTGTATTGTTTGAAATGGTTGAAATTCCAAACAATAAAGCATAGAATCAACAAGGTATATGTTTTTGACCAGTCCAAATTCTGGCATATTACCATTCACTACTTTGGCAAGGATCATTGACTTCTGAGTTATGTATTTATTGCCATTTATCACAAGCATGATTTACTTCATCATAACCTAGGAAGTCTCTCAATTTTCCTTGTAAATACTGTAGATCTTTGACTTCAGACACAGGTCCCATCTCCCTTTCATTTGAAAAGATTGGATGAACAGAAGGGTCAACATTTTGGCAGCTTTCATATATTTGATTTTGATTAACCAAAGACTTGCAAATATTTTTAAAACTGAGCTTTGAAGCCCATTGTTTAAAGTGGCAATGTTTAGATTCGAACCGCATACACATATGTCTAACCATTGGACCTAATGATTTAATCTGCGATGGCAAATGTATCAGATAATGCTGTTTAGGTGTAATATTGTGTTCTGGGAAAAGGTCCCTCCAATGCCTCATATGAGTTTCAATTAGTGCCTTCAATCTAGAAACAGTTGCAAAGGTCAGAACAGGTGCAAACACTATGTGCACAATCTCTGTTAGCTCATGTATTAGATGTAAATATGCATTGTCTTCTACACTCCCCAAAACAAATGGTAATATCCTTAGCAGGACAACAATTTGCCCAGATGACTGCTTTAATTTACCATCACTTGACATTAATGTACTCAATGAAATTGGGGATGGTTGATCTCTGACATCCAGAGGAAAATAAGGGAAATCAAGGATAGCAGAATTCACAGAGTCCAGATCTATCAGTCCTGACTGAACAAGATGATGTAACACACTCTTGATTTCCAAAGGAGCTATACCTTCCAGAATGACATGCATAATGTCTTGTGTAGTTTGTTGTATAATGTCAAAAGCAGGGAATTCAACTAATTTGCTTCTTCGATTGATCCCATAAGTTGTTCTCAGGCTGTTGCGAAGCATGTCTGTATCTGCCTTTTCTATTTCATTAGTCTGTCTGATATGCCTCTTTAAAGTCCTTTTATTAAATGCATCCTCATTGAAGTGTGACTGCATGTCCTCAAAAGAACACTCACAGTGTCTGCATTTACTGTAAGCAAAGCCAACACCCTCCTTAAACCCTGCCAGTTCATGCTGTGCCAGAGTGTCTCCACAGACAGAGACAATGGCACCATAAATAGTTTTCTGTCCATTACTTGTTTGCATTTTAACACCATTGTACAATGCATCCAAATCTTCTTTGATTCTGTTCAATATCACATCTACACCACATTGACAGAGGTCTACAGATCTAGCCATGGCAAGTAACCTAATAGCATCAAGTTTCGACCTGTATTTTGGATTTATGTTTGCTAGGGTATAATACACCATGAACAGCTTATTTTTTGAAGCAAAGGATCCGAGTGGATTACAGACCTCTATTTCATCTGTATATAGAACAATCTGCAATGCATTTGGTATCTCTGAAAATAAGGGGTGTGAGTTTAAAAGGGAGCCATCAACAAAGTCCTGAAAAAAACCCTCCTTGCACCTCTGAGGACCTTTTTCAATCATAGAGAATATCTTTGGGTGTGATAAAAATTGCTCTAGGCTTTTGACCAATGGAATGGAATGAAAGACTTGTCTTTGATGAAAAAGAGTTTTGATGTTCCAAGTTTCCTTTTGCATATAGTTTGAGAAATTAAAATTTCCTCTGGATCCACAATGCTTAACTGCTTCTTCATTACACTGTTCTGTCGAAATGTTGTTGCAACACTCGTGAATGGGTCAACAAAACTGTCAAACACATCCAGTACTTCGTTTTGAAGGTGTCCTGATGTGCTTCCAGAATGCTTCTTTAGCACCTGCTCTATCTGGCTCCTGAGGTTGCTCACCAGTGATGATTGGTACTGCTGCACACCAGCAACAATGTCATTCATGCCTTTCTGAAAATGAAAAGAATAACACAACTTCATGATATTTGTAACAAACAGTTTTGTTTATGATGTAGACGTTAGCATAGGAGAGTGACTGTAGTGAATTGGATAACAAGACAGGAAGATTGACCATCAACCATAAATTGACAGTTACTAAACACTCTGTGTAACTGTAAACAAGCAAATGAAAACTGTGCTATGTTTTGTAAAAAAACAAAACAAAGAAACCATCTTACCTGTGAGAGGCGATGCTTGGCCCGTGCATTTATCACAAAGGCGGTGGCCTGCGTTGTCAAATCCTAAAACAGTGGAAACTGTATTAAGTATCCTGACGTAATGTGATTTGACATTCGTAGTTACATATCAACTACAATGTTAATCACAGAAAAAATAGTCCTTTTCATGTTAAATTGTTTTTGGGAATTGTATCTAGTGTGTTTTAGCTTTAATATTTTGTCTTATCATTCATACATGAGGTGTCAAATCACATATTACTGTACTGTAGATGGTATTTATAGTATGTTGATACCAATACATCAACTTCAGTAGACTGTCACCAGCAGAGTCATTTACTGGTTGTACTGTGGCAGCTCTGTCTTGGTAAATGTCTATTTGCCCCTCATCTGTGTCAGCTGTACAGAACTGTGGGCTGGTGATGCTGGAATCCTGAGGAGGTTGATCAGGTTGAATGTTGTTCTGTGTCACACATAAAAGAAACAAATTACTTCACATTTCACTTAATTATGCAGATGTATTTCATTCCTGTTTGTAATTAAATATTTTCACACACACCAAGCAGTGAATTTGCATACAAGCTAAGCTGATTTACAATTAAATATTTCTTCATAAATGATGTCTAGTTGCTTCTGACAGACAGATGACTTGTTGCTTGTGCCAGCGTGTGAAACTACCGTAATGTTGATTATTTACGATAGGAAGTTTTTCCGTTGTTTTATTTTGAAAATTTCCTGATGCTCTGTGCGTGTGACTTCCTGTGCGGTCTACATTTTACACTGCCATAAGGCGTCAATACAATAGACATATAAACAGATATAAATAGATATAATACAATAGATACATATAGACATATAAACTCTTTATATGTCTATGGTCAATATTGTACCATACTGTCAATAGTCCACCGACGTAGATCGACGTCGCACAACACATCCGGTAAATATCAAAATAAAGCACAATGGACAGACTTTGGACCGTAAATCATCACCTTGTCAACATTCGTTTCACACGCTGGCAGAAGCAACAAGTCATCTGTCAGTCAAAGGGTCCTAAAGCTAACAGGATGTCATGTATGAAAACATTCATTTAATAAATGCTAGTTGTGAAGTTGGCTGACAAGCACTCCTAATGGTATCAGAGTTACTCACTTGTTGCCGCAGCGGTCCTTGACTTTCCTCTTGCGGCTGTTCACCTGCTGGTCTTGGGCCTTCAACAAGATCTTGGGAGTGTCTTCTCTTTACATGATGATAGAATGACTTATAAACACGATATTCCTCTGTACACCCATCAATACCACAGAGCAACCGGAAGTCAGGGCTGCGGCTGTGCATCCGACTGATGTGGCTTAGTAAGACTTTCAAAGAAAAACTGACGAAAATAAGGCAAATAACGCAGCGCCAAAGCATTTCGAAGCTCTAAAAAATTACATTCACATCGAATAGACACGTTGAGATTCTCCTGCAGTCTCTGAAAGTGATGGGAAAAGGTACGCGACACCGTGGGCTATTGACAACATTATCGGGCAGCGCAGGGGAGTTCTATGAATTAAGCTTTTTTACATTTTTAAAAATTAGTATTTTTAATGTGATTTATTGAAGTAACTGGTTGCAGTAATACATTTTTAAATATACTGTATGAATTTCAAATTATGACTCCAGCAGTTAATAATATTCTCCCTTTGTGGAACATGTATGTCACCCCCATTTTATGACATGGTACGTTCACGCACACGCGCCAGAAGGGGTCATCGGCAGGTCAGTTGAAGCGGGCTCCCTGTCTACACTTGTGCTGTTTGAAACTGAAGCCCTTAGAGGGCCTCTAAATAGACTACGCCATGGATGAAGATGGAAGTGCTTTTTCAGGTATGGATGCTACGACGGTCGCAGTACTGAAAGGTAATGTTAATTTGCTTTTTTCTGTCTTTGCAACATAAGCTAATTGTGGAGTTGGCTAACAAGGTCTCACATGCTAATTCTAACAGACTGGTTTCCTTGCTAACCTTCAAGCCGAACATGTGCTTGGGGGGAGTGGGGAGGCATGAGGGTGTCTTTATTTGAACACTGTACAATAAAACTACAATAAAACACCTATTTGTGATTGTAGTGTAGGGTGACTATACGTCCATATGTCCGGGGGGATTTTATAAAATTCCATAGAATGTCTGGGTTTTGCTCAGCTTCGCCGGCTACAGAAAAGACATGCTACCATAACTCCTCCAGTAGCCACGCTATTAAATAGACGGAATCTACGGTAAAGGCTGAATTACCTGAGGTGAGCTGACTGAGCCAGAGAGCAAAGAGGATTAAGAGACAAACATTTGAGTCATTTATCTGTGGTTTATCGGTATTTTCTGTGTAAAATCTTGTAAATAATGACATCAGTATCACTCTGGAGTGTTTTCTTCCTGTTCTTTTGCCGTATTTTCACCGAGTTTTGCCGTGCTTTTGCCTAGTTCATCTTTTTTGTCATCGTCTCTTTAATCATAGTTCGTGTTTTATGGATTTCATAAATAGTTAATTAAGATAAACAATATTAAATAATAATAAATATTAAATAGGTTGAGTTTCTGGTTTGTCTTCTCAAAAGTGTTGTATATCATTTAGAATTGTTTTTAAAGAGAAACCAGTTGAAAATTCAAATCTCTTTTTTGCTTTTCTTGTAATTACACACTATTTTAAACATTTACAGCTTAATAATGACAAATGAACTAGAATGTTTTATTTACCTGAAAAAAGGGGCAAAATAATTACTCAAAGGGCATTTTCTGACACATTTGGCAGCCATTGATATTTATAGTAGTATAAGGGTTAAATAAAGCTCTGGCATTATTCCAATGTACCTGTCAAGATATTGAGTGTGCATGCTGCATGTGTCATGACGCATCACGTGCTGCTTAGGGTCCTCTTTTGGGTTTTCAGAATAAGGTCATCCTATTGTGGTGAAAATGGCTGCCAGACTTGACTTAAATGTAGCTACCTATTCCTACTTAAGAAGTGCTTCTGTGCTGCCACCACTGACTTAACAACCAGGCCAAGACCCTCTACTCTATATTTACAGTGTGATTGTATGTGTTTTTCAGCTGCTAATATTAGCACGGACATGCTTCCCAGTCTCTCGAAGGAGGACTTGTGTGATCCCTTTCCGGGGCCTGAGCGCTTTTTCCGAAGGAGAGCCATTTGGAGGACAACACATGGTGAAAATGAGGTGATATCAGATTTTAACATTGTGTGGATATTTAACCATGCTGTGATTTACAATGTCAGTGAAACTGTCATGGTCTGTGTCTTTCATTCCCTGTTGATTTTTTCCTGTTTTATTTTGAAGTTCAGTGTCTAGTCTTCCTGACTTCCTCTAGTCTTCCTTTTTGTTCCTCTTTTACATTTCCTTTTTGGTGTTGTTGCTTCTTGCTTCTAGTGCACTGCTATTAACTTACTTATTAGTTATTAATTAATGTGAGATAAATGCTTCTGTTTTTCAGTGTGAAGAATTAGACCAGCCTCGCCCAGGCACCTCCTCTGGAACTTATGATGCCGCCACAGTTCCCACTACCCCAACCCCTTTGTCAACCCCTTCATCCTCCCCTGCACATATCCCCTCTTCAAAGCCAGGAGACAGTGCCAGCAGAACTGTACAGCTTCTAAGTCCACAACATGTTGTATACACAGACACAGAGCTGGAGCAGTCAAGAACCACCTTTTTTGAAAAACAGCGTGCTGGGCAAGAAGGAGACTTTACACTCTCCAAAGAGCTTCGCTGTCGCTTAATAAGGAATACAGTAACAAGCATGATTGCCATCAAGAGAGCTGCAGGGGATGACTTCCAATATCCATGCAGCCGTGAGCTAACTGCGATGGCTAAGCGTCTCAGTGAGTACTACCCAATGCTGCGGGACAGATCTGCAGCTAGTGGAGCTGAATGGGTAAGAGGATATGCTTTATTCAGCATTGTTACTTTTACAATGTTAAAATTTCAATTCAATTTTTATGACTTAATTTCATTTTGATCAGGAATCTTTGAAGAAGCAGCTTCTGAAAAGGGTCCAAAATGTGACAACCCCCAAAAAGAAGCAGGGAGCAACTCCTTCAAGAAAGAGGCGACGGGTCATCAGCTTTGAGAGCAGTAGCCAGGAGTCATCCACTGATGACAGCGGGTCCATTGCTTCAACTTTGATCTTGGAAAGATCACCACAGTCTGGAGGCAGTTCCCTAGAGGCTGAGCAGGTTGATGGTAAGAGCACATATTGACATTGTGTTTTTATATTACAAATACTACAAGTATTGACAAGAGGGGATGCCTTTATTTATTTTTTATTTCGTAAATGTAACAGTATCATCAAAACTTCAAAACTACAACATTTAAAATAAGGACCCTAGTTACTGCTGCCAAGTAGGTTATGTTTTCGGTGGCGTATGTTTGTTTGTTCGTTTGTCTGTTTGTTAGCAAGATTAGAATGTAGAATACAGATGTACTGTCACATTTCATTTTCAGTTATTTATATTCATACATGGTTTAGTTTTAGTTAAAAACATGAAATGATTGCCAATATAATTATTCATTTAAAAGTAAGCAACTTTGAATATTTGTATGTTTCTTCAAACTGTAATGGTAGGAACCACAACAATAGGGCCTGAAGCTACTGACAGCCCAAAGAACCAGGCAAGACACTACAAAGTTCTACAGGAGCTATACAAATCCAGGCCCAAACCCAACAAGAAGGATGTTGCCCAGCTGTTGGACCTTGAATACCAAGCAAGACAGGCTTACATTGACTCTGATGTTATGAAGGAGCGAGACAGACCTACCAAGATTCTTCAAGCATATCCCTGCTTCAGAGAAGTGGATCATGTAAGCAAATCAAATCATTTTATGTTGATTTATGTTGAATATGATTGTAGTAGTAAGTCATTAGTTTACAAATTATGGAATGTTAGCCAGTTTTTAAGTTTTAATATGAAGTAAGCAGATATTAGACATCTTCTTTCTCTTTTATTTTGCACAAATTGTTTCATAATTTATAAAGCAGATAAGTCCAAAATTTCTACCGCCATAGGAGGCCTTGTGATAAAAAAAATGACGCCGTTAAAATTGGTTTACGTTAACACCGTTAATAACACGTTTAACTGACAGCACTAATACCTACACTCTTTACCCTCAGGACCAATTTGGTCCCATTGACTCCCATTATAACCACATATATTTGATATACTGAAATCCTGACATAATATAATGCTTTCCCATTGGATACCTAATAAATCTAAGCCTCTACCTTCAAAATAAAGGGAAAACAGGTTTTAGGTGTGATGACCTCCCTAAACCACCAGGGGCAATACAGCTCTTTTGCATAAAGTTTCAAGGAGTTTCATTGGTTCTCTTACCATGTAAAATGCCTGGCAATATAAAAGCTGAACACCACAAAAATTGTCTTGGTGTGTTGGGGTTGAAATAAAAGACTGGTGTGAATGTGACTGAGACTATAGTCTCTCTCTCTCTGTGTGTGTGTGTGTGTGTGTGTGTGTGTGTGTGTTAATGGCAGCCAATAATCCAATAATGACAAATTGACCAGGCTTGATTTGGGTGTTTATAAAGCATGATAGGTTAGTTATTAGTTAGTTAAAGAGAGCCTCCTCTCTACTGGATGCATGGAAGCATGTTTATGCAGTTGCATGTTTGAGGTCTAGTTGAAGAAGCTGAAGACTAGTTTGCATCCTTGTCTGGCTGGTCATCTCTCCAGCAGACAGAGCCATTTGCCCAGAGGACCGTCTGCAGCCAGCCTGGTCCTACAATCCCGGGGCCAGGTCCATGGTCAGGAAGAAAAAAAGAAGGAGGAGGAGCCACAGCCAGGGCCCTCCAGAAAGTGGAGGTAGTGTGTCTTGTGCCCACAGTGCAGAGGGGTGTGGAACCAGTGTGCCAAATGTGGAGCATATGTATGTAAAATGCACCACACAGTGATCTGTGATGTATGCCCTCAATTGTAAACACATGACAAAACACATGACATGACAAAAAGGGCATAAAAACGTAGAAAAAAATAAAAATAAAAAACTGTGTATCTGTGGTTAGGTCTGAAGTTGTTGGAAAGATTTGATTCGGGAAAAAAAAGAAAAATATATTAATATATTACATTTCTATTACACCGTTTTGGGCCTTAAAATTGTATGTTCATTTTGAGGGTGCCTCGAGTGTTAATGGGAGTTTGGTAATCGTATAAAACAGTAAAGCTCAAGATTTTATGGACAGTATCTCTACCATGGCAAGGACAACACTAAACACAGCTACACACAGTTAACAATCTGTGGATCATTCAAGTCAAAAACACAATCTGTGACTTAATCCTCCTATATAACTATCCCCACAACAGCATTGTTTCTCCTTATGTGGTGAATTACCAGACAGTTGGTCACAAATGGTATACCAGATTGTCCTTCATTACATCTGTTTGTCTGGTATGTGACTCTAGAATGACACAGAGGCTGATTTGTCACTGGTAATAAAGCAGATGTCTAAATGTACCCAGTATACATGACCTTTCTGCTGCTGGATTAATGATGTTGCTTTTGACTCTTGATAGAAAGCATGACTTAGTACAGCATAATTAGACCTGACCATAAAGCCTAACCTAAAACAGGCATGATAGTGGTGACTCAGAATGGAGAGTGAAATGTGATGACAGCGACAAGTAATTGTAATTGATTGCTGTAAAATGTTTCTGGAAAAAGTTACTTTACACAACTTAAATCTGCATTTTATATTATGCAGCCCAGCCAAAGCACGTTACCAGTCCGTTGTTTGCTGTCATGCTATAGCAAGCTGGTTACATTAATTGTATTTTTGTTGGTAAAATGTGGCAGAAAAATAACATTGATAACCCATGGGTGAAATGGACCCTTAAAACATGGAAAACTATCATAAAGGAACATAATCGAGATCGACATCGAGATTGATATTACAGCTCTCAAATGGTGTGCTCATGATTCAGAGTTTACACCTAATAAATTGGATTCTAGATTCAAGGACTGGATAGCTAAGGGTATAACAGCCTTATGCAGTGTAATGAAAGATGGAAAATTGCTGAGTTTTGAAACGCTTAAAAGGACATATTTATTAGAAAAACAAGACTTCTATCGATATCTACAGTTACAGCATTTTGTTGATACGAAGATGAAAAATGTAACAAAGACAAGCACATGTTTGATTGAATTGTTTATAAAAGCCTTTAATTCAGAAACTATTGATAGAACTATTTCATGCATGTATAAAGGTCTATTGGATTTGAAATCACATTCAACTTCATATATTAAAACAAAATGGGAGAAGGAAGGAGGGATGAATATATCTGAGGAAGAATGGACGGCAATATGGAGGTATCAATGGATGTGTACCAGCTCGCAAAAGTGGAGGGAGTTTGACTGGAAGAGCCTAATTAGGTACTTTATAACACCTTCCCAGAAGTCTCACTGATAATAACTCCCCTGTCTGCTGGAGGAACTGCAGAAATCAAAGTGCAAACCACTACCATGTTTTCTGGGACTGCCCTGTCATGAGGGACTATTGGAGAGAAATACACAATACCCTACAGGATATCTTCAAATGTAAAATACCCTTTGAGAGTAAGACTATGTTTTTTGGACACATACCTCAGGAATGGCTGAATAGAGACACTCTTGAAATACCTTGTAGCCCTGTCAGTGTATCAAACGACCCCAGGGTTGTGACACAGAGGTTTAAAACGGCTGTTTTAGACAACAGGTGATAATCATAAAAGAAAATATACTGCAGTTCAGACCAAACTTAGTGACAAATTAAGGACACAGAGGTTCAGCTTAGAGGTATTCAGCGGCACATTGTGACCTCATACGTTGTAGGGCGTGAAGACAGAGTACAAATAGTCATCAAAATCTTTCTTAGTGATGAGTGCAACCACTAAGTATTTTTGTTATCATTTTATTGATTAATAAACAGCTAAGAAAATGTCATAAATGATGATAGAGGCCTACAAGCTTCCAGAGTATCGGACATGTGACTAACAGTTACTTTCATTATTGATTAACATTCAGATTTTCTTTTTAAACCAATCAATCATTTGATGAATGCCCATCTAAATTTCTCAGAGCTCAATGATTATGGCCAAAAGAGTTCATGATAATGATATTATCTCGAGATCTGTTTAAAATTTTGGGAGCAAAAAAATGCTATTAGTCATTTAACTTAATTTTTTTTTTGGCACCTAAATTTTGAGTGTAGATAGGTAGAGAGAGAGTCTGTCAACATAAATGAACAAAGAGAGCAGTTACAGTTATTGCATAGTGAAAAGGCAACCAGGTGGTGTTGGTGGAGGGAGATAAAGTGAGAACATAAAGAAATGAAATAATTTAAGAAGCACTGGGTTATTATCATGTAAATAATCCAGCACCTTAAATAATTTTAGTTTCTTTGCACTTGTATCACGTGTGTATTATTAAACATGATATCAGTATTTCACTTTTAAATTTCAGGGTTACTGTCAGTACTGACATATTGTGTCACCCCAACTTTATATATCTCTTAACTGATTATTTAATCATTAAAATAGTAGATGAGTATTGTTGATAACTTTTTTTAAGGATATTCACCCGCACAATGTTGCGTAATAACTAACCAGTTTTTCTTGTTGCTGTCACCAGGGGATCGTACCTGTTATCCAAGAGGCACAGCTGCTCTTCTCTGTCTTCCAAAGCCTATCTCCACATAGACCCTCCCCGCCATGTCTCGTCCTCGCTCACACTCAGGCACTCCCGCTACGGCTACCCCCACTGTTACCGAGGCCATGCCCTCAGCCGAGGCCACAACTCCGCCCTTCTCGCCCGCTCTCTACACAGCTCAGGTGTTTGGCTCCAGGACATAAAGCAGGAGGATGCTAAACCTTCACCAGCCGCCACACAGGATGCTTCTGCAGGAGCTAAAAAGGACTCTGTAGCCGCCGCACCCCAGTCACAACCTCCATCAGCTCCCGCTCCGACGCCCACTGCCACAGCCGCCGCCGTACCTCCGGCGCAGGAGAGGGCAGTTGTGAAAAAGGCGCTGTATGTGAGGATTGTGGACGAGTTGAAGCATTACTACAATGGCTTCCGGTTACTCGGCATCGACATCAAGATCGCAGGCAGGATGGTGTGGAGGCTGCTGCACGGGCAACTGCTCACACGCAGGGAGAGGAGAAGGGTAAGAGAAGCTAATGTACATCACAGTGTAGTGTTAGTCAGGTTAATGTTACAAGATTTATTTATCTGTAACTGTAAATTATATCAGGCACTTGGATGTAGATCATTTACAGTACGTGAGTCACTGAGTCGTAAATACACGAGTCTCACAGCCTTGGAAGACAGAAAAAATACTGTTGCAGCGGCGAAACATGTCGGACAAGAACATAAATGCTTGTAGGGCTGCACAATTAATTGAATTATTAAAAAAAAAAATCGCAGTATGATTTTATAATAAAGGTAAAATCAGTCACAATATACCTTTTATAAATGAAGCGTTGTGGTGCTACAGAGATGCCACGGCCTACAAATCATATTCCAGACATTAGAGAACATGCTTGTTTGGCACAGGTCCGAGCAAAAATCACATCACATTCCCACTAAAATTACAACTTGGTTTGCATTTGAAATAGCTGCTAAAGTAATTGCAATATGATTTGCATATCATGCAGCTTTAACTGCTTGCATACAACATAATTAGATTGCAAACAATAACTCTGCTCCTTTC
>JAPZEB010000013.1:22002837-22022900 GCA_029783705.1 Chaetodon striatus | reverse complement strand
CATTCTGTTGGTTGGTTAGTTGTGTGTGTGTGTGTGTGTGTGTTGGCTAAAAGGAGGCGTGGCAGTGATGCTATGCTATGTGCGTTCATGCACGTAAGAGAGACAGTTCAACACTTGTGTAAGTGTGTGAGAGAGAAGGTATGTGTGTACAGTTCTCCCTTGAGAGTGAGTGTAATATCTATGAGATGATTTAATTATAGTAACTGCTTTCAAACCATTTGAAACCATTATAGGTCACTTTCTTTCTGCCTGATAAAAAGTCAGAGCGTCTGTTGATAAGCTTCATGTACCTCAGTATGAGCCACGCAAATATGTAGCACTTGTTTTTCCATATTTTTGAACAAATGCAATCTTGATTTTATACAAGAAAAGCATTTAAGGTTAATATTTGATGCATGTCCTCACAGGTGACATTCAAGTATTAGCGTACTGGAACAAAAAAGCTTTTTAATATCATTATAATTAAGGCTTCAATTATTAACAGGTTATACAAGTTTAACGACAAAAAGCAGAACTGGCGTCACCTTTGGATTGAGAGATGTTAGAAAGGAAACAGCAGCTGTAAGACTTCACAAAAGCAGAACTGATAAAGCACTCAGAGGTTCCTGAAATGAGTCAGATCAGATCTGCAGTTTGGTCCTAAAACCCAGCGAAGCTCTGCGGAGGACTTTCTGCAATAAGTTGATGGATTTTGTAATAATTGATCTATTGCACATCGCTCCATCCTGGAAGAAGGATCCCTCCTTAGTTGCCCCCCTTACATTGAGATAATTTGTACGGCTCTTTGAGGCATGCTTGACTAATCAGTAAAGCACTTTGTGCTGCCTGTGGGTGTAAAATGTGCTACAGAAATAAATTTGCTTTGCTTATATCTTTAGGGTCTTTTGGGATCCAACTGTGTTAAATTAACTCATCTATAAAGAGATAACAGATAAATTACAGCTTATAACTAACCCTTATTTTCATCATCAAGGAATGTGGAAGGTTGTTTGGAAGTTGTTTGGTCTATAAAATATTAGCAAATGGTGAGAAATTCCCATCACAAGGAGATAACGTCAGTCTTGTTTTGTCCTGCCAAGATAACCCACAATATTGAGACAAAGACGAGCAGCAGATCATCATATTTTTACAAAACAGTCTAGACCAGTGGCCGTGGGATTTTGTGATAACCACACTTCATTATTGCAATATTCAACTGGGCCTATACAAAAAGTTCTGAATTAACTTTTAACTGACTGTATCAGTATGTTGTGAGCACCTGTTTCCTTATAAAGAGGCAAACTCAAGCTAAAAAATGTAATTTAATTTAAAATACCTTCACAGGAGACGCGAAGACAACCTTCCATTAGACAGTATTATGAAACCTACCCGTCTTATTCTTTCCTATTTCTACTGTCTTAAGTCCTCACAAGAGTGATAACAAACATCATAGAAGCTGTTTAGCTTGCTCTTTGGTGTACCTTGGGCGCAAAAAGTTTGATAACCACTGACTTCTTGTACACCAAGTCCCCTTGATTTGCCAAGACAGTACAGATCCTGCGTTTGACTTAAGAGATCTTAAAAATCGTTAGGTCCTTCAGTTATCTGTACTTCTGTCTACTATGAAATGACTTTATTAGCTGTTTTTTTTAGTTTATAATTATATTATTAAAGCATTACATACCTTTAAATTACAATAATACAAATAGTATAAAAAAGACGGACTTACACTATGACTCTTATCACTTTCATCACCTACTGTATGTTGCTTAAGTACGACCTCTTTCATCATCCAGGTTTCTATGACATCGTTGAGCAACTGATCAAATGTGCGAGCTTACTAATTCCTTATTTCACACGAGAACAGGGCTGAACTTCTACTCGACTAAAACACAGCCACACGCGTTAGTTAATCCATTTTTAATAGATGATACAATCAATATAGGGAAACAAAAGTTCAACTGAAAGATAACCATCCATGACTGAAGATATCAGTAACGATGACCAATACTGTTGCAAGTGAAATCAAACCCAGTGTCACAGTCATTTCCTCCGCTTTTCGCACAATGATGGTGATAATTCACGACGGCCTTGGTCCAGAGTCGATGAGCGTTATCAAGATGGAGTACCCTTCAGTATTAGCTGCTTGATGAGAGTGTATTAATGGGACTGGGTCACTTATCCACAGTTTACATCAGAATTATTCAAGTAAAATGACTGACTGAGAAGAATTTATTTGGCATGCGTGATTTTCATTCCCCTGAAATTAACACTGTGGTAATCTTACTATGCATAACACCTTTTATTGTCACTCAGTTGTTTAGTTGCTCCTTCCCATGGTGTCTTTGGATCACCACGGCTGTTGCATAGGACATTAACCAACAAATAATAACAGCGTCAAGGGACACATGCCGGAGACATGTGGATGCTGTAACAAAGTTACAATTAAATCTGGAAAATTACCTGAACATATTGCTTATTAACATTATTTTTTTGGTCACCATCCATGTAGTGTGATTTTTTTTTTTTTCCTCGTGACCAAATGTTATTTTAATTCATGAATTTACAAACCAAGTGAGAACAGAAGTTGTACAGAAATTTAAAAAAACGCAATACAAAAAATTTGAACATAAGCTTTTTTCTCAATAAAAATAATTTCAACATTAGTAATCTTTTAAAAAAAAAATCACATTGAATTTGCACTTACATAAAAAAAATTAAAATATCAAGTAAAATATGTAACAACCCACTGCAAAAAGTGTCAGTGGGAAAAAACAACAGCTGTTGGCCAACCTATCAGACCTGGGGCTGCAGAGAGGCTGAGGCACCTTTATATATCAGCCACACCAACAGTCTGACGATAACTATCCTGCATAATTTGCATTATGTTAAATACTGCATAAATAAGTCAACTCTGATTCAAGGCTATAGAAAAAAAAAAGTTTGGTACCAATAGAAACTAATATTTCATTTTAGCAGATCATTCTCAGTTTCGAGGGAAATACACACGACATTATTCCCTGATGTTCATGTTGAGACATTTATGTTAGCGTATACTCTCAGGAGAAAAGAGTGACTTAATGAAAATGTTAAGCCAAAGTAAAATATTACATATTTTAAGGTCTCTGGGTTAAGGCGCAGAAAAGCTATCTTCTTCTTGTTTCTAGCGTTAGAGGACACGTACAATACATACAATGAGAACAAAGGAGAAGTACCATTTTAGTTTTGAAAAAGCATGTAGTGCATTCACTCTCTACAGACACTCTTCTTTTATAGGTTTATATTTAATGACCTTAACTGCAATTAATTAGGCTGAAATCTACCAAAGTGCGTGATGCTTAATTCGTATTTATGTAGGTCATGATACATTACCTCTGTGGGTTATTTTCATGTTAGTCTCAGAGTAAGGACGTCGTTTTGTTAGGCCTCACTCAGTCTTTTTCTGCCATAAATGACCTCAAGTTATTTTTTTTAGCATAGATGTTTAAGTTAAAGCAAGTAGTAGTGATACAGTTGAATTCAGATTAAAAATGCATCAAATAGAAATAAGACCTTGCATAAGGAAGATTTGAGAAATCCGAGAAAGACCATCACAGTCATTTCATTTGGCTCACTCTTGCTAGCATAGTTCCATAAAGTAGAATATCACACCAAGAATGCAGATGAGTTTCTGATTGGACAACAAAGCCCAGTTGGTTTGAACGCATGCAACACTTTAAACCAACGCTCCAAAACCTGATGTCAGACTGATGTGCAGACTGCTACTTCTCCATGTACATTAAAAGCTGATGTTTTTGGTTGTATCCAACACAGCAGACTTTAAAATTTAGAGGATTTTAGATTTAATCTGTTTAGAGCTGTAAAACAAATCCCATCGGGAGAACGTTACAGCCCCCGTCTTATTTTTCCAATTTATTTGCTAAGGAACTGAACATCCCAACAAGTCCTCCAACCTGTACGGCCATATAGTTTATCCCTAACCTCTATGGGGCTGTACACATGCCTTCAAATTCATTGTTTTCGATGTAGATACATGGCAGGCACACTCAATCACCAGAGTGACACCAGAGTGGCATGCATGCTTTCCCCTTGCCCTTTTTATGGCCCAACGGCAGCACCCTGAGATAAACAGAGTCCAGCTTTTGGAACACAGCAGTGCACACCGCATGTCACGTGACGAGGACCAACCAGCCGACCGGTATCTTTCCCTTCATCCATACATATCAGTCTGTGATAAATATAAGGAAAATGTTGATCATCTTAGTGCAGGGCTGTCAGAGCTTTACGTCTGTCCCACTGACAACATTTTTGGCCGAACACACACTTACAAAACAGTTCCTGGGGGAAGATCAGCTCTGCACTCAACATTCCTGGTTAGTAAGCTATGACACAGTGCTGGTCATGGTCGCTTAGCAACCTCAGAGGCAACCTGCCTCCGTGCCTTTGAACGTTGGCACAGAAAAGGCACGAGAGTAGCACCCAGCACCCGACATCTGTTTTCCAAGCAGTTAAAGACTCGCAAAAACGACTCGCAGGAGCGTTTACTAAATTGGCAGCCCTTACATTTTCAGATTTGTTTGTTAAGATTTACAGTTTGTTTTGTACGTGACATAAGGTAAGTATGTGGGGTAAATAACTCAAACACTGACTTTTGGTTTCACACAGGATGTCTCTGGATCTACGGCTGCATTCTAAGTTGCATACTTTTTCTTTGTACTTTAAGTGCATACTGCAGCTGCCCTTACAGAGTAAATACTGTTGCATGGCTGTGCCTGACTCAGACCTATGTCAGTCCAATCAGATTTCTTTGTTCAAAACAAGTATTGGACTATTTGTTCCTTTTTCTATATAAGGTTTTAGGGTTTCAGCGGGACGTTCAGTGACACTGACATTCATGTAATTCATTAAACAAGTTAACTACGCTAACAATGGATTGTAAATGTGCAACATTTTTTTGCCGACACTGGATACAGTAAATAAGTTAAAGCCAGAGACTGTATCGTATGAAGTCACTGTGAGCTTGCTGTCAATTAACCACTTCTAAGCAGAAGGCATTTTGGAGCCTTACGGGGCAGCCTCTCCTCTGTGTGCAGCTGCCTGTATTAAGCTTGAAAGCGAGGAGTTCTCACTCTGCAGCAAATCTGGGGACCAAAACTTCCCCAGAAGTACCCGACTGCTCAACATGAAGCAATCTCAGTCGGCTGAGTGAACCCCCACTAATGATTTGGGCAGCCTTGTACTATTAAATGGAGTATGTATACGATTGGGACATAATACTTTATCATAACACTACGCCTTGAACTTTGACCCTCTTGCTCGTACATTCGTTGCAGTCCATAGCATGAAATTTTAAGCAAAAAGAAAAAGTGTGTGATTTGGAAAGCAGCAAAAGCCCATTGCGTCGTCTGCTTTTTTCTTTGCTCCCATCATAATACAGCCACCTCACAATAAACGTAAGAGGCTTCTTGTACGAACTACACATGGGGTCGTTTTTAGTAGGAAGGACAGTCTCGCACATCAGTATGATACCACAGGTTAAAAGATGAGGTTTTCATCATTGACTATTTCTTGTCATTTGAAAAATAAGTGACTGTTCACTGATGCAGACCAAGCTTACAGCTTCAGAAGAGCTCAAAGGGGCAGATTTTTAAAAGAACACAAGTATATCTTGATATCTGTCAGCAGAAGGCAGGTCTTGACTTCACTCAACAGTAACAAATTAAATAAACTATTCTGATTCATGATAGGAAATGTACTTTCTCTATCACATCCCAGAGCTTGTGAAAACAGTGCATACATTGTATTTGACTAACAGCATAACTATATGATTTCAAGCTTGGGATGCAAGGGTTTTTTGGTAACCAAATTCAGCCAAATTTCTACTTGTGCATCGTCTACAAAATCTAAACATCCAAACATATACTGTAGTACATCCTCTGGTTTTTGTGCTCTTTTAAAAATCCTGCAAATAGCAAATTCTGTAAAATCAGAATAATGCATTGTCCTCATTAAGCAAGTCTCTTGGTTATATTTTATCTCATCAGTGTTTTTCCTTAACATTTGTTGGCTTGAATTGGGATTCGTGTGATGGCATGAACACTAGAAGGCTGTGGGTGGAAAAAGTACTAAATAGCTGACATGAAAATGTCTTCGTGAAAGTGCCAAATGATTCCAATCTGTTCGCAAGTAGCAGTCACAGACTTTAAATGTCCTGGGAAACATTCCCCTACGGTCTTCCCCACAATATAGTAACAAAGAAAGAAATTCATATTATACAAAAAGAAACTCTTTGTGGCTTGGTGTGCATAGCATATATACTGAAGGCATGAATCTCTGCTTTATAACAGGATTTAGTGTCATACACTGTTACTTATATCTTGGGTCTCCATCCGTTTATGAACTGCATGAGTTTCTTTACCTGCAGTTTGCTTAGCTTGAAGTCCTCCGACAAAATCTCCTCGGTGAGCTGCAGGAGTAAATTCCCATCGATCTTCTCAGACACAAAAAGAGAAACAATGTCATCTGGCAGGCCGATAAACCTTAGAGATTTGGACACCTCTTCAATAGACAGACCAGCCAGACTGGACGGGGGTTGCCACGGTGCAGTGGCAGCCACCGCTGCACAGTCAGGAGTTAATGAGTTTGAGATGGAATATATCTCTTTTGTGCCCTGCTCATGTGAAGTAAGTGAGCAATTTGAAGGTTCCTGCTCGCTGTCACAGACTGATCCTGACAGTAAATCTGTGCACTTCTTTATGGCATTTGATTTTGGTGTTCGCGGTGGTAAGATGGGGCAAGAGAGGCTCTGCTTAGTGTTAGATTCTTCTATTGGCTTGTCTCTGTACATTTCTGAATTGTAACTTGAAGATTTGGTGCAGAACAGATTCAGAGAAGCTTTCTGCAACATGAAGTCCTTACTGTTGCATGCGTGCTCCCGGCTGTCGAAGTCAACGAGGCTGGATGTGCAGGTTTTTGTGGTGCTCGGGGATCTTTTTCTGGGGTAGCTGTAGTAACTCCGGCAGCTGGCTGGTAGAAATTCATCCATGCTGTGCGATTCTGCTCCGCTGAAGTTATTTGGCCAGGACAACCTGGAGGACATCCCGTCTGATGGCAGGCTACCACTGGGCAACGTAGCATTTGGCTCAGTGCTGTTGGATTTACCCCAGTTACAGGGGTAGCACACGTGGCTTTGCTCTTGTGGATCGGCTGCCTCTTGCTCAGATGCTCCACTACTGATGGAAAAATATAAAATTAATTTGAGCTATAGGGGCAAACCTCATGTAGACCTCATCATATGACAACACTTCTAACAAAAACTTGACATTTTCCAGCCGTGACAGAACGGGAGTGAGGAAAGAATGTGGGTTAAGGAAAAACTTCAATGTGCTGACTGATCTGTGATTAAATGTGTCATGACAGATCATAAAAATATTTAATCAACACATCTAAATAAGTGAAAAAATTTAAAAGAATTCAGTGGAATTGAACAAAATAGGAGACTATACTTTGACAAAATGGTTCTTTGGAACTATATATCATCATAAATGAGCCTTAAACTAAAACTTTAAAAGTGGATTGTCTGATTTTTATATATTTATACTTTTGTTTTTTCTTTCTAATTAGATGTACGATGTGTCAGATGTGTGCTATAGTATGGTTCCAACTCTTACATGTTGTGGAGACCAGAGGAGTAATAGGAGAGGGTCGGACTTGGAGACCGAGTCTCTTGCTGCCGTGGCTTAGACAGGATGGGCACTGATGGCATCTGTTTCAAACTTCGTGGAGGGATTGGTGGAGCATTCAAAAGACGGCATTCTTCCTTCACCTAGAAAGAAAATAAAGCGATTTTAAAACTGACAGCAACATCAACATGTTCTTTTTTTGTAAAACTAAAGATGTTTGGCACTACGTGAAGGAATAAATAAACCCCCAATTTATACTATTTGTAGTCTGCATTTTATCTGCAACAGCTATTAAAGTATTTACATTCAATAACTGTTTCTGTATAGTAGTTTTTATTGGCAGTGGCAGCACGAGGAATTTAAAGAATTTAGGACTGTATGCTTAAGGATCCCTTCTGGTTACAGTGATTAACGATTACTGAAAAACATGTTTTATTGACTGCTTTATACCGCTATTGACTACTCGCTCTGACATCTTCTTAACTGGTTGATAAGGGCCGAAAGTTTTCTGGAATTCAGCTCAGCTAAAAACAAGCCTTTTATTTTCTGTTGCAGGACACATTTTGGCCTACAGCATGGCTCAAAAAATCTAGTCTGATTTTTCAGTGGAGCATCTGCACACTAATTTTATATGCAACATGTTATGATCCACTGAAGCTGGGCATGATACAAAATAAACAAGTTGACCACCTTGTCATCTTTGCCACCATCTTGACTGTAAGGGAGCAGGGTGGGAGGGTCAGTTTCACCTGCCATGGCTGCAACACAGTTTTGTTGCGTCTGAACTGCACTCTACTGAATGCGCTTCTCTAGTTTTCTGCATTGTTTCTGTCAGCGGATCATTTTTAATTTTTGTAGTGGAGTAGTGGAACAAGAAGGAGCAGCCACAGTGAACTGTTAGATGAAGAGAAGCAGACCACAGGCTGCACTCCTCCAGCTCAGCAAGGTAATCGATTTTACTGTGACCATCTGTTTTGTGAAAAACAATTTGGACTGTGCATGGCATGAAATCAGACATGCAACTGCAGTTATTACTGAATGATTTCTTTTTTTTTTTAAACACTGAGTTTGGTTGCTTGCACTGTAATCTAATACAACAGTCGTCTCTGTTGTATTTCTGAAGAAGAGGCTGTAGTATTAAACTGCACTTCCCATTACAACAACAACCACAGGTGTTACAAAACCAACCAAGACTGATATCTCAAGGATTACACATTCAAGTATGACAGATTATACTCACAGCTTCAGACTTGGGTGGAACCGGTGGTGGAGTAAGAGACACATCTGAGCTGGGTGTTGCACCAAGAGGACAAGTGACTGGGTATGACAGGGCTGCTGTTGTACCACAGCCATTGTTGATGCCTCGAATTCCCTCACTTAAAGAAGGTTTTGGGATCTGACCTCTCAAGTGATCCAACCAGAGCTCCTCATAGGGAACGTCTGACTTGTTGAGGGATGACTGCTGGTTCGTGCTCTCCATCAGTTCAGGGTAAAAGTGTTCATTCTCTCCTGAGTCTGAAGGGATGCAATCAGAGGGCAGAAGAGCCCAATCTCCACATAGCGTCATACAGCCCTGTAAATTGACCTCACTGTTACCGTGCAGGTTGCTGCCGTACACACACACAGATAGTCGGTGGAAGGACTGGGTGAGTTCATCCCGGGCGTAAGTTAAAGAGCTGGGAATCTGCATGTGGTTGGGACAACCGTTGGAGCTGCTGCCTCCGCTGCTGCCACCGCAGCTGCCATTCCCACTGCTTTTCTTAGGGCTCTTACCATCGTCGTTCCAGTCTGTCCGCACATCCCGGACAGCACGAGAATAGTCGTCTATGTCAAACTGCTCCTGGCAGAAGGAGAACCAGCGATGTACCATAGTGTCTAGCCACAACTCCCCTTGCAGCAGTTCTTCTGGAATAATGAATCTAGGCATGGCCATGTGAAAGGGAAAGTGGATAGGGATAATTTTGTTGCTTCGCAGAATGCAGCACACGACCACTGTCTTCGTCTGAATGTTGACCAGTTTGTAGCGATGACCCTCTCGGATGAGGTGGAGGTCATGCTGGTTGCGAGGTGGACTGCTGGGTACTGTGACATTGACAGGGAGACGGGTTTTCTCCACAATGTTCCTGATGTTGTGCTCGCCGTCCTGCATCTGAAGCTCCAGTGGACTACAGGTGCTGAACCTGCCTTTGCACTGGAAAGGCAGGCTAATGCTCTCATTGGTGCGGTGGTTCATGCAGATCAAGCATGGCATCTTGCCTCGGCCAATCTTACTGATGGAGTTTAGCTTCCCGATCTTCTTAAAAATTGTGTTGAATCTTGATTTTTCTTTGGAGGTCTTGGCATAAAGGATCTCAGCCTGGCCCATTAAGGTCAGTTCATCACCGGTATTTAATGTAATATTGTAAACTTCAGTATCTTCATTACACTCCCCTGAAGCCATCTGTGAAAAGATGACATATGGCCTAAATGCTTTAGAAATTAAGAAGAGCATTTCCATATTGTGATTTTGATTTTGAAGTTAAAACCCTGTCAGTAAACATTAGGTTTGCGAATTAACAATGAGGCGGTAACAAATTCACTTAAATATGTCTGTCTTAGGAATCTCAACAGGAAGATTTATAGTTTTAACTGGAAATCTTATCCCTGATGTCAGAGTTTGAAGGTCTAGAGAAGTTAATAACATGATATTGATAGTCCAAAATATATATATAAATTTCACTTAACACTACACAATCCAGGAACAATAGTAAAAAGAATCTCTTCACCAAATTAGATGTACCTTAACATTGAAAGTGATTTCTTCCATGACGTAGACCCTTTCAGGGAATGCTTTGGCCACCTCCTCCACGCTGTTGAAGTACTGCACAGGCTCCTTGACATCTCTGTCCTGCTCCAGTAGCTTAAACTGGCCTGAAGTAGGGAAAGACGTATCAATGCAGCTGAGCACAAGCACGGACTGTACTTTTCACTGCAAGAATCAATTTCAAAAAAAGTTTGGGATAAATCTACACACTGTTCACCTGATCTTTCAACACTAATACTCTAAACTCCTTTCAGAGTGTCTTGGGTGTTTTTTAGGGCTGCAGCACAGATATCAAAGATTCAAGTCATCATTTTAGGAGCTCCCTAGTTTGAACTGCATGTTGTCAGATGAAGCAACTGACTTTTATGGTTTAATATATACAAAGATGCATCATCAAAAGACACTGACTGTGTTTACATGCACAGAATACTCCAGGTTTTGCCCTTATTTCAAAAAAGACAATATTTATAGAAGGCTGTTTACATGGCTAATGAAAATGAATATTCCACTCATACTCCCTTTAACATGCAGCTGTACATAGGTTGATTAACTTGTCCTAACACGTCTTTTATCACGCCAAAATATAGAAAGGTGGAATGACTTAAGCCTCTTGTGCATTTTTGCTTCTTTGCATCAGAATAGGATTTTTCAGTTTCCTATTGGTGGCAGACTTACTGGACAGTGCAAACACAGCCTCCCTTTTTCATTCCTTCAACCACCTTCTTGAAAAGATGGTGCAATATTTCTGTACATACCAAAACCTGTTGATATCCAAGTGTTTCATAATGTTTTAAAAGTATGTGTTTTTCTTCTTCTGACCAGAAATGTGGGCTTTTATTTTGGGAGTGCATCTCTAAGTCAGCCTTGAGAACTGTTGATGGGTTGGTTTGTGTACAAGGTATCCATGACAACGCACAGAGCTGACCGTAAACAGACAAGAAGTTGTGTGTCACAAACTGCAGCATAAACCCCAACTGAATGCGCTGTGTGCATGTCCAAACAATGCTATTAAAACACAACTACAGACATATCCCACGTTTTAATCGGAAAATGCAGATATCCCAAAACTGCCTAACTTAATATCTAAATATGTTGTTTACATCACCCGAATCAAATTCAGAATTCTGTTATATTAAGATTAACAGGAGAGTATTAGTGTGCATGTAAACACAGTCATTGTCAAGCCAATTTAGGAGCATTGAGCATCCATGCAGGTGAAGCTCACCTTCATAGTGCACTGGGATCTCTATTTTTGGCCCAATGACATAATGTCCCTCCTCCAGACTGTGAGCGGTAATCGTTGTCCACTGACGGCAGGAATGAATCAAGAGGTAGTCATTGTCTCTGAGCCCTTCAACCAGCTGACCTGCAGGAGTGAAAACAACAACAACAGATGATACATCACAATCCAGGAAATATTGTAATACTGCAAGGTGCAGAGAAAAAAAGCTAAACAAAAAAATATATATGCTAAATTTCAGAAAGTCTCAGATTAACTTCTAATGCACTGGCTGCCACTCTGTGCTCAACAATCTGTCATAAAGACTTCAACACATGAAACAACATGTCACTGTTGAGTCATGATGTGCATAATGAAAAACCAATAATACAAGGCTGACATTGAAATATTAAGTATGAGATCTGAGCCATAGATGTCCTAAATTTTATTAAAGTTGTATAACATCAAGCCATTTCATCTTGGCATTTGTTGTTTAAGACACACAGGTGTCTAGAATATGAGTCACTGCAGCAAAATTAATTTGAGACAAATGTTTAATGATGATTCAAACAATAGAGTAAGTATCCTGAGAAATGCCATGACTGCGGTTTCCTATTTTTATTGCACTTGTGAGCCTCCCAGACTGCTCCACTCCAGCCAAGGCATTGGATTACTCAGCACACTTTAGTCACTATCCTCCAAGGGCAATAACAAATGCCTTAATCCATACCTCTCTGAAAAGCAAGCACTACCATTTTAAAGCACAATACACCACTGCAATTCTGCAGGAGGCTTAGCAGAGGATGACAGAAGATGGTGGGATATGAGAATAAAATAATAATTATTGCTGAATTTATAATGGTTTCATTTGGAAGTGCGAACATGGTAAATATAATTATATTAGTACACAATAGGGTTGCAGTGTTATACCTGTTTCAAGGTATTCAGTGATATAAAAGTTAACAGTTATCATATCTTGTACATTTGCTTATCTGCTGTACTGAAAAAAAGACAACTGGACAAACAATCTCCCCTTTATTTATTTTCAAAATTTCAAAAGGGAGAAATTTAAACAAACTTCCATCAACAAAATGGTTTCGAGTTTCAATTATGGTAGTATAACAGTTGTTCAACCAAAAATAACCCTTCTGTTTTTACACTGACGTTTAATAATTCTGTAAAACCTTGATATTGTGAAACCACGATATTTTCTGAGATGGTTATCGCACCATGAACCTCATATCGTAGCAATCCCAGTACACAGCTGTCAGGCAAAACAACTGTTGTGGAGGTGAATTTCCTTACATAATACATCTTAAGTTTTGCTCTACATTTACCTTTATGTAACTTCACTGCATCATCTTGTATTGTTTTGCTGAAATGCGTCTTTCAGTGTATTGAGAAAAAGGCTGAGGATGAGTTTTCAGCCTTGATTGATCAATACAGTTTACTTTTCCTGCTGCAATTATTATTTTAATGTCCTTACTGTCTTTCTAAGAAAAGGGCACCATGCTACATATGTGCCTTTTTAATAGGGACGCACGATAATATCGGCTAATCATCGGTATCAGCCAATATGTATCGGAATCAGCCAACATGCTTTTCCTTGTTTAGCATGAGATGAATATTACAGACATTTTAAAGTATTGTATTTCATGTCTCCATCTGCTGGTGTGCCATTATGATAAGAGTATGCATGCATAATATGAAGTTAATTCCACTACAGAAGAGACTTGATGATCACTTAAATTAGGTAGGAAAAAAGAGGATGAATCCATACGGTTATGGTCAAATTAGTTGTTATATATCAGCATATCAGATATCAGCAATAAATCCAGTATCTTGCATCCCTACTTTTTCTATGCACACATTTTTTAAGGAGTCACTTTACTGCACAATTCAGTCTCCTGATGTCTCAATATGTTGTCCCAAAGATGTAATACTATTGCTAATTTGCTGTTGTGACAACAGATGACCTCACACTAACTTCCTGTCCTCACCTACGTGGATACAGAGTGACAGCACACAGGTTACAGGACACACAGTATACAAATAAACACTAACGTAGCAAACGTAGCTATTTGGTGAGAGCTTCAGGACACACAAAGGGCTTAAAGATAAGAGTCGCAGCTTTCACCATTAAACAATCCCAAATTTTTATGTGAACTAGTCAGTTTTGTTGAGACTTAAAACGACAAACTGACAAAGTTAACAACAAAAAGGTGTCTTACAAACAGCACTTCTACTTTACCTTTAGCTGCTAACTAGCAATTTCACAGCTGGCAAAAGAAAACTTAGTAGTGACAGCAAGTTACTAACCGTTGTCCAGCTTGGCAATTTGAGGCAACCTATACGCACTGACAAGTTGATCTAATGGTAAAGACGTCGTGCTCCATGTAACATCTTTTAAATTGTTGTACAACATTGTTCCAAGGTCCATCTTTGCTAGCTTGCATTAGCCAACTGGTTAGCTAGCTAGCAGTGTGTAAACACGGTCACAAAAGGCTACACTAAGCTAACCAACCGAATGATACATCAGCTCTCCATCTACAGCTCTGTGTTTGGCACATTTCTTATCAATGGTCGCACATTTCCCTTTTCATCTGCCTACGTATCATTAAGCTCCGAAGTCTCATAGTGTAGCAGAGCCATGTTTGTTTAGCTCGCGACGGCTGCATCAGGGCAACTACAGTTAGTCAGACGAATAACGGAAATGCCTTTTAATGTCCTTTCAAAATAAGAGCATGGATTTACAGTGGGGTTCACGAGAGTGAGGAAGGGTGAACAACAAACACTTTAACGCTTTCTTGGTGAAGTCGTTTTGTTTCTTTAGATTGTAGAGTAAAACACTGTGGGCTAGACTGCAGGGTATTTGTTAATGTGAGATCTTTGGCTGCTAAGGAGCTATATATTTTAAAAAGCACTTACCGGAAGTTGTAGTTTTGTACTGCTAAGTGTGTGACTGATGCTGAGAACTCCAAGACAAGGCATGTTAAATACCATGTTTGAAACAACTGCAGTGTTTTATACAACAACAAGCCATTAATTCTATCATAAGTGGTTTAACAATAGTATTTTGCTGGTGAATCAGTTCAATATAACTATTCAGATTTTTTTGCAAGATACAACAACATGTTTTCTGTTCCTGCAACAATATTTTATTTTAGTTATTTTGTTGACAGGAGGAAAGTTTGGTCCTTACCACAAAAGTTCCTGCCAAGAAATAAGGTAAAAAGAAGTTTCCTTTAAGTTGATCCAATGTTCCAGTGCAGCATTTCTTAAAAAGTTAAACAGTGACAGGTGTAAGTTGTAAATATATAAAGGTATTACTAAATTTATAGTTGACAACATTCTCTCAAATTTTACTGTTTACTAAAGAAATACTATATTTGGGTGCTAAGATTACTGTGACAAAGGTATTATTGGATGTTTCCTTATTAATCCACTTTTACTTCTTGCTAAATTTCTCATTCACAAATGTTAATTTACAAACAAAAAAATGAAATTCTTCCTATTTATGAAGGAAATGGATGATTACTTGTCAACAGTTCCTTTTTGCAAGACAAAAAGCTATCAAAACAATAAATGTATACACTTTCTTTAAAATCATCAAGTGAACCTTTTGTCACAAGTCATTCACATCTTTATTTCTACTTTAATTTGTGTCAGATCTTTTTTACTTTTGTTGTCCTTTTCTGTTTAGCCTCCACCTGGTGATTCGAATGGCTTTTAAAGGCTTGTAAATCTCTCTGCATCCTTTTTAAAAACAAAGACTTAAAACAGACTGCACGATTCCCTCTGATGATGAATGCAGAAAGTAAAATGACAAAATAACTGACACACACACGCTGAATTAGGCCTACTACATAATGCCAGAGAATCACATTTGGTGGCGGGAAAGAACAACCTTCAAATATGGTGTGCAAATTACCAACAATGACAGTGTCATCACACTTCCTGATGTAGCTGGTACAAATCAGTAGAGCTTCCTTAATTTGGTCTGTAGCTCAGTGCACTCCCAACCAGACACCATGTCTTTTGTGGACACTCTGCGCCGGTGGGACGAGGCTGTAACCTGTGTTGACAGACAGGATTTGTCGGAGGCACTCAGGATTTTTGTGGCTATCCAAGAAAAAAACTCCAAAATCTTTTTTAACATTGGATGTCTCCATCTTCTTAACAAAGACCTGGATGCTGCTGAAAAGGTACGTGCGAACTTTGGTGGTAAAATGCAAGCTAAAACATGACATAAAAAAAAAAAATCTGTGGTGTTTATTTTGTATTTTGTATATTCATCAAAAAGTAAAATCTTGTTTAGATGTGGCTGATAAAGCCGAGCTGAAATGCGGTGATATTTTGCATTCTGAAAGTGCAAGTCACTGTGAAAGAAGAAGTAAAGCTCACCATTTCTCTTTTTTTTTCTAGAGGAAGTTACTGTGTTTTCTTGATTGTTTCTCAGGCGTTTGATTGCAGCATAGGCAAAGATGAGCATTTGGCTGTTGCCTTCTTTCAAAGAGGAATGACATTTTACAAAAAGGAGAGGCAAGACACATTCATCTCAATATAATGGCCACATTCGTTTTTCATATTTAACATTGTGATTTAAAATAACTGTGACACAAGTATGCATTTATTATCATGACGTCTGATTCTTTGTCTCTGCTCCAGCTCTTAAAATGTTTGTGGTTTATTACATGCGAAAATAAATAACTGGTTTATCTGTATTTCAAAGGTATGAGGAGAGTTTAGCTGATTTCCAGCATGCCTTCAAAGCACTAAGAGGCAACCAGCTGATAGATTACAAAGCACTTGGTCTCATGTACAAATTATATGCATGTGAGGTAAGTATTTAAAAGACACCAAACTTTTTTATGTTATTGTTACTCCTTATATAATTCTGTCTACTTCCTATCAAACAGTTTAGAGATGTAAATTGTATTCATATATATCTACATTTATGTGTGTCAAATATACATTTGATGTTAAATTCAATATTTTACCCCTTTATTTTAACCTTTCTTCTATTTTATGTCTTAGATTTTGTTTTCTTAAATGCAAAATTACCTTCAATTTTACATATTTAATGAGCTTTGTTGAAGGGAGCCTGAGTTTTAAGATTTCCATTGACTGCCTCTCTGTAAACATTTGTTTTCTGATCTGCCCAATGGTTCAAAAAACAGTTTGCTTGTTTATATTTGGTACTGTTGTTTGCCCCTTTTTTACTCTTTTCCAGGGGTAAAAAGACAGTAGTCTCAATTCTGTGGTCTTCATGATGGATTTAAAGTGCCTGATGTATTAAAATAATAACAAGCTTCTAATGCAACATCAATGTTTCCTGCCACAGGTTCTCCTCAACATGGCTCTGGCTGAGGCTCAGCTGGGTAACTGGGAAAAAGCCCACGAAAAGCTTGTGAAGGCTCTTGATTACAAGACAGACGCCAAGCTCAATCTCATCGACAAAGCTCTGGACTCATCCCTGGTCAGTTAACAAGTAGTCACAATGACAAAATCTTGGGATGTAAGCTGGCAGGAACACATTTTGTGAGGTTATTCAGTATCTTTAATTGCAATCATATTCATGACAAAGAATGGTGTGTTCTCAGTTTGTATTCATAATGATATTTTGTCAACAGATCAGATTATAACAAACCTGGAGTAATCAACTTCCTGGGGAATGCACCCACCCACAACTCAGATTATTTTTCTTTTTAATAAAGAATTGGTTCACACTGACTTGTCTTTGGGATGCTGTGACTCTGTACCTACTAGGGGCACCCAAAAAGTTTGTCTTGGGAGATACCCGCACACCAATGTAACTGGGCTAGAGAGCCACAGAAAGGTCCAGAGGCTTCTATTTGAGAAATCTGTGCTAAACATAAAGTGCTCAAAGTGCAGAAAGAAGATTAAGAGTGATTAAAAACTTGACTCGTGATAGTTGAGGACTGAAATGTTTCTTGCTGTTTTTACTCACTCATAGATATCTTAAAGAGATAGCCTATATTTGCATCTATCTCAGCCTGTGGACCTTTTTGTGGCTTTCTGGCCCTGTTGCATTGGTGTGCAGGTTATCTCCTCTGCCGTCTCTTCACATGAACTTGCCAGTGACTGACTAATAAAAGCCCTGTATCAGCTATTTGCAAGTAAACATACATAAGTGTTAGTCTAATCAGTGAAGGGTCATTGATAAGGCATGGAGAGTGCTCCTGATTTATGCTGGTGTAGCTCAAAGTCATACTCTGTTTATTAGCAACTGAATTAGTTTTCTTTCATGTCACAGTCAAAAATTTTAATAGCCCTTTCAATGCAATTTCACCCACAGAGACAGAAACTTTTCAAACCAGTGGAGTTCCCATCAAAAGTGCTGTTCAGACCAAATAAGCACTATGTTGCTGAGCTGGAGAAGAAGGACTACCTGGGCAAAGCAACGGTAAGACTTTATACAATGACATACCTTTGCATTTGTGATATGAACCCCATAAACATTACCTGAGTACAGCTCATCTACATCACTGTAACTGTCACTTTTCACTATAATTATTTGCAAGACAGAATTTAATTTTTTTTTCTCTGTTATCTTCAGGTTATTGCCTCTGTCGTTCCTCAGGATGAATTCTCAGGATTTGCCCCACTGCAGCCACAGGTGACTAACGGGCTATTCTTTGGCAATGAAAAAACACACACAGTCTGATGACAAAGAATTCAGTGTGTTAAACTATATATTATAACATGGATCGTATTTTTTAAATATTTTTAAGATGATAAAAACATGACTGCACAGGCTTGGTGACAAGCTGCTCAAAACTTATATTACCAGCCAAACAACTCTCCTGTAATGCGACACTTTGACCGTGTCAGAAACTACTGTTATGTTTTGTGAAAAACTAAAAGACTATTGTTGTGACGCTGTGCTGCACCATGTCAGGGACATCTGATATCATGTCCAGCTCTACTGACGGGATGCTTTGTTTTTCTGTTTGCATCTGGCAGGTTGAAGATGGTCCAGCTCGTCCAAAAGAACCTGAGGTCCTCAGGTACAACAGTCACTTTACTAAAACGCATTTTATTTTACAAAAAAATACATTTAATTGGCCTTATTGCAGGACAGTGATTACCTTGATATTTGGTATGACTTTGTGATAGATAATGGACTTTATACGGTCAAGGCGAATGTGTAAAATGGAAAAACTCTCTCTTATCGTAGACAGGAAATAGAAAATTAGGGGAAAAGCATCAAGCTAATCTATGAAATGTGATGCTTTCATAAGCTGTTGAATCACTGTGTCAACATACACAACACAAGAATAGGACAGAACTATTCATACACAGTAATAATCGTGTGCCAGCAGGTGTCTTGACGCCACATGGGTGTCTCCTGTTTTCACAGGGCTTTAGAAGGAGAACCCCACACTGTCCTGTTTGAGTTTGTCCCCGAGACCAGCGACGAGCTGGCGGTGATGCCGGGCAATATTGTGTTTGTGCTGCAGAGGGGTGCCGACAACTGGGCGTCTGTGGTCTTCAATGAAAGAGTAAGACCACTGCACACAGCATCTGTACATATGCAGCCTCTGTGCTGGAGTGCGTCTCTCATGACCTTGACAGTCGTGTTTCTTTATATGAAATATGCATTATTCACTTAATGTTACTGTCAGTTTAAAGTGTTCGTCATTATCATGTGAATTACAGAGGGGACTTGTTCCTTACAATTACCTGGAACGTCTGGAGATCTCCTTGGCTTCCAGACAGGGCGAGGTGAAGAATGGACTTAATTCTTACATTACATTGTTGGTGATATAGCGGATATAAAATCATGCTATGAATATGTTGAACACACTAAGAATATAAATCATTGCTTATTTTGTAGATTACTTGTTAGTATTTTGAGAAACAATGTTGTCTCCAGTGGTCAAACATTTGTTAAACAGTTCACCCCAGAATATGTTTTTCATTTTACCTTCAGTGTATCAGTCTAGACTGTTTTGGTGTAAGCTGCTGAGTGTTGGAGATATCGGCCATAAAGATGTCTGCCTTCTCTTCAATGTAAAGGAACTACATGGCACTGACTGCTCAAAGTGCCCTTTGTTTTTTAACCCAACAACGTGTCTTTCCAGAAATCATGACTCTGTTATTCAAAATAATCCACGGACCTTGTTGTGAGCAGTTTCATGAAGGAACTGTTGGTGACTGAACTACACCTGCCAGCCAAATCACCACACAGAAGTGAGCTTGCATCTACTGCTGGCTCACCTGGCATCACTGAGCTAGCTAACGTTACAGCTAAGGTTAGGAGGACGCCATCAATGTTTACGTCTCGCGCCGTCACAAGCACGAACCTCTCGTCCACGAGGAGATGCACACTACGAAAACAGTTCCTACATGAACC
>JAPZEB010000013.1:21962612-21979378 GCA_029783705.1 Chaetodon striatus | reverse complement strand
ACATTCAGTAGGCTATATCTTCAGTAGCTAGCTAGCTAACCCTACACTTTTCAGGGTCTGATTTTGGTTTTGGAACAACATTTAGCTCCAAATCCACAAAACCAGCCTGAAAATGAAGGAAATCTATATTTTGGATTTGGGGGTGAACTGTCCCTTTAAAGCTGTCGTAATGTGTCATTATGACTTCAGTTCTTTTAGTGTTTTTAGATCATAATTTAATGAGAGAAACTTACTCTGAGATCCTTTTAACTGTGCTGCCATCAGTCTTCAGTAGCTTCATAGTGAATATGCTGTGGCTGTAAAGAAAGCTGGAGTGAATTTTGGAAACAGAAAATGACACCAAGTAAAGAATGTGATGAAATCAAATATTTGCCTTCTGCTGGATGACTGGTTCATCTTTGTGGCTGCAGCACTTCTGTTTTTGTTTCCGAAGTGTAGGAGCTTGGAGGCTTCAACCAGGGTCTGGATGTTAATCCACCTGAGATCTGAAAATATTTAATATGCACCTTGTTCTTCAAATCAATTTTAAGATTTTTGCTGGTATGTTTCTACCAACTTAAGAAGACATGATAAAGTCACACTCACACCTTTGACATAAGCATTTCCAGCACCATCGTCACACACTCGAAGAGCCGTGCGTTTCTTGGACTTGGAGCACAGGGAAGGTTGAAGCAGATCATACACACACTCATTGTAGATTTCAAAGAATGCCACCCATAATGTAAACTGGCTGCTGCCTGCTTCTGTTGGGTTGCTTGCCAACACTAAAAGGAGAATACAGAGAGGCAAGGAAAGCCAAAGAGTGAAACAGAAACATCTGAGCAAGAAGTGATATCAGGCATAATGACATCATTACACGTCATTCTTCTTCCCTAAATGAGCGCACACTGGGGACGACTGCTCGCATAAACTGTTTTTAAGATGCACGACAACGTGTGTTCAGTGTGTACAATCACTGAGGGTTACCGGTTTGATCGTAGGACAAAGAGGAGGATGAGAGGCCGCTCGTGGAACAGGACAAGGACTCTGAACCTCCACTGGCTCTGAGGGGCTCAAACTCCTACATGGAAACATGCATGTCATGGTGTTACCTGCAGAGATCCTTATGGTATTCATTTAAAACTCTTGGCAATATTTTCTGGGAAAGCCTGAGTTAACATCTCAAATTGTTTAGAATTCTCTCGCCTCTTTGACTGAAGCAAAAATGGCAGCTTTAATGCTTCTCTCCTGCTTGACTTGGTCAGGATCCAGATACTGCGCATCATTCCTGAGGTAGGGTTTCAGGTCCATCCCCTCATACTGACGGCCTCCAATGTAGTGGAAGGTGGCGTCCAGCACTCGAGGAAGTATTCCTGGCTCTTTTGGAGTTCCTTAAACATTTCACAACGTATTTCGACTTGCAGAAGAACTTCTGACGCTCACTGATGCTTATTCAAACATTGTTTTTCCGTCTTTACCTTGGATTGTGTACGTTTTCCCAGCATTGGTTACACCATAGCTGAATATCAACGCATTCTTCCCATCCAGGAAATCAGACATTTGGCTTTTGACAGTGTCCTCAAACAGCTTGGACTGTGTCTTTTCTGGTCCAAAAATCTAAAAGACAAAAGAAAAATTGGTTGGAAATTAATATGTGCGCCTGTCTAAAATGACACGAAGCTCATCCAGTGTTTCAGAATGTTAGTCAAACCAAACTAAATAACAAAACGATATCCTGGGTAAGTTGAACTGGCTTCGTAGTCCAGCCTTAAGGACCTCTTACATGTTCAAGCAGTTGGATAAACAGCGTGACAGATTTTAAATGCACCTGCGAGAAGGAGAATTTGTGGATTGACATGCCGACGCCCTTCTCGCTGCTCTTCATGGTGGCAGAACCCTTTGGTGCATTCAGAGTCACCATCTGGCTGTTTTCAATCACTACACAGTCCTGAGGAAAAACACACACTGGTCACCTTTATTGTCAGGATTATTATTAGCTACTGAGCACCACATGGACTGAATGACACCTCTCATATCCTCTGCTGTACCTGATCCTCGTTGTCAGAGAGTTCCTCTTTAGAGAAGGGCCTGACTCTGAGGTAAACTCTCATGGTCTGCTGCTCAGCACCACCTGCTTGTTCAGTCTACAAACACGGAGGACAATTAGACTAAACCTCAGTGCAGATTTTGCTCAGGATAATGGTGCAATTAAACTATTTTGGGAGTACAAAATGAAGGAGAATCTGAACTGTTTGGTGACGATAAAAAGGGAAAGACATTACCTGCTGGGATGAGGTGCTGCCCCGAGGGACATTACATGTCAAGTCCATGTCAACAGGCTCCATATTGATGCTTTCCTCACAGGTCAGATCGATAACTGTACTCATCATGAGGCAACTCCAAAACGTCTATGTGCTAATTCACTATACGTGTTGTGCAAGGTGGTGATCGCTTCTCTGAGCAAATGAAGATCTAACAGCTCCTGACTCTTTGGATTAAAATTCACAAGTAAATCTGGCTGTAAAAACTAGTTATTTCACCCACATGTCGATCTGCTGATGTTCCTCCACTGAGAATCAAGAGGGAGCTTGTAATCAGCTGTGATTGAGAGCAGGTGTGAAGTAAAGCAAATCACCAGGAACAGTCACCCAGTTTAAAGGACACAAGCTTTACTAAGTGCAGCTTAACAGTGATGTGTGAGATCAGTATCTGAGGATCAATCTCGGCAGTGTGGACCAAAATCAAGGCCTTAGTTTTATTCATTAATATACCTCTATGTCTAGAAAACTAGACACAGCACATTCTTCCTCTTTGTTGATGTATGAGCAATAAAATGCACCCTTGTTTGAGTTCATATAATCAGGGGTCTCATTTAAAAACATGGCGTACGCACAAAATGAGGCCTGAATGAGGCATACGCCACTCCCCACGCAAAAGTTGTGATCTATAAAAACAGATTTGATGGGAGAAACGTTGACCCATGCCAACAGTTTTAAGACAGGATATTGGTGACACAGATGGCTTCTTATTGGCCTCTGTCTGTACGTACAATCTTTAGTATGGACCCTATGCGCTGACCCCCGGTGTTTTGCTAATATATGACCTTATGTTGGCTAATGTTAGCAAACTACAGCTAGGTATGGCTTGTTTCCTGACTAGTGGTACTGTGCCCCACCCTACCTCTCTAAGCTCCTACATCCTTATACTCCAACCTGCTCTCTCAGGTCAGCTGATCAGCTGCTCCTGAGTGTGCCTAAAACTAAGTGGACGCTCAAAGGGGACTTTGCCTTCAACATTGCAGCTCCAAAAATATTTTTAAATCTCTTCTTGAGACCCATCTTTCCTTGGCCTTTGACACTTTTAGACGTTGATTTTTTTGTTTTTATTGTAAGGCTGTTATGTTTTATGCCTTCTAATTTATATGCAGTTATTATGCCTTATGTGAGCCTGTCTTTTATTTATTCTGTGCTGCACTTTGGTCCACTGTGGTTGTTTTTAAGTGCTTTACAAATTAAGTTGGACTGGATATTACTTAAGCATTCACTATTATCTTGTAACTGTCATTTGAGGCCACTGTGATTTTTAATGTCAGTTCATTCAGTGTGTTTGAGTTAGAGTGAGTGTGAAGTGAGAACAAGAGCAAAGTGTGCAAGGAAGACTGTGTTTGGGGAATTTTATAGACAAAGATTAACAGCTTTTGTAAAAGCTTCACCATAGTCAAGTCAGGCGGCTGTGGCTCAGGAGGTAGAGCGGGTCATTCCCCAATGGGAAGACCATCAGTTTGAATCCCAGCTCCTCCAGTCCACATGGCGAAGCATCCTTGAGCAAGATACTGAGCCCCTTATTGCTGTCATTGGCTGTTCCAGCAGTGTGCGAGTGTTAAAAACTGAGTAGCAGGTGGCATCTTGTTTGGTAGCCTCAGCCATCAGTGCATGAGCACATTTATGCAATGCTGTTTTCTCGTTTATCACAATCTGATTTAAACTGCACATTAAGATTGTGTGTAACTGTCAGATATCCACAAACATCTCTATTTTGCAACTGTCTGGACACAGTACTGTAGATCAAAGTTTAATGTTAAGTCCCAGCAAAAGGACTTGTCTCTCTAGTTTAAATAAATGAACTTGGCCACTTGCTTTTCCATTTCTCAAAAGTTGAACGTTTGTTTCGAGTCTTACAGCCAGGGTATATTCTCAAATCCTAGGTGAACTCAACTGTCCCCAGAAAATGCCTTTTCATCTTTCTATAGGCTTAGTTAGCGAGGGGTCATGGTGAATGGTGACTGAAAAATGTGTTTGGATCAGTAGCATGTATGTCACTTCAGAAAATCCAAATAGTACATCATTTGTAAAGAGATACCCATGTCCCCTCTACTCCCTTCACTTCACTTCAGCTTTCTACAGTGTAAAAATGTTCTGTGCCTCAGACATTACGTGCCCACCCAATAACACCACATCAGTTGTCTTATTCATTTCTTTATTGAAATCATTTCCACCGTTTATGCGTCTGCGATGGTAACTTCCACCTCTACACCTGGTTCGATGCTGATGGAGGTGATCTGCTTGACAATCTCAGATGGGCTGTGCAGATCGATCAGGCGCTTGTGGATCCTCATCTGGAAGCGATCCCAGGTTTTGGATCCCTCACCACAGGGAGTCTTTCTGGTGGTGATGCGCAGAGTCTGCAGGGGGCAGAGAGATGATTTTAGCTTGACTACAATATCCAGAATACCACATCTAAATAGGAAGACCTTTTATAGTCACACTGTATTGTGTTGTTCCTGTGCAGTATAGAAGTTTGTCTTGTAATGCACTTCAGTACCTTGGTAGGCATGCGGACGGGTCCCTTCACCTTCAGGTTCTTCTCCTTAGCCCCACGGATCAAGTCTGCGCAGACTGAGGATGACAAAAACACAAATTTTTAAAAACAAAAGCAATAAACTATCCCTTCATAATACTTTTAATGCCATGGCTCAGAATAGCGTATTTCCAGTCTTCACTGTTTATCTGATAAAATTTGTATCCTCATAGCTCAGGTCAATATTCCACTCCATACATGGACTATTTTGAGTTCAGTTACCTTTCTCCAGAGATTTGACATTGCGGCTGGTGAGGGTGATGCGGATGCGGTGAATGGCGACCTCGGTCTCAACAGGTGCCTTGCCAGTGTCCTTGAAAGCCTGCATGTGTGGAAACAAGAGTTATTAAAAAAGCACTGAATCTGATAATCATATGATAGGTCTATTTGACCTGCATCACAGAACAGTGACTTAAAAGTATCAGCACGTTACTATCGCGTTGTTTAATATCATCTCTAAGTTATAGGTAAATCCATAATGTCTGTTAAATTTTGGCCATTGGTACCCAATGTCCAGAATAATTTATTTTTTCCCCAAATGGCTTTAAACACTTGGTTTACGTGCAGCACCTAAACGCAGCATCAGCTAACTAGCACGTGGAGCACCTAATGTTGACATAAACTACACTATCAGAAATTAAAGTGCTTCAGCATACCTAACACTGTCTAAATTTAAATACAGATAAAATCCGATGTTAGTTCCTCCACTTAATTTGTCAGATACATCATATAAACGGCGCATAGTGCAGCTGACGTCAGCTAATGTTGGGACAACTAACGATCGTTGTCCCGGTGCTCGTTATTATGATTACGTTACTATTTGTGATGAAAACTATCCCGTCAAATAGGACTTCAATGATAATCTGGGATGCCTGAAATCTTTCAACAACCATTCAAAGTACGTGTCTGCCGATACTTTTACAAATAACTGACGTCAAGGGACTTCTCGCAAGACATTCGTGGAAACAAGAGCAAGCAAACGCTGCTGTTTCACTTTTAAGTAATCAGAATAACAAAGTGTATTAAAGAGTGGGGGACTGTGATGTTTTGAGTACTGTTAGGCTCATAACTTTGTGAATACACTGGTAATTACTCATGAAAAGTCAATTTTCTGAATGATTCTTGGCGGGACATCTACTGTAGCAACATGAGCAGTAGGAGCTAACGTTAGCCAACGGACGAAGAAGAATTTTTGTGTTCAAGTTAGGCTTTAAAATAAAAAAAATGCTACAAAATGGGCTTCGTAAAAACAGTAGCAGTTATGTTTTAGCGGAACGTACCATTTTGAGTATTCCTGACCGACTTATTCGGGAAGAAATTCAGACGAACAGCGGTGAGCCAGGAACAGGCGCCACCAACGTGGTTAGCTCTTCAGGAAAAAGAGCGAGCAGAGGCCGTTTCCTGAATATGTACTGTTCATCCGGGTTTCTGTTTCTTCTTCTGTGGTGTTTAAGGATGACTCTTAATCAACAGCGGCATCTAGTGGCTGCACCGGTGGATTTAATGCAGCATCGTGGTTTTTAACTGGGACCACTGAAGGGCAGACTCAACTCCTCAGAGCTGCACCTCCACCTGAATTTTATATTGACAGAAGTAAATGTGTTTTTAAAAAAATAAGTTATAGCAATTTAAATTAATAACTGTATTTTTGGTGGCCACTGGAAAAAGTGGAGCTGGAGTGAAGTAGCCACATTCATGGAAACTGTCTCAACTGGTGCAATGGCAGACCATAGACAAAAATAAAATAGAATAAAATAAAATGTATTAAAAATGACCACCCACAAAATACCACCCTAAGACATTTGACAACAAAAACGAAAAAACAAAATAGATATTGTTGCATTTACTGTAGAAATGCATTCAAATTAATGAATCAATCCTCACTGAAAGTCTGCTAAAGCTCCCACCAGCACTCTTACTGACATCATGTCCTTTCTAAAGCTAGAGACGATTATTCAATCAGAGGTAAAGCAGAAAAATTCTATAATAAGTGGCACTCTTTTCTCACATACTTAAACTCTTTTCAGTCCCTGTCTCCTGACTGATTTATTTGTTGTTTGATTGTTTGTATCCATTGAGATACACAGTACTTTGTTTACATGTTATTTATTATCATGTTTCTACTAAAAACTGTGATGGGAAAGAGGTGCATATAATTTGATAATTTCATATGTGACACATATAAACAAGAGCGCACACAAGTACAAGCATGATTATTAATACCAGATTCAAGAACTTTATTGTCTTGATGCAAGTATAACTAAAGTGCGAATGTGTCATCCTCAAAGGGTGCATAATATTAAAAAGAAAAACACACGTAATTAGACACGAATGTAAGCAATAAAACATAGTCAACATTAAGGTCTAACTAATATAAGCACAAAATGAAATAATATATAAAGGTACGAGTGTGCAAACATCAGCAGCACATTTGACAATTGTAAGAGACGCAATATAATATTAATTTTAATTTAATTTAATTTAATTTAATTTAATTTAACTTGATAGTGAAGAATGCAGAGATGTAATTCCTGCATGTGACCACCAGAGGTCAGTAAAGCGTCACTCAGTACTTGACAACTACCCGCTCCAGCCAGCACTGAGGTGTTGAAGTAAATACAACAAGATACTGTCACATCCGGTACGGATTTTCAAAATAAATAATTACGCTAACATAATTACCATTAAACGCAATAATGATTCGGATTAATGTTCGCAATACGGACTGGAAAAATGTAAAAGCAGCAAATAAGTTCTCCCATCATCCAATAAGTCTGATTAACTACTGAGTGAGTAACCGAAAATCCAGCATAGATAATTAGGCTTTTCTCTTGAAAGAAGAAACCGGAAGTCAGGTGTTGTGTTATAGGTGTCTTGATGTTGGTGAAGTTTCTAAACAAGTAACGGAACCGGGGCAGCGCCGGCTGGCTGCCAGAAAGTTGTTTTGTCGAAACCCGTCAAGATATTACGAAAGTGTAATGGTGGTAAAAGATGATTCTCTGGGTGTAGTGTCTGGGAAGAAGAAGAGCAGTTACTGAGTCAAAGACTAAACTTTATTTTGCTGTGCGTCATGATTTCCAATCACAGGCCGCCGCCAAGTGACAGAGGAAAAGTTGTACCGTTATTGCCATCTGGAGTTGAATGGAGACGGAGTAAATGAGGAGATGAATTTCGGTGTCCCCGCCAATTCGCTTCTGCTTTTCCGTGCCTGCGACGAGGGGGACTATGAAACCGCCCGGGGGATCCTGGAGCCCGGAGCCCCGAAGGAGTCCGGGCGGCAGAGCAGGCTGCGGTCAGAAGCGGGGTCGGAGTGCAGCACCGCGGACATGTTGTCTCTGGTGCCGGTGGACTGCACGGACGAGGAGGGGAACACCGCCCTGCAGTTTGCCTCGGCCAGCGGTCATGAGAACCTGGTCCGGTTTCTGCTACGAAAGGGGGCCTCGGTGGATAGCCGCAACAACTACGGCTGGACCCCGCTGATGCAGGCTGCTAGGTGGGGCTGCGGGCTGGAGCTCGCTGCACGGTGGTCTAATGCACCAAGAGAGGGACCAACCAAACTCCATTATAAAATCTGGCCATTTATTTGTCATGTCATGTCAGTGATGGTGAATAGCTTCATATTACAGTACATGAATTATCAGGAGCCACTCTTCAATTCGTCCTATAGTAACACACATTTTAGTGAAAAATAACAGTTGCTTTCTTGGTTTTTCCCCCCAACAGTTTCTACCATAACACACTGACAGTGGACATTGTGATACTATTATATAAGTATATATATTTTCCTTTTTCAAGCAAAAGTATGTGCTGTATATGGGTGTGTGTGTGTGCGTGGTAAAGTGTGTAAAAGTCTTGCCTGTTACGTGAACATTTGTTCACCAATTGCCAGATTCTTGAATGGAGTTTGGTTAAGTAACATGTATGTATATTAACATTATGTTCATTTTTAATAATGAAATCATATTTCTCAGCTTCAAGGGTTTATTATTGTTGATTTGTTCAAAATATGCAACTGTCAGTGTCACTAAACTTTGACAAATGGCACTTGAGAGATTATTACTGGAGTTCAACTTCAATATTTTAACATTTTTGTCTTTGTGTCTGATGTTAAATTGGCATTAGTTTTTCTACTACTACTACTTTTCTTCATAGTGCTTAGTGTGCAATTGAGTGGGCATGCCATGCAGTAAAGAACCTGGGACTGAGATGAACAAGAGGGAGAACCTGTGATAAAATTCACTGGCCTTTACTTTTGACTTCGACGTCACATGTTGTATGTAAAATATCAAATAATTCTCAAACAAAACAAACCAACTAACATTGATTGTAATGCAAACATCATGTCTTTGCATCCAAAGTGATCGACAGCATGGCCGGCACAGAGTCACAGTTAAAGTCTGGGGCTGGTACCCTGATGTATTAGTTACATGTTTGATGAGCTGTCTTAAACTGGGGACAAAATAAATCCCTTAAGTCCTACATTCTACTTTATTCTTTATGTCTCTAATTTTCCCTCCAGGTTTGGTCACCTGACTGTTGCTCACATCCTGTTGGAGAACGGGGCAGAGATTAATGGACGGAACAGACTAGGTGCGAGCGTTCTGACTATGGCAGCCCGTGGCGGACACACTCATGTCGTTAAGCTACTCCTGGAGAGTGGGGCCTATGTTGATGATTATGATCACCTGGCCGTTGCTGCAGAGTCGGTCTCAAACGGCAACAACAACAACAGCTGCAGGTTCGGGCTCTTTTTTTTAGACAGGCATTGAACCTATAAGAATAACACAAAACTCAATTTGAGGGTTTTTTTAACATCCCTAGTCTTTGAGTGATCTTAATCCTTGTCTGGGAAACTGGTGTGGCTTCGTCTCTTTCCACAGTGCGGCTGGTTTTGGAGGTGAAGGTTGTCCTGGAGGAGGCGGCGGAAGAGAATTCATGGACATCATAGCCCTGATGGTGGCATCTCAGCATGGCCACGAGGCCACGGTGCGCCTGCTGCTAGAATGGGGCTCTGATGTCAACTTTTCCCAGAAGACCACTGGCTGGGGACCCCTGATGGTGGCCACCCTCAGTGGGAAGGTGGGTTCAATGGATGGAAAGATAGTTAGATAGATAAATAAGATGGACGGATAATACATCGTGGGACTTTTGGTGTCATTGGGGTGTGACATTTTATACATGAGTCTATTTAAAACGAAGTTGCAGCACAAATACATTAAGAGTTGTGACTGGTAGAAAAACAGACTCTTTATTGTTTTCAGTCACAGCTGATGAATAAAGTTTGTGTGTTTTGAAGGTGGCCGTGGCTCAGCAGCTGGTGGAGCGTGGAGCTGACCCAGACCGAGTCAATGTCCTGTCCAAGACGGCCTTTGAACTAGCCATGCAGCTTAAACAGAGAGACATCAAGGCCTATCTGGACTCCATCACCACTGTCCGACCCCAGACAGGTAAGACCTCGTTCTCTGTTTCAAAATTAACTTTATTGGTATGCTGATGATAAAGCACAGGACTGCGAAAGTTCACTGTACAGAAACAACTTATTAATACCTCAAAGATAAAATATGGTTTAACAGTCATTTGTGATGGGAACAATATGGGTCAACATGCTTTGCTGCTTCTTAAGGAACATCAGTTTTTCCCCCAAGAAAAAAAACGTAATTTATTTTTGGTGTGGGAATGTGTTAAATTCTTGGTATTTCTTTATTTCAGTGAAGAATCAGCTTTTTAAATGTTTTTTTTTTACAGTTTTAAAAGCAGTGTCGATCTGTCTCTACCCTGCCGGCAGAAATGAAAACCTATCTCTGTATCTGTTTGTGCTGCTGTCTTGCACTGCCATTAACACTGATGTGAGAGCGAAACAGACAGTGGTAGCTCTCAGCCTCTTTGATGTTTACGAGCTCCTCTCACCAGTAGTCCAGGTTTTACGTAAGGCCTACTGCGGTAGGCAAAATATGAAAAAACTAAATAATCTATTTAGATATTTGCTAGATGTAAAATAAAAAAATATATAGTTAAAGAATGTTTTCTTATTTCTGAAACAAAACCTAGACCCTTGATCAGAGCTCACTAATGGCAATTGAATATGAATTTACTCAGATCAGTCTGGCTCATGCATGACTTGTTAGGCAGTGATGTGCCACACAGCTATTGGCTGGGCTGAAATGCAGGTAAACAAATGTATGAAGAAAAAAAAGACAACATTTGCCATTTTTTCCTCAGTCTGGTTAAATTTCCACTCACACTCTGTAAATACGTCTTATGGATCTCTAGTCTGACTTGTTCCTTCTTTCTTTTCTCTGTATTTAAGTACATTTGTATTTGTGTGAGTGGTGAACTCTGCCATGATTAGTATTTATTTATATAACCCCCCACACTAACAGGCGATGTTGAGCTATGTGGATTCTGGCCAAGTAGGACTGTTGTTTCAGAGCGTATCAGAGCTCTCCCCTGTTCTTAGTCTTGCTTTTTTCCTCACAGACGACGAGAGGAGAAGACCAGATGTGTTCAGTGCCCTCAAGCTGGGTGAGTTAAATTGAATACTTAAAGATGTATTGTAACAAAACTACAAGTAAATTGTGTTTGGGTTGTAAGATTAACGGGTGTTTGAATTTAAAAAATGTGTATTATATGTGTATATCTATATTTGTATGTTCATGCAGGAAATTCCCAGCTCGTCAAAGAGATCTTGGAGGAGGATCCTACGCAGGTGAATTCATCCAATCAGGAGGGAGCGTCACCTCTCATGATGGCAGCAGTGAGCGGTCAGTTAGAAGTGGTGCAGCTGATGGTGGAGAAGAATGCCGACATAGACAAACAAGATGGTGTCCATGGGTGGACCGCTTTAATGCAGGCCACCTATCACGGGTAAGAAGAAGCTGCTGGTTCATTACGGTAAACTTTAGAAAGTCATTTCATAATGTAATGTACCTACACTGTTACCCTCTTTCCATCAGATTAGCTCTGGTTTTTGAACTGGTTCTCTTCAGGATTCATAGATCGTGGTGCTGTCGAGCACAGTGGTTCTCAAATGGTCCAGCTGCAGGGTCCAGATTTCTCCGTCATCAGTTTAAGGTCCACACAGTTTAATACATTCAGCGTCATACTTGTGATTGACCATGCCGTCGAACCTCCACAGCAGGAAACAGCACTTCAGAATAAAGGCTCTGTGCAGAAAATTCACTGTACTTAAAAATAAAGTGTGTTTTTTATGATCTCGACACGTTTGCCAGTCACTTACAGCCGATTCAGAATGAACCGGCGACCCCCTTTTGGAGCTTGACTCACCAGTTGGGAACCAGTAATCTCGCACACCAGCCATGTGTCCACCTGTTTTACGTGGAACCATTGTTATCAAGTATTTGTAATCAACGGTGCACAACAGCAGTAAACAGTAGCAGCAAACTCGTGAATTACATTGATTACCTGCAAACCTGTTTTTACCCACAAAACAACCATGGACCAACTATTAATGAGACCACTGCACACTCTTCTTTGTCTGATGATTTCTCACTTGAATTCTCCATTGGTGCCTCTTCCAACCTGTGGAACATAACACGTTCACTGATGTTGTCACAGGTTGCACTTCAGGTCAAGAAAAACCTGTTCTGACCGACTCTGACTCAGTTTATTTTTGGTCGAAATGCTCTGAACAGTTCAAAATCATGTACAGGAACCGGAGTGGAACCGGTTCTATGTTTGTGGATAAGAGGTAACTAAGTGCTGACACAATCATCAGCCCTTTTCTATTCTCTTTTCTTCCTTCTCTCTCTCTCCTCCTTCTAGTAATAAAGACATTGTCAAGTACCTGTTGAGTCAAGGGGCTGACGTCAACCTGCGAGCTAAGAATGGATACACAGCCTTTGATTTGGTGATGTTGCTGAACGACCCAGGTACTCCCACTATCATCACTCTGTTTTATAGCCTAGAAAACAAACAGTTCCCTCCTAATAAACTGTAAGACATAAAAGATATCTACAATGTGTTTAAATTTGAATTTATTGGAAGGATAGGCACTTGACATGTAGCGGCAAAACTGCATTACATAACAAACACACACTACAACTACACAGATACAGACATCTCGCTCACCGTCTCCCACCCACACCCCCCGACCTCAGCTGTTGTACAAGAAAATTAGAATTGGATACCATGACCTTAAAAAGTTACAAAGCAGTTTTCAGTACGACAACTTAAACACGAGCAAGTTGTTTTAAGATGTGAATGTAAAGAAGTCCTGAAGGAGCAGGAAGAGGGACCAGATCAAGAAAAGAGGAAGATTATTTCAGTCAGATGGAGCTTTGTATTGGAACGACCTTCATCCAGATTCTTTGAAAATTTTGGGGACAAAGAGAAGAGATATTGCACATGTCTAAGTGGATATGAGGAATTACATGGAGTCAAAAACTGTTTCAAAAATGAGGGTCAATTGAAATGAACACATTCGAAAATGAACCCAGTGCCTTCTAGATTTAGGCTGCAATCAATTCAGAGATTCGTACATAAAGCACACATAAAATAGCAGAACCTTTTTGAAAAGAATGATAGCAGATGTTTGTCATCTATCTGTACCCATCAAGTTAAGGACTTCTAACTAATATAAGAATAATTTCCTTTTAATATTTATACAACTATTCAGTAGAATGAAAATGACTTTGGAGCAAATCTGATAATTAATTAATGGTGTAAGTCATTTTTTCTTTATTTAAAAATGCCTAAAAATTCACTGTTACCCCCTCAAATGTGAATATTTGCTTTGACAAATGATTTTATCTAAAGGTCCACTTATTAGCTTTCATCTGCGTTTTGTAGTCTTCCAACCAATCCAAAAAACCCAAGCAAATTTAATGTCAACTTGGGCTTTGCAACATTGTGATTGGTGTTTTTCACTGTTGTTTGACATTTTACAGACTAATAGATTAATGCATTATTTAAGAAAATAACTATGGATCAATTATTAGTGAAAATAATCACAAGTTGTAGCCCCAATTAATTGTCATAACTTTAGTTTACTCAACTTTCTACAGTCACAAGCCATCACAGAAGCAACGTTTTGTTGTAAAAGGATATTGTTTTGTGCATGCTTCAGTGTTTGTACTACGTTTTAAGAGATGTCTGCTAACATTATAATTCTTCAAAGGAGACAACTGGAAAGCTGAAATCATATTCTAATGAAGTTATGGCTATGCAGCCGTTTATGTCTCCACAGCAGATGGACAGTGGCAGTTGACGCAGTCCATGCCAGGTCGTTTCCACGATGTTTGTTCATTCTTTCACTCAGCGAATCCGTATTTATTTTCCCTGTGTCTACTCTGATTTTCACAGATACTGAGTTGGTGCGTCTGCTAGCATCAGTGTGTATGCAGGTAGACAAGGACAAGTCCAAACACCGCGGCAGAGCCTCAATGACTCGCTCCAAGAGCCGACAGTCTCTCAACAACGTCCCCGTGCCACCTGACGACAAGGGAGGCCTTAAGGTAACGTAGAAGTGCTGCTACTTTAATATTCTGTTAAACGGTGTATCACAGCTCTAAGTATGAATAAAAAGCCATACCAATATAATAATTATGGCTGAATGATGAACACACTTCAAGGGAAAACAAATATGCTGCCACGATTACTCCACTCCATGACGTTTACGTGTTTGACACACTCTTCCAGTCCTGGTGGAGTCGGATGTCCAATCGTTTCCGTCGGCTGAAGCTGACTCACACCCTGAGGCACGGCCTTTCATCGAACCGCCTGGCTCCATTTCCAGACGATGCTGAAACTTCACTGGACGCCACAATGAAGGCGAACAGGAAGCCTGCCGCCGTGTCTAATGGCCCGCTGGCACCAACACCTGCCCTGGGAGGGAGCGACGTCAGCACTGCCTGGGCAGTCAAGAGCAAAGATACTGGTGGGACACAGTGATGACATAAACTCCTCTTTATTTTTAAAGCGGTCCAGAAAATCGAAGGACAGACATACAGACAGAGACTTCTTCCATTCTAGTTAGATGTCATACAGCAGTTGCATGTTATGAGGGGAAATGTGTAAACGTGAATTTTTTTTTTTTTTTGCAGGTCTTTGCAGGACATCCTCAGAGAAGGAGGACTTTCTTATAACCACAATGGTAGGAGTGTTTGATTTGATGTTTCATTGTACATTTCTTCAGGCTTAGGCTGTTTGGAATAAATCTCCTTTTAGGATGTCAGAAAGTTAACGTGCTTGCGTATTTACATTTGTGTAATAATCTTTATATTTGCGTATTTAAGTTATACTTTAGAAGTTTGGGATTTGTAGCTGTTAAAGTAAGATTTAGTGTTGTCATCAGTAGGAGTGTTGTAATTTCGATGTGTTGTCCTCCTCCAGCTCAGAAGTGGTGCGCCTTTGACCCGGTTGCCCAATGACAAGCTCAAAGCAGTGATCCCTCCCTTTCTGCCTCCGTCCAACTTCGAACCGTGGAACTCAGACCGCTCACGGCTCCTCAGGGAGGGAAAGAGCGAAGTGCCCCGCCTGCCCATGCCACCCCAGAGGAAACTGAACAGTAGTGGAAACTCAGATATTGTGAGTGTTTGTGGGTGAGACATTTTTGTTTAAGGGTGGTTGCCGTCTGAAATGATTTATGCGCCCTTTGCTCTTCTTTTATTAGACGTCTATCAGTCGTGTGGTTAGCAGATCCATAAAGTTTCCCAGCATCCCCAAGGGGCCCTCCTCCTCCTCTCCTTCAAACTCTGGTCACTACCACTCCCCCCACTCCTCAGGAGGCTCCAATGGAGTGGCAGGGATAAACCGGGACTCGCACAACCGCTCAGGTTCGCATAAACACAGGCAAATAGGAGCATACTCTGACACAGTGTTAGAATTAGCAACCGGATTACATGCTCCTGCCTCTTTCTACCACCAGGGGGCAGTGCAGACAGTGTTCTCTCCCAGATAGCGGCCCAAAGGAAGCGAGCAGCAGGCCTGATAGATGTGAAGGCTCAGGCTCCAGACAAACAGCACAGCCAGACACAGAGCCAACCCTCACAGCCACCCTCAGCGCCCGGCCTGCCGCTGCCTGATATCAACCTTCCTGACATCCACTCCCATCCGAGCCTGGTGGCTTCCGACATCCACTCCAGAAGGGTCTGTGTTTCATCTTCCCACCTGTCATTACTGTGTGAAACAGCCAAAGTTAAGGATGTGCCTCCTGTCATGTCAGTGAACTGGTGCTTCTCTCCTTTGTAGAAGATGGAGCTGAAGAAGAGACCTCAGTCAGGGAATTCCTCCACCTCCAAGAGCACGTCACCCACTCTTACTCCGTCTCCTTCCCCGACGCCAAAACCTCCCACTGGGCCAGGAGACTCTCTGTCCTCAGCCTCTTCCCACCCTCGCTCCAAGAGCAGCGGTGGCTCCAGTAGTGGAACCATAACTGATGAAGGTGATACCATGTTGAATTCAGCATTAACTGAAGTCATTTTTCGGGCACAATTATTTGAATTTACATGCATTAAGTCCGCATTTATTCAGTAATAACACAAAATCTGTAAAAGTTTGAGAGAAAGCAGGAAAACAACATTCACAGATTTGTTCAGTTATTGTGATAAATACAATTATTGGTGTTGACAACTGATTCTTTACAAAGGCGGATTTATGCTTGTGTGTCACCTCTATGCAGAGCCTATGCTGCAGCCTTTGCACGTGGCCTATGCCGTTGTGAGCATTTATACTTATGCCTGTGTCACTCTGCAGTTACACCTCCAAAACACCAGTCGGTGGCGGGGTTTCTGTGAAGTGCCATAAAGTTTAGTTGATTCAAAACACACCTAAAACATGGCTTGAGAGCGACAGTTTCAATTACAAGTACACAAATTAGCTTCACTATAACTCGCAGGATTCTCAGACCAAACTATTGTCTTTTGCTGGACACATTTTCCAAACAAATACAACATGCTAACGTTATTAGCACA